>JAVJGJ010000059.1:37093078-37124603 GCA_035590215.1 Microhierax caerulescens | reverse complement strand
CTGCAAAGCCTGGGGGGCTGGATTGAGGACCCTGGGGGGCCTTATCCAGCCTGCAGGCCGGGCCGTAGTTTGAGGACCCCTGGTCTAGAGTGTTACTGCTGTCATTTGCAACTAGTTGCATGTGTATGTAATAGGTAGAAGAAAACTTGTTATTTTCTGTATGTTTAATACACAATGGGAAGGAAACATTAACAACAAAATTATTTTTATTTACCATATATGGGAAATAAGCCTAAGATAGAGTTTTGTTTCAGTCTTATCCCTTTGAGGTACATACATATGCAAGTGAAAGACAAAATGGTATATTTTCATTTTTTTTTCATTTAAGTGTTACAGAGGGTTACCAATTAAAATTGTAATTGTCTGTCATTGAAATAAGTTAGTTACAGAAACTTATTTGTGTAGACTGAGGAGCAAGCTAAAACATGTTACTTTTCAGAAACTAGCTGCTGCCAACATTCTCTTGGTAGATTGAAAGTGACTAAGGATGGAAAGTTCACCAGAAAAACTGGTCTCTGAATTTCTCTGATCAGAATCCAAAATGCATCATGCTTAATTCCTAAGCCAAAGAACTAAAAACAAAAAATATTTTTTTAATGCTTACCTTTTTAAAATACTTACAGATATATCTTAATGTATTTAATTGTGCAGAATAATAGATTACCACCTCCTAGCACCCTTAAAAATACTCTACCTCCCACTAAAATAATTAAAATTAGGTATTATACTAGTAGGCAATATGTAAGATCATGAGAAACAAACAAAGAAACTTACATTTGCATCTGTCTTACTATCAAAATATCTTGCTAAGACACCATTAGGTTGTGGGGTTTTTTTCCTTATATTTTCAATAAATTACTTCTTACACTAAATTAATATATGTTCTTAAGTACTTGATCTGGACAACAATTCAGTTGTATTAGAAACTCTTGCTGAGCACTATAAAGCTACTATATATATTATTGCACTTAGTGGATTTCTTAACAGATGACATTATTAAATTTAAAGCAAAGGAGTGCTGAAAAGCTTTGAGTATCTGATTGCAATTGCATACTGTTAGAATTAATCATACATGTCAAACCGAGTTTAATTTTCATAGTCAGTTTACTGAGTTTAGGCAGACAATTTAGATAGCAAGACTACTAAATATTCTTTGTTGAACAAATATTTATTTATTTTCACTGAATTATGGAATACTGAATTGTGGTTTTGCTCTTATCAGAAATGCTGTGAATTATATATGTTGTTAACAGATTTAATAAGCCAATAGTTTCCTGCTGTTTTTTCCTAGTTTCATGAAGACATCTTTAACAATAGCTCGTTAGAATAAAGAAATCATAGATATGATTACCTCTATAATGTTTATGAATGAGATTTTAGAATTCTATGTCAATGCAAAAGTTCATTATGTAAGTTAACACCTCAGTATTTGTGCTGATCAAATGCAGTCCCCTTGGACCCAGGGAAAGGAAAAAAGCTTTTGGACTTTCCTTTATGTGTCTTGGGAACATAGAAGATTTTACTGAAGTTGTTTTATTCCTAATTAATCCCTAATAGAAAACTGAGTTAGAGAAGATATTAAATGTTTTTTCAAAGCCATACGCAGCTTATGTTCCACAGTTGCAGGCAAGAGATGAAGTGAAAACACCTGTCACATGCCATGAACACTGTTGAGAAATCATTCCTATGCCTAGTTGAGTGTTGCTTATGTTCTATAATTTGGAATAAGAGGCTGAATCCTGTATTCCTTGTTCTGGATAGCCAGGAGACATTATTTTTTTTCAGTAAATTTATTCCTCTGGCCATAGCATCTTTCTTCCAAGTCTCTTGGGCTTGTTCCTTTTGCTACTCTGCTAATGCAAAGACATTGAGCTTTGTAAATGTGTGCTTTGGGCTCTCACTGCAGCATTCTGGGTTTCTTGAGATTTTTTGGTCTAGGCTTAAAATCTGTAACAGTTTATTGGAATCATTACCACAGTGTGACTATAGAGAACAGAATTAATTAGATACTTCTGGATATAATATGTGATGGATGACTAGATTTATGCTAAACTTGACTCGATAGCCTGAGTGATATGTCCTTCTCTTACATATTACAGCAGACAAACAAACATTACTCGCTGATACAATAAATCTCAATTTCAGGCCATTGACAACAAGCCACATTCCAAACCAATGCTGTAAATCCTACAGGAGTCTGATGACTGCTTTACTTCTAAAACTGTAAACTTTAAATGCCAATGGAAATCTTTTCATGCCAAGACTTTAAAAACTCACAAAACTAAACTTATATCAGAAATAAAATTATAACTGTAATGATTTTTAACATCAATTATTTATTTATATATATATATATATATACACACACACACATATATATATATTTGCATTCATTTTAGTCTTACATACTTCTACGATATTATACGATTCCAGATTCTTAATCAATACTGGTCATACCTAGACTGATACATATTTTAGGAAACAACTCAGATCTCTCTTCAACGGATATAGTCAATGTCTGTTAGAACAGATTTTTGGTTTTATTACCTTTGAAAGGGTAGATATAATCTCTGAATTTACTCCTGGCACACTCACAGCTGCAGTACAAGACTGTCAGAAAGTATATTATGTGGTTGAAATGAAATTGATAAGAATGCCATTAAACACTAATCTTTATCAATAAAAACAAACCCACCGATCCTGTAGTAAGTTCTGTTGCTCTTGAATTTTGCATTGGTTTAACAGCTAGCAACAATCAAGAGCAACAGAAAAAGGAAACACAATGGAACTGACTTTTATTATATCTTTCCTGTTCAGAAAGTGGTGTCTAAAGCAATATAGAATTTACCACCTTTCCCCCTGAAGATCTACAACACATTAAGGTTTTAACAACACTGGCTTTGTGGTTTAAGCCAAGAACAGAAGACATGTAAGTAGCACTTCAAAAAGATATGTTTTCTTGAAAGATGGTTGCTTAATTTGACAGCTACACTCTGAAGTGTTCAGTTAGATCAAAGCCACATATTTTTTCACAGACAGAAGACAGAAGTTTTTATTGTTAAGACAGCTTTCCTGTTGCAGAAATTAGAACTGAGGAGAAAACATATATAAAAAAAAGTTTAGTGGCTTTTAAACATAATTCCTTGAGGAGTAGCATACACACACATAATCATACAGGGGGGAAATACATGTTCCTATGTCTTTGCGAAAGCTGATCTAGAGGAAGGTGTCTCTGCCCATGGCAGGGAGGTTGCAACTAGACGATCTTTAAGGTCCCTTCCAACCCAAACCCTTTTAAGTAATGTCATTCAGGAGCTGAGGACTCTTCTGTATTCATAGTACCCATAAATTATATGCTCACATTTTTCCTCCCCTTATGCTCTAGGATAGGCTAGATCAAGTACATTGCTTTATTTCTGTTTCCCTCAAACACATAGTCCACATCTCTGATTTCCAGACAGAAATCACTGAAGAACAGAAGACTTCCACAAGGTGAATCCAAGCATGTCTAAAAAAAATTCCGTGTGGCTTAGAGCAGAAGTGTTGACACAACATAGAATTCGTCACACCCAACTTTTAGTGTCTCCAATATGTTTGATATGTCTTCAGTATCAGAGATAGTTTGCATATCTAGAGGAACCCAAGTTCAGAGGCCACCACGAATAAGACATTGAAACAGTTGTCACTAATGATGTATATATAGAGATGTTTTAGGTAGGGCTTGGGCCTTAAAATGGAGAAAGTCTTTTCTAGAACTGGTAGGAAGGATAACTGTAAAGAAAGCCAAATTATTTGACTTAAAATAGGCAAACAGTGCCTCAGAGTTGGCAAGCTGGAGCTGCAGAGGGCAAAGAACAGACAATTTTCCAGACCACCTGTATGTATGGAACCCCATCAGGAAACATGAATAAAGTAACAGATCTCCCATATACAGTATTTTTACTAGTCACAAAAGAAAATCACCTAGATACATTTAAAGACAAAGATAACTGAATGCAACCTAGAGAGGTCATCTAACTCAGCTTCCTACTGAACCTTCATAACAAAACCTGATTTTTAAAACCTTGTATTTTTATTTGTAATTTTCTGTTCAAATGAAACATTCAAGAAACACAAATCTGAAAGCAACAGATCTTTATTTTATAGACTGACCTGGGCTTCCTGACATTTAAAGTTCTTAAAATTATTACAGCAAATAGATACTTTGGCAAAGCCCAACATGTGAACATATTTGAAATTCCTGTCCAGACTTCTCAGTGTGTTTATTCAAATGCTTTTATTTGGAACAGAGGAATAGATACTGGAGCAAAGATCCACTTAGCTAGACTCCATGTTGGAGTCTTCTCCAAGAGTGCTATAATCAAATACCTTGGAAAGAGTGAGAAACTCTTGCAGCTTGAATGTAGGTACACCTACACTCCGTGTTAGAGAACCTATCGCTAGGACCTAATCTAGTGTTAGGTGAACAGGTGGACTCGGTGATCTTAAGGGTCTTTTCAAACCTAAATGATTCTGACTTCCTGAGCCAGATACAATTTCTACATATTTGGTATCATAGTTAAGGCTTGACTCTGGTGGTCTCCCTCACCATGAAACAGTTCTTAGCTTTCTTAGCATCTAAAATCTGATCTCTTCATACATCCGGATAAGGCAGGGTAATGGACCTTTCTGCCTTCGCTGATCTGTCATAACAAGGACAGTGTTACTACCCTGGTCTTGTTCTTAGGATATAAGTCCAATACTCTTCTCTTCCTATACAGACTGGGAATTTCAGCCTGTACAGGACTCTTCATTACTTATTTGGCTCTCTTCTACGCTGTCTTTAACATAAAGCATACCTCCACTGACAGCAAGGTTTAGTCTGTTACCCATGCATCTTGTAATCTTGTACTGGAACATCTCACTGATTTACCCTTCTTCCACTAGATTTGTGATAAGCCTAACAGATCACCCAGGGTTGCCTTCACCCAGTGCTGACCATTCCATTTTCCCATCTTATTTCTTAGTATTTATACAAATGTACCACTAATTCCATTCTAGGCAGCCTAACCTCTATTTTCTACCTGACTATTTACACCCTCTGACATATCTGTGAGAATACAGAATTTCTGCATCTTGATCTTTTATAGAAGTGTCATCCCAAACCCAGCCTTCAGTTTTAAACTCTTAGTTGCTGTATGACTCAGATTAAGTTCATCTATTCCAGACAGATGTTCCTGGAATCTCCTGGGCAGTTTCCCTAAGGTATTATATTTTTAAATATATTACCCATTTCAGCACCCACATCTCTTGGCTGTCAGCTTTTCAGAAGTATTATTTATGTGCTCAAAAAAAAGCTAATTTGTCATCTATATGTAACATGACATTTTTACAGGCGAGTAAAACCAGTAATTCCAAATAAGTTTTTTGATGTGTGAAATTTACTTGACCAAAATATAATATGTGAAGCAATCTTAAATCTGTCTTCTTGCTTCTATACTAACATTCAGAAATCTCTTTTATTTAAATCTGATGTGAAGGAATAAACTACAAACTCCTATAATGGGTCTAGTTTAATTGACTTTGCCTTCTCAAACAAAGAGAAGAATCTGTGTAATTATATAAAAATCTTCAATCAGCAAGATAATAAAAAACAAACTAAATACCCTGATCTAAAAGAATATAATCCACTTAATATTTTTCTGCCTCTAGAGCTAATGAAGAAAAAAATACTTATATATAAGTGTATATATTAGTATGTAAGTATATTTACTTATAGCTAACTTACAGAAGTTAGTTATAATGTTTATACCACTACTAGAATGTAAGTCAATACCACAGCAATGCAAACGCTCTGAGCATTCTGACGCAGAATAGGATTTTATGGAAAGCTTTGCGCATTTTCCAGCTTTAAGATATAAGCCAACACTTGCTAAGTGCAGCAAGAGAGTTTCCTCTAACTTCAAGGGGCATTGAGTCAGATCTTGATATAAAAAAGCCAATAACTGGAACATACTAATTTAGTTACTCTTTACAACTCACAGCAATCAAAAAGTCTAGTTTCACTGCTTGCTGCTGTACTATTAATGACAAGTTACATAGGCCCCCAAATACTGTTTTTCTTTTAACAGGCCATATTAAATATTTCCATTCCAGAAAGCGTGCCATTTTGGCAGTAGACCCTCCTGTGTGCAGAGAACTAGGACAAAATAGTGGTAAATGTTCTTTACAAAACTAAATACATATCAGTACATCAAATCCCAGCTGCTAGAATTAAAGGAGACAACTTAAAAAATAACTGAAAATAAAAATGTCAGACTTAATAATAAGGATGGGGTGAGCAGCAGCAACATTGGAGAATGGTTCAATTAACATAACATTCATGTTTTAGGCACTCTCTTATATGAAGTGTGGCTTGACAGGATAACTACTGGAAGAGTGTCTCATACAAAATTCATATCATGAACCTCAATAAATTATTATTTTTTTCTTTCTTTAGCATAAGTTTTGCTCACTACAGATGCTTTCTTTCTCCAAACTTTTTAATTTTTAATGAAATTATTATATTGTCCTGGGCTTTATGGCATCATACCTGGGTTTATATCAAAACTTATTATTATTTTTGTTTTTGATTTCATAGCAAGCAGAAAGATGAAGTGTAAAAGAAAAAGTAAAGTTACCTTAAAAGCCCCAAACATCTTAGCAACAAAAAGTGAACTTAGAAAAGGACTCATTAAGTACAATTGTTTTTTCATACAACCTTCTATTTATTAAATTTGGTTCCAGCATTAAGTTCTGTCTCAACAGACACTCCATCCTGGTGGTCTAACCCCTCAGGGGACTGCTTGAGGAATGCATGGAGCCTGACACTTTGAAGCAGCTAATTCTGCTTGAGGTTAGTATTTATCAAACATAGTATAATACTCACTTAAAAACGGGGGCTTGGGGGTCACTCTGCTAACGGGAATGTGTTTGCACTGCGTAAAAAAAAATTACAAATGACAATACTGAGGAAACAGGTGTGAGGTTAGGGGATGAATTAAACTTTTCTCTTCCAGAAATGACAGACCCAGGGCAGGGTCCAGGTATTGAAGCACAGCAATAAAGGAAAGCACAAATCGTTACTCTGCATGTTTTGTGATTAAAAGGGAAAGTTCTCTACATACCACATCTCTTGTGACAAGAGAATGCCATACTTCACATCCCATATCGCAAGGGTATTTAAGTCCTACATATTACATATTAGACATATTTAGACATGTAGCTTGGCCCCTTGCTCTGGAAGCACAGATATCATTGTTAAAAAAATTTCAGTATAAAATATACATTTCTGATTTCATTGGTGCAATTACAAGGCAACAGCAATGGAAGTAGGTAAATACACTATATATAAATTCTTAAAGTAGCCTTCCATCAGAAGTATCCAGTCCTTTCAAATGAACATCTCAGCTGTTTCACTTTTAATAAAATCATACATTGATGTATTGCTCAGTTTAACTACAAACAAAAAAATATTTTTCTTGTAATTCTTTTCACCTTTTTCAGATCCAGAAGAAAACAGTAGGGAGGAAATCTAGAGTGGATAGGGCTTGATAGAAGACCAAAAAAAAGAAAAATCAGTATTTCCAGTTTTGTGAATATAATTTGAAATGGATCTTATATAAATATAAGGAAGAGTCCAAGAAAAATGTAATAGTTCCCTGCTGAACATTTGTTCAAAAGATAATCATAGTACATATCTTACTGTATATTTCAGGTCTCAAATTAAGAAACTACAGACATAAAAGTTCAATAATGAAAAACTGGAAGGAACAAACCCCAGAAAAAATGGAAGAACTTATTTAATCTTTTCCTGGGTTAAGGGACAGAGAAGAGGAATAAAACACAATAAATATTGAGGAATGTATTGAAGTTAAAAAAAAAGAGAAGATATTTCAAAACAAGAGTGAGCATTTATGTCTAGTCCATGCTCACATCTGAGGTTCAGGCAAATCATTACTGCTTTCCAAAGCATTCAGCATTATTCAAATTTCTAAGCAGGCCCCCATATCTAAGGCAGGGATTTTATCCCTTCGTATAATAAAGGCAAAATTCCAGCTGACTTCCCCAGGACCAGGACTGTAATTAAGATCTTTAACTTACAGTATATATATATGTAAGGCACTTCATCAGTTGTTCTGACTTCCTTTGCAAGACTACGGCTGTACAGAATGCCAACAGTAACTTCAGAGGACTTAATTATATAAATATTCCACTTCCACTAGACTAATTAGCAAGTTTCCTGTTAAATTAAAAGTTTGAACTGTTCTGGCTTGTTTGAAAAACAGAGCTGAAGTAACTGTAGAAGACAAAGGGGAAACACGTCTCAGACAACAAAAATCTTACAGCAAGGACATTTCTAATTTCTGCAGGCTGCAAGGTTTCATTACGGTTTGGCCAGCATTCCTTAGATCCCCTGCATCCCTGGGCACCCGCACAGGGCCTCTTTCCTCCCCTCACCGAGGTGGCGGGATACCCCAGCTTATGCCCAGCCCCAAACTACCTGATAGCCCACACTGATTCTTATAGCAGAGGACAAGTGTGCCACCTGGTTTCTGAGCTCATGTCTGACCGCAGCACAGCAACACAGCAATCCTTCCTGGTGTGGGAATCCACACACACTGCGGCTAATTCATGCACAAGGGACCCACCGACGCGCCTAACCCAGAGCAAGAGCTTCTGGGGGGCAGAGAGAAAGGGGCATAGTACTACCGATGCTTGAGACATGCACAGATAGCATGAGAAAAAGCAAAATTGTTTCCCTCATCATGTGAAAATCGACAGGAGTGATTTTGTGGTTTTACTCTCACCGTTGATGCACTTTGTGTCATATTATTCTACACATATTATTTCTCAAATTGCCAAATATTGTTCTTGGCCTCCTTATACACAGAAGTCTGGCCCTCCTTGGCAAAGACTAGCTTGTGTTTGCAGCAAGCCTATTGGAATCAAATAAAAGATACCATATCTTAAGAAACATTTCTTGAAATACAATGCCCAAAACCGGCTACAGTGCCCCACATGATGACTTAGTAGTCCTTATGTAGACTGGACTAACCATAAAATTTGTTTGATGTCTCACATTAATGTGATGCCATCCCTCATTTGATGCACTTAGTACAAAACCTGGCAGCTGGAGGTATGACTTCATGTGCCAATTATGCCCATATTCTAAGAAAAGGCTTTCTAATTTGCTTTAATTAGAGGTATCATGTTAATCACCTTAAGCTATTTCAATTTTATCTCCACCATAGATAAAATCATTTTCATTTCTATGCCTCGTTACCACTACTAATTCTCTGGATCCCAGTTCCCTTCCCTTGCATCAACATCAGTAAGAAATGAAGAACAGAATTCTTTTAAACTTTTCTGTCACACTACATTATCTTAATCATGTTCTTATCCTCACAACATAGCAGCTCACTTATATTCTTGCTTCTTTTCATATTTATATATAAATATAATTTTAATTTTTCAATATTGAGATTTTTTTCAAGATCTAATTTACTTTGACTTTTCGTGTTTGCCATTTAAATCCTAAAGCCTTATAGAGAAGTATGTGCTAACAGATATTGGTCGTTCAAGAAAGATAAGAATCATTAGTTTGCCTTAGAAGGTGGTGGTCATCAGAGATCTTTGCTGGTCAAAAAGGCAATATCAGATAATCATCATCATCACCACCATCCAGCTATGCTGCTCATAAAGACAGGTTGCACAAACTGAGTAAGCTTTCAAAGGCCTCTCTGCAAACTAAGAAGTCCTAAAGAAGGTTAATGGCTCTTGTTCTGAACAGCTGTCCTTAGGCAATTTTACCTCTGGCTTATCACTTCATTTTGTGGCCGACTGCTGAACAGCAGGCGTTGCCACCCATCACGAGGGACGTGGTGAGCGATTCTGGTCTTGCACTATCACCCTGCTTCCCAGACATGAAATGAAGCTCATGGTATATGGTTTAATAAACATTAGGCCGTTCCTCCTGCTTTTTTGGGCATGTTTCTTCATTGAGCTCAGTTATGGGAGTCTCTAAGATAATCAAAGCAGTTCATATGCCCATCACTAGCCAATATAAAGCCAGAAGGGGAAAAGTAAATCTTGTAACACCAAAAGCTTTTGCAGTGCCATCTTGCTCAGTATGATACAATGTTCCCAAGAAAACTGTCTTCACAAAGAAAGCAAAAATGAAAGAATAGTCTCTCAACAGAGTAACTACTTTTTACAAGCAAATATACTGACAGAAATAAATACAGTTTATTATTGACAGAAAAAAAATACAGTTTATAAGCAAAAATACTGACAGAAAAAAAGAAAGATAAAAGAAAGCCAAGAAATGCAGAAAAGAGTGGTACTAGAAACCATAGTTTAGAACCATTTTGTACTAAGAAACAAGAGAAAATGTAGTAGTTGCAGAAAGAAAAGAAGTAAAACAAAATGTTTCTCTGCAAGCGCACAAATGAATGGACAAAACCTCCAAACATAAAACCCAATATATAGCAGGCATATAAACCATGCTCCTGTCCAAAGGAGTGGGATATATGTGCCCTTTCTTGAAAAGACCTTGGTTACACAGCCTCTGCCTTCAGGTCTAATGGAACACCCACCCACTTTGTGAATGTATGTATGTGCTCCCATTGGAAAAAAAGGCAACACAGCACAAACATTTCCTCTTCTGCTATAACCTTGCTTTACCCCTCCACCGGTAAAATTACACCATACGTTAACAATGCATGTTTATATGGGCACATTTGCATGAGTTCTTATCCATGCACATATATAAAGTTTATTTTTACTTTCTTCAAACTTCAGAAGTTGGTTATGTGCTGGTTGTGCTTCAGACAAACAAGACCTCAGAGCCTTTCCTATTGAACAAGGTTCAGAAAGCTGCATTTAAACAAGAGTGCTATGTTAGTATTACTCTGTCTTTAGAAATACATATCAATTAACATGTAAAAACACACAACACCATGTAAAATACAGGTGGTTTGCTTCAGAATATTATGCTGAGGGAATTAAAAATGTCTTTCTTTGCTGGTTCATGTACATAAAAGTAGTAGAATGATTACATCTTTCCATTGTTAAAATAACACAACCTAAACCTAGACTATTTCTTCAGGATGTACAGTATCTAAACAGCCTGGCAAAATTCACATCTAAGATTTCCGTTGAGAGTTCATACTCAGAGTCAGTGCTTCTTTGCTTTTTGATAAAAAGCTGGAAAATGTCCATGTTCCTGGATGAAGCCCTGCTTCCACTGGAATCAAAAGGAAAGTCACCAGCAACTACAAAAAGCTGGAATTAATCTCTAAGGGTTTGTGATTTATACCACCAACAAAGATTACCACTTCTGCTTTAGGTATTCATATTGACTGTTACATGTGTTCTGTTCAGAGAGCACCAAGCTTGAAAATCTTGAGGAAATTGAAATGTGGAATCAAGATGCTACACAAAAAAGAAAACATTCTCAATTGTAAGAACAATGAGAGTCTTTGGAACAGATTGTCATTTCTGAACAGATTTAAACTGGATGATTTTTCTGCTTTCTATATTGTAACTCAAAATTTTCATTGTGCTGACTGATATCATAGTTGCAAAACATCTCAGTCACAAATAATCTTTCTACCACAAAATTTGACCATGCAATTAATTCTCAGGATGGTCACTTCAGCTTTCCATGAAATGGCATAAGAAGAGGTGTGCATCTCAGAATGGAATCCATAAGAGCAGCACGCTGAGCAGGGAGCTGTTTGCCAACAGGGCCAACAGAAAAATGATGAAATCAAGGATATGCCTTAACTTCTGACCTTTCCCAGGATTCAGTGACTTACCATGGACTAGGCAGTGGGAAGCTCACTTCACTCAGGATTGATGGTCTAGAACACTTTCCTGAAAATATCTGCTTATGAGCTGCATTGCTGTTAACTGTTGGCTGACTACTGTGATCCATGACATATTTATTTTTAGCTTCTGAAAGCTTTATTCAGTATTTACTTCCTATATATATTTCAAACTGCAAGCTCTTCTACACAAGGACTACCATGGTTTTGGGTACAATCAAAGAACTGATACTGCATAAGAGAAACAGAAGCCAGGGAGAGAACCTCCAGTACACAGCATGGCATGTGGCTGCAGTTACGTGCACAGGAGTCTTCTCATTGTCATTCCATTCCAGATGAACCTAATAACTGGCACTGACATTTCCCTACAAAGTTAGTATAGAACACGGAATAAAAAGAATATTCTAGATGAAGAAATGTTGATCTTTTTCATATATTATCAAGGTATTTTCTGTAACTAAAAGGTGTTCTATCCCTACACCTCCAATCAGAAGTCTCTTCCAGGCCCCCACTCATTTGATTATTGGGTAACAAACTAGGAAAGAGGTTTTAATAGTGTTGCCATGACTGCTGTTTCTAAGGAATTCTTTCTGAAAGTTTCATGGCTGGACTAAGAATACTCCACATTCCACGGTATGTCACAATTCTCCTTTCCTTGTTAGAACCCGTGCTCAAGTTCTGTGCAGCAGACACAAATTCGCACAAATCAGAGGATGACTGCTAATCTGGCTGCTAATTTTTTCAGCCACATATCCAAACATATGTCTTTCCTATTCCACTTAAATGTGGGGCGCTGTTAATAAAGGCTTTGTCACAGTTACGGTATATTGGAGGCAATATTGAAGCACTCAGATTGGTGTCAGTTTGCCCAGAGAGACTGTGGAGTCTCCATCCTTGGAGAAATTAAAAAGCTGAATGGACAGCAACTTGCTGTAAGTGGCTCTGATTGAGAAAGGCGGTTGGACTAGATGACCTCCAGATGTCTCTTCCAACCTCAACCATTCTGTGATTCTGTGATACCAGAATGGCAAAGCAGGGATGTGAAGATAGCACATGATGAACAACCACAAGGATGGTAATAGAGTACATTTTTGGCCTCAGTCATTATTATGTGAGAAAGACATCAAGGTTAGCCAAACTCTTAGGTACATTAAAGCAAAATCCAATTAAATTCAAAAGAATGAAAATATATAATTAGCAGCATGAAAATGTCTAATAAACCATTTTTTAATGTAGAAAACATTTTTACTAGATTCTCACAACAGCATTTTTGAAAGCCTGCAAAATACACTTAGATTTCATATGGCTGGACAAATGATCAGGAATGGTTTCCAGATCATTTTCTTTAATGATGGGTTTGAAACAACTTAAATGTAATCTCAGACATTCTTCAAAAGACTGCCTTAATCTCTGAGGCTGCTAATGTTTGCATGACATCATTGTCATTACAGTCCTGTCTCTTCACTCAGTAACGAGAAAAACTGAGGGAAACATGAAAAGGTTTTACTAGTGTCCTACTCAGGTGTATAATTTCAAATTCCACTTCAAAATCTGGACGTTAGCTCACAGCAAAATACACTAAAAAACCAAGATTCTTTTATGCAAACCTAAGCCACACAAGTGTAGTCAGCCTGTCCCCTTTGAAGCAGTTGGGTTTATATCCATAATTTTCCTTGATAAACCAGAGGAATAGATTTCTCTTCCTAAAACTAAAGCACATATCAGAACTTAACAGGCTCAGATAATTCCTTTATTATTCCACACTCAAGTGACCAAACATGTTTACTTAAACTGTTTTCTTTTTTTTCCTCAAAATCCTGACATGCTCATAGAATGTCTGCATTTTAAAATAGCCACTTCATCATGAAATAATGTATCACAAGAGAAAGACAGCTATCAAAAGAGTAAATCTTCCATATGAAGGAACTTCTATGACTTCTTGCATTCAACATTTCCAAAACAAAACACAAGAGTAAATGGAATTTTTCAATATGATTCATCTTGGGTAGTGTGTTTCTATCCCCATATGGTATTTACAAAATTTCTCCAACTGGCACAAAGTTCATGCGTTACAAAAGCTGCGAGAAAGAACACTTTTTAAAAAAGCAGGTGTTAACTGCTGATCACATAGGCACAAAACAGCATAATGAAGTCATTTGTGCCTGGCAGATCTAGACCCAATTGAAAGTAACTGCAAGCGTATGCATTTCTTCAGGGTACCTACACAGACAGTTCAAATTGTCACCACAGTTTAAAAGATTTTAAAAGATACAAAGAATCATTTTTTATAGAAAATCAACATTCTCTCAGAACAGTTGTCTGAAAGAAATGGATATAAATGCAGACATACCACTAAAACATTTAGCAGCTACTACAGTGACAGGAAGTATCCTAAAATGTGTGTGGCTTTAGTTTACTTCTGACTTAACAATTTAAATAAAGAAAATCAGCAATGATTAGTTAGTAATATTCTTATATGCTCATCGAAAAAAAAAAAAACAAAATGTATTAAGTTTAAATTAAGTTTTAATTTAATACATATTAAGTTTAAATATGTATTTGAATACATATTTTATACTAAAAATAACACCTAACACCAATGTAATTTTTATAGAACATTAATTTAATGGAAATGCTAAAGAACCTTAGTTCTGCCCTGCCCCTACAAAATAAAATATGATCTTTTTATGCAAGCTAAATTAACTAAAACCTCTTAATATTTAATATTACGTTTAGGCAGACTAAGAATAGACACATTTCAAAATTTATTAAAGTACAGTGAATAAATTAAAAAAATTGAGATGCTATCCCTCTGGCCTAGAAAAGAAGGAAATGTATATTTGCATCTTCCATAAACATATGTATACAACAAAGTCTAGCATGAGATTAAATATAACTTTATACATAAACTGCAGAATTGTACCTTCCTGATCCAAGTAATGGAAATGTAATTTCATAAAAAATCATTGCACCAGTATTATATTATCAGTTTCCCAAAGAAAGAAGCAGAAGGCCTAGGGAGATTCCTGTGTGTCAAACATACCTCTGGAAGAAACTACTGAATATAATTCGTGAGATGAACCTTGAAGAGAAGAAGCCAAATGTGTTTTCCATGGATAATGAGGTACAGTTGCTGGCAGTCAAAAACCATAAAACATAATGAGATTTCACCACATGAAAAAAGTATCTTCCCCACTGCTTCATGACACATTGCAACAGTTTGTCCATAAAAGCATCTAGGTAGCTCGTTAATAGCAATGTGAATGTGCCTTTATAGACTCCACAGGTTGTATTCTTGGAGTCATGGGCTATTGTCACTTGGAATCTAACACACTAAAAAGCACGGATGAGCCCTATACCTGAGTGCTTTCCTGCCTGTAGAATGGGCAAACCCACTTGTCAAAGTATAGAAGATGATTTTTTACTTTGCAGGCAGCTACAAGACTGTACAGCAGCATCAGCCATATGGCATGAATCTTCCATTTGTGAATTGCTACAGTATGTATAGTCACCTTGAGGAGAGAGAGCATTTCTTGCAGTTTTGCTGTTCCATAGATGATTATTCTAAAATGTTCCAATTAAACTTATATCTTGAGATGATTGTTGTTGGCATTGGTAATTACAAGGAGCTTTCTGAGATGCAAAGATTTAACGGCAAAATAGACCATCACATATCAAATGAGAAGAAAAATTGTGGACACATAGATGTAGCTCGTTCCTGTTAAGTGCGGTTTCTGAAAGAATATAAATGTCCTTTCTCTGAAGTGAATAAAGGCTGCTGCTGGCTTTTCTGATGAGCGCAAAGTACTCATTTAGCTGGACTACACCAGACTGTTAAATGAAAGCTCAAACTGATGATTCACAACTAATTTGAAAACCATGCACACCAGGGTGTGCTAATTCACCTTGCTTACAGGCATTTTACACGTGTGTTATCTGGTAAAAGCACAGGTCGTGATGCCTCCCTAGCCATCCCTGGCATGCTAAGAGGACAAGGCAGCTCACCAGCACAGGGCTTTATCTGCCATGTAGTAAGCACTACGTGCTTACTCGTACCACTCAGGTGAAACAACTGTCCCGTCGCAGCTAACGCATTTTCTGGGCCCACACAAAGCTCTTTTCCTGAAGAGCAACAAAAAGCAGTTCCGTTCACCAGAACCACCCTCACGGACCCCTGCCCACCACCAGCTCATGAGTATCTTCAAGCCTGAGCTAAACTAGTCAGGTTAGGAAACAGGTCTAAATCCCTATTTTAATACCACTGCGTGTGCTCAAGCTGCTTTTAGTTTTCATCAGGAAAAACAAACCTTCATGACCAAGTGTGAAACCCAGCCTCCTAGTGCCTTCATTTATTGAATTCGAAGAAGGGATAAGACTTTCCTACCACCGACGGCTGCTGTGAAGGCAGCTAGAGTGACAATATTGCTATGCCACTCAAGAAACCACAAGCAAGAAAAAAAGAGAATTTACATGTAGCTATGTAGGTCAAGACATTTTTTCCTGAACTTATACACATATTCTAGTTACATAACAATATAGAATATGGGGAAAAACTTTAGCCCTGTTTTTTGATGAAATATAATTTTAAAAAGAACATTTTAAGATGATTGCAATCCTTTACAGATTTACCTTTAAACCTTTTAAATACATACTGTAACTCTTAGTGATACTTAAATATAAACGTGTCTTCAATAGTCTCCTATTCCGGTGCAAAATATGAGATGAGGGTGTACAAATTTTTTTCTTTGTAACCTTGCACTGTTACTAAGAGTAGGTCATCACATCTGGAATAGTCTTCACTTCTTCCCCCACAAAAGGAAGCAGGAATAGAAGGAAAGCATGAACTGATTTTGCTTTTCACTTTACATTTTAACTTTGTTAACTTAGTAAGTTTAATGTTTCTGTTAGCTGAAATAAACCCATCAAAGGTGCAACTTCCAGATTCACCGTTGTAATTTAATTATGAAACAGGAAGCTTTACACGTGGAATTACTTATTTCATAATATGAAGATTTTTTAACAAAAAAATTATTTAATGTTTTTTGCTGCCATTTGGGAAATAAGGAATATATTTTTAAGTTCTGCAGATGATACAATTTGCAGTTTCTCAGTTCTTCATTAACCCGATACATTTTGGACAGCATATATAATATAAATATATCACACTGGAAAATTGCAACATATCTGAACGTATCTGAAGTCAGGCACTTTGAAAAGGGATTGTATGTATGGGGAAGAAGGAAAAGGGGCATGATAAGAATTATACTGAGTTTATAAACTGGCCCCCCCCCAAAAAAAAAAGAAAAAAATCAGAACAGATCACTACTCAATTGGCACATTCCTCAGATATGATTTCAGTGCACGCAGTGCTGGAGAACCCAGTACTCTGCACATGAAGACCTGAGTGACTTGCCAGACTATGAGGCACAAAGAGCTTTCGCTAGCCAGATACTAGATCAACAATCATAAAGAATAATCTGAACCAAGTTCCATGGCCAAAGCCGAGGGATTTCAAATACAAGCAATTACAGAATTGTCACTAAGACTATCACTAAGACAAGGACAAAATCATATATCAAATCTGTTATTTTACAAGAGAAAATCAAATACTTTTTGTAGGGCATATTTTATTTCTAAAACAAAATTTTGCTGGTATACTATAGTTGGGAAAATCCATTATTTAATATAGGAAGCAAAAATCTTACCATACATCATCCCTCTGAAGTAAAAAAGTTATACAAATGATTATTTGGTTCTCTATACACCTTATTAATTCAAACAAAGGTGTTACAAACTCACTGAGTTATATTTTTATTTTCTAGATTAATATAATTTCTGTTAATAATGAATCATTTATCCTATAGTAATGATGGAAATAGAATATTATTTATGTGAACACCTGAACACCATGTAAAATAACTGTGTAAAAATGCAAAATAAAAATTTTAAAACCATATTTTTATTTATGCTATCTATCATTTCATTGGCAATTATGCAGATTCCTACATATGTTTTTGACTATAAACCTGTAGCGTATGAAAGGCCCTAAATATGCACCAGAGTAAACATACTCTATAGTTAGCAAGTGACACAGTGAACTTACAATATTAATAATATTTTGATTTTCAGAGCAATGAATATTCACCAATTTCTGTTAACTTCAAAATTGTAAACACGGAGAAATATTCTGCAGGAAAAAATGCAATGCCACATTGCAAGTTGGAACAAAAAAATTGCTAAAATAATATACACTCACAAAATACTCTGAACACTAACAGAAGATTAACCAGAGGTAGTTTCCTGGAATTTCTAAGCTCACAAAAGAAAAACAGAAGAGACATTAGATTAATAGCTTTCTTTACAAGTGTTTTTCCTAAGTGCATGATTTGTACAGCCAAATGAGAAGTTTAAATGTAGCATGTCAAGTAACAAGCTTATTCAGTGTGCTGTTCCTCAAATATACATATAAAAACATTTGCATTAAGTAACTCGGGGGGGTGGTTAGAATGTACACATTAAATTTAAACCCAAGTTTTAAAACAACTGTAAGTCTTATAGGGAGAAGTCTGCTATTTATATTATAGTAGAAACAAAAACAAAAAACTTGAAGGCATGAGCTTTCGGGCATGCCTATCCTGTGAAATGGACCATGGTGCTGTTATCCTTGAGTCAACAGAGCAGCATGTCCATATGGTTTAGTACAACACTGTGCAGTCCTATTCGTGTGAGTTCACAGGCCACGTGGCCATGTTAGTTTGGTATCACCTTCCAGTGGGTTAGGAAGCCTGACAAGATTTATTAGCTCATCCACAGTGCTGGAATAAAACAGTTAAAACTGTCCCAGGCCTCAAACTGGCTTGCCAGTACTCCACTGGTGTGAATAAAGCAAAGCTGAATTCTTGATGCACAGCTACATAGATGTGTCCTTCTTGATCAGGGCCTCAGTCTTTACTGATAAAGGGAGGCCATTTATCAGTAACTCCAAAGTGGAGCAGTCTACACAGATGCTCACAGTCTGTGTACGCATGTGCAGTCAAGCGTCTTAGAGTGGGGATATCCTTAGGGTCTGCACCCCCCTTTTACCTGTGCTGCTGTCTGAACATGAGATAAAAAACGTAGGCATTGCCCCACCTTTTTGTCTACAAACTCAACCTCTCCCTTTGAAAAAAAGGGGCTTCAAACCAAAGGGAAGGAATGCAGCTGTGAATATGCACAACACTTTCCTATGAATCCCACCCAGGTTTTAAGGAAACAGTCTCTTCCTTCAGGTGCTTATCGCTGCACACGCAAGCTCTGGGTGACCCCAAGCAGTATCATTGCTAGCCTCACTGATGACACAAACTCAGAGACATATTTCCTGTAGCAGTGGCACAATTTGTAATAAAAGCGTGGATCGATCTTCAGGCAGCAAGTATACAAATCACTAGCTTGCAAATATTTCCAGAATTTTCTTGGGAGTCCCTGTGGCTTGAGCTGACATCTTGCTGCTGATAATTCTCTCCAGGACCTTCACAGCACATACGCACAAAGCCAGCAGTACTTTGGAGAGGAACTTAGTGGAAGCCTTAAGAATAATCATATAAGGAAAGCCAAACAACATGCAGTAGTTCTTTTAAAAAAGCCTGAATCTATTATTTTTCCAGAGGAGACAATGGTTACCAAAAGGACGTTTTCATTAAAAGATGAACATACTAGGCTACGGACATCAAGGATCACGGCAACTTGATATCCCTTTTTGTGATATGGTCCCTAGAGGGAGAAAATGTCAGTTGCTCAAAGACATTAAGGATGTCAGCATATGAAAAAATTAAATACTATTCCACAAAAGCACTGAGCAGAGATGGATGCTAAGTGCATCTCCACACAGTTCACAGAATTCCGCATGCTAAACAGGGAAGAAATGGGTCTTCCAGGAAAACTATTCCTTCCAGGAATGGGATCTGATTACATTCAACATTAGAATGCCAGTCCCACTTCACTACAGATTTGCAGATTTCTTCCCATTACTAATTATGTGCCAATTAAACTTGCTTTAACCCTCAGTCACACAATATTCCTGTAGTCTGGGGCAGATTTATAAAGTTTGTGTGGAAGCTTCATTCCAAGCCATTAAACAAGGCTGTCACCTAAGTTAAAGTCACTGCACTGGCATGTCCTGAAATGAAGAGGTTTTGCTGCCCTCCTTGTGATCTTGGAAGCATGCTGCCTTGCTTTCCTCTGTATGTACAGTCCTAGAGGAAAAACAGTTTGAAAAAGCAGAAACAAAAGGACATGTATTAGAGCCTCAGATAAAGACAAAAGATAGATCAAACAGGGATCCCTAGAGTGGTCCTGGAGCAGAAAATTTGGCATCTTCCTATAGGTGGTTCTACTGGCAGAAGAGCTAGCAACAGGGAGAAACCGGGAAAAGGTCGGTGATGGGGCCAAGCCCTGGCTGGCAGCAGGAGCTCCTGCTGTCAAGCCAATAGCACAGCCTGAGGGCATGGCAGACACTGGCTGTTTCAGAGGAAGCAGAGCTCTCTCCTTTTTTTTTTCCTTTATACTCCCCTTAATGGTTCACATGTAACATACAGAAGCACCAGTTTTTGATCCAAGTTATTATGATCTTCCTGTGCTCCTTCTGTAGCACACCAGCCACACAGGAGGTCAGGACACCCTTCTTCTCAAAACCTGGACCGACAAAAATCCTTGAAAACTAGAAAACCAAACCCACCCAATTTTTTCTCAGTAACTAAATAAGAATACAAAAGTGAACATCCATGAGGTCCCAATGAAACAAACACTAGAGAGAATGTCAGTTTTTCCACAGACTTCTGCCTAACTCAGGGTTTGGATACCCAGTCAGTCGTGTGTGTTCTTCCTCTAAAGAGTGGGACCAGGCCCAAATGGAGGCACAGGTGAATCTCAGACAGTTCCTCTAGGAGATAACAGAGAGGTCAAGGATGAAATAAAATGACAAAATTAACACCAAAATGTCAATACAGGCAACATAAACCAAAAAAGCAGGAATTAATGCAGAAAATGAACATGGCAGAATGTAACTAAAGCACTGCACCAGAAGAGCTTTAGCTCCACTGATAGTTAAGAAGAGAGGTGGTAGATTCTCTGAAAGTTTTAAACAGTAAGCAATGGAAGATTAGGAACACGTCTTGTGGTACTGCAGAGGCTGTGAAAGTCTGGGGTCTTGTTTGCCACCAAGGTTTGCAGGTCAGGTTTTAATTTTATCCCTACACATCTAATTCTGTCAAGTTATTTAGCAAGCCAATACCTAGATGTGCACGAAAACTTATGAAAATCAGTCCTGCTGCATCTGTGTGGAATACTTACACAGAAAATAATTACAAGAATCTTTCTTCACCCCTTCAAGATGTCATCATTTTCTTGAACAAGTTCTGAAAAGAGCTATTGTGTATGCACCTTCCAACAGAGAACTGTGTTATTTTGTGTATTTGGGCTACCCATTTATTGTGTTATATAGCATCACGGCTGTGGCTCTGGGTACTGCTCTAGCAGGCTTTGCTACTATCCATTATCATTTCATGACAGCCTCTGGACACAATATTGCTCCAAATGAAACAGAGGGCGTTTCTACTAACGTCAATCAGAGCAAGGTCAATAGTTTTGATCCTGTACCAGGCACAAAAAAGATAAAAGTACCCTTGCTTTTACTTTGAAATCACTGTAAAATTAAGTACAAATAAAACGATCAACCTTTAAACAAAGTTCTGTATTTAGAAAGAAATCCTGTCTCCTAATATCAAGATTTTTCTCCATACATACTGTATAATGTCCTATTTAGGCCAATTAAACCCCAAGCTCTTGGCCTGAAAAGCAGACTCCACAGCCAAATAAAATAGCACTGTGGATCTGTTATAAACATTTGGCAAAAATTTGTCAAACACAGAGTTTTCAGTCCTGTGAGTATATTGTGTATTCTAAAGCACTGAAATTCCTTGTATAATTAATTCAGCTATTTTCCATTCTTTCTCTAAAATTTAACATGTATTAGAAAATGCCCCTAGTGTCAATTCATGATATTCTATTTCTTTTTAAATTAGAATACTTACTAAAACAATTTCCTTCCCAGAACACTGGGATTTAAAATGATATTTTTCAAGTTATAAGTCTGGAAAATTGGATCTACTCGCAAAAGTATGTTTGACACTACAGCTACTATTAGTCCACTCTTATGCAGAGTGACCCAGATAATCCTTTTCACTTTACATGTGAATAACATGAGAATCCACTGTTCCATAACACAAACTTTCTTCCATATGGTTATCACAGCAAAATTCAGTTTGTCTTTAACTATTACTATTTACAGTGAAATGTATCTCATTTCCAATGTCACTGTTTTGCAAATACAAGGTTTATCTTGTTTTATTCACCTCATAATTACTGTTCTTTTTTTAGTATTTTTTCATTACCCTTTCTTGTTTTAAGAACTTTTCACCGTATAAAAATAAATCAGTTCTACCCTTTCATGCACTTTAAAGCTTTGCACTATAATTGTGTGAGAACACATGAGAACACACAATTGTTCTTTGTTTCTTTCTTTCCTTCCAGTTTCTGGTCTACTTCTGTTTCTTTTTTGTGATGTTTGGTGATTTTAATTGTATAGAATTATTTTACTTAATGTTTTAGTACTCTGATATGCTAAATTGCTAATACTTCTTTTGAAGAACAATTTTAGGTCAAATCACTGTCAAATGTATTCCAAAGAATAAATCAGTAATCTAGATACATTTTTCTCTGGATTTTTGTCTAAGATTTCTCCTTTTGGTCACAGATAGGCCAGAGAAATCCTATTACATATTTACCTAGTAGATGTATTTCCTTCAGAGGCAAATGGAAACAAATCATCTTCTTTTGTTTTCTTTCTTTTTTAAAGTGCCAGAACTGTCAAAGTCTGAAAGGTATGCACGTGCTAATGGATCACCTTTCAAAGGTGCCTTTTGAATAAACACAACCAACCAGATTAATAGTAAGTTCCATATATAGTTGTAGAGTAGGATGGGCAATTAGCCTTCTGTGAATCTCGTATTTCATATGGGAGAACATAAAGTATGGCTATTTTGACATGTAATTATCCAAACATTTATTAACAGCAGAAGCTAACAGTAGTAGGAATAGAAAGCAAATCCCTTCCCTTGGTTCTTATTTCATTTGAAAAAGTCAAAACTTAAAGAAATTGTAATACAGATGGATCACTTTGGAACAGCATATCCTAGTGTTGCCGTTATTCCTATAAAGTTTATTCCACAAGGCATATTCTATTGCCCTACATAGCTAATAAATAAAGGGGTTTTAAGAGGCTCAAACTGATCTGTGTTAAAATTGAGAAGAAAGCATTCCAGAGGTTTTCAAAGACTCTACTCCATTCTCTTCCCCAAAAGCATAAATTTCACAACTCTTTGCAAAACGATATATGATACCAAAAGATATTAAAAAAGAACATTTGTAAAGATCTCTGCATATTCCATGAAGGGTTATCTCTTTTGCCTTTATGAGCACAGATCTCAAAGACAAATTCTACTCAAGATAAAATATGGAAACAGTATTACCAGGAACTGCGATAGAAAAACCCAGCAAATCCCTGCTCTAATGACAGATAAAGTTTCTTTAGCATGAATATGGATCCAGGAGCAACAATCTAACCCAGACCTGTCTAACTGTGCTGCTTCAGTTGAGCAGATGAGTGGAAACTTTAACTGCAGGAACTGTCAAAAAGTGTTTCAATTAAGATTCTGAGAATTTTCTTTCTCTGCTTTTGGTGTGGTTACTACCTTGGCTAAATAATGCTACTTTTCTAGCATGAAATTTCATGTCTGTAATCCCCATTGCTTCTATCCCAACCATCTTTATTTCTCCACAGTATTTTTGAACATGTGTCTTCCTTTCCTTCTACTGCAATGCTTGCTTCCTTGTCAGTTGATAAATTCCTCTTCTGTTCTCCTTCCCTGCCTCAGAGGCCCAATCTCACACATTAATTTACTTACTTTATTCTCTCCCTTACTTATTAACATATCAATGTCATCTGGCTTTTCCTTCTTCCAATGTAAACATTCCTTAGTTTCTGTGTCCTTAAAATGCCTGTGTTGTCCACACTTGTTTCTCCAGTTACAGATCATCTCTCATTTACTTAATAACAAAGAATGTGCTGTTTGCAGTCAGGTTTGGTGTTACTTTCCAGTCTCTCCAAGTCCTTTTATGCTTGAATTTCATTGAAATGAATGCTGAAAATCCTTCTAATATTCTGTTCCTAGCCATAACCAAGAATAAATGCGTCATCCTTATTTGCTTCCATCTATCAGGCTGCCTTCAATACAGCTGGCAGTGCTTTTCCTGCAGTCTAAGTCTCTCTTGGTTCCCTGAATTCTCCTCTGTCCTGATTATCTTTCTGCTTCATGAATCAGTCCTTCAGAAGAGCATTCTTATTTCCCAGTCAGTTCCCTACAAAACCTCACAGAAATCTGCCCTTACTTTTCCCTCCTCGCCCCTCCCACTTTACATCTTAACTTCAGATAATGTCAGACTACTATTTCTCTAAGCATGACTCACAGTTAAACACCTATTCTAGATCCGTCTCCACATCCGTCTAATGATTCATCATTATTTCAAGCCCAGCAAGACTAGAACATGGATCCTCATTTCTCTTCCACTGCAATTTTTGCTCAAACCTTCTCCATCATTGTAGACAGCAACTAGTCACCAGGACAGATAAACTGGAGATTATCTGCCACTTCAATTTCCTTCTACATCATTGTCTCTAGGTTATGTATTAGTCCCACAAATTCTTTCTGCTTAAAATCTCAAGGATATGCTCTTCCACATTCATCTAAACAGCTAAACCATTTATCTAAGTTTAGGTTTCATTGCAACAGTCCTTTTTCCCCAGCTTGCTAATTGCTTTCATCCTTCCTTTCTTTCACTGTTGTCACCCCTTGATTCAAAACAAAAGTCAGATGTCTGTCACTTTGATGATGTCACCACCTTCCCTTCTTTTTCTCACTGTATCAGACCAAAGCTAGTTTTCACTACCAAATTTTCAGTTTGTTTCTGCATCAAGCTTTGAGCATCTTGCTTACACAGGAGCACAACTCTTCTGCATCAGGCATTTTTGCAACGAATAAGTCATTACCCTGCCCTTCTACTTAAAAAACCAAAACAGTTATTGTGGAATGCTGCAAAGTGTTTATTAGTGCTATAAACTGATCTGTTTTGTCATTCACAGATAGAAATTAAACTAATTGAATCAAAACTAAATAATAGGTAAAATTAGAAAATCCAAATGATGATGTTTGAATGAAAGAGAAATTTACTTCTGAAAAGATTACAAAGAATACTGTAATAATCTTTGAGGTTTACAGTTATGGTAGTATAAGTTAAGGGAAACCATGCATGTAAGATATACTATTAGCCTCCCGAGTATTAATTCTTGCAGCTCATTAATACAAAATGTCAATGTTGGATAAAGTTCTTTCACAGAACAACCAAAACCTCCAGACTTAGAGACAGATGGGTCTTGAGAAATTCTTATATGTTTACTCTGAGCAGCATAATGAGTACTCACAAACAAATGGAAAAAAAATATCTGAGATTTAAAAATGCAAAAAGACAGCTATTACTCTTTGATATCACCAGTCTTTAAAATGAAAAGATTTACTAGTTTCAAAACATTTGATCTATAGCTATTTGATCTATAGCTATTATTATTCTTTATATAACCTTGTAGTTAAAAAAAAAAGAGACCATATTACATCAGCTATAATTATATGCCTCGCATGTCTCCAGAAAATAGCCTAAAACGGGCATTCAACACAAATTGCTAATGTCAAGCACAGATTAAGTTTCTTTGGAACTTGGGATATTTAGCTTTGGGCATGCTGAATGCGGGTCTGATGTGAAATTCCAGTACTCACAGTTGCCTACACATTGCCTATAGAACCATAGCACAAAGGCAAACTATAACAAGGCAGAGTAAGCAATTCCTGAATTTTCTTTAACATCATGCTGTGGCAAGAAACTTTTTGAATCAAGAAAACACAAAGTGAATGCTCATGAAGTAATTTCTTTTTTAAAAAATAATGTTTTTACCTTGTTGCAAACTCTCTGACTCATCTGTTTGAGACTTAGAAAATGCCCTAGTGCTGGTCCCAAAGAAACACATCTTTAATAAATGTCTGAAATTCAGTCAAGATGGGTAATTCTGTCCACATTCTGCTTGTGGATCACTTTATTTTCTTGCTATTCCTTTCTTACCTACATTTAATTCACTCTCATCAACCTACTTCCTTCCCAGTTCTCTCCAGCTCCACTGCTGACTCAGCATCTTTGCAGTTTCCAAAGGACACAGTTTCCTTGCAGAGCAAATGCTACACAGAAGCCTGGATGGTGAGTGTATTCCTGGCAATCTCAACACCCTGTCAAAGCTTTTGACAAGCATCCAACTCTTGACATATAAAACTTTCTTGAGAACAAGGCAATTAATCAGTTTTCCTATATTGTAATTTGTACACAGAAAGTCAATATAAACAAACTATAAAACACAGAGGTAGGAGTTCAGGTTTGTTGCAAATGCTTTTGTGATTGGTCTTTTGCTGTCACTTGATATAAGGCAAAGAGCAAAGGTACAGACTGTTGCTGTCATTTGTTATTCATCCTCAGCATCCATGGGCCATTAATATGAGATAGAAGCACAAGAGCTGTTCTGCAGATAATTCACTTTCTGAAAAATCTGTAAGCAGGATATTTGTTAAAAACCCACTAGTGACCTGGCAAGAGGTTTCGTGAACAGTCCCTGAAACTTTGGATGTTGCACCTCAGTATCACAGGCAAGATCAATACTAAGCTGATTTTCAATAGGGACAGTTATGATCAGGAGCTGCATTGGTAGTTAAGCCAATAGATACTTTCTGTTCAAACTGTATTTGCCAGCATTTGCAATGTCTTACAAAAGTAAGCAAAAAGAGGCATATCATCAATGCTGAATTTCTAAGGCAAAGTAGCATTCAAGCCAAGGTTATACGTTGTCCAGCAGAGCTGCCAGCCAGCCAGTGACTGTTTGAAATGATGATGGAGCAGCTCAGATAAGGATGCATGGAAATCAAAAAGTGCTGTCAACAGTTCAGCAAGATTTAATTATTCTGTCCACCTCAGCATGGTATCAGAGCATATACGAGATCTAGCTGTGTAAAAATATTTCTTCAGCTGTACTGACAGGAAAGGATTGCTGTCTAAATTAGCTTCTCATTTAGAAATGTTCAAATACATGTAAAGCACAAATAGATTATTAATTTGCTTTCATTTTCTGCAATCTTATTAAAGATTTCTTTGCCATTACCCATCAGAAAATAGTTTTTTATTTTGCCCAAAGAATTTATTAACTCTTTAAAATACCTGCATTTCTTAAATAGCATGAAGGAATAAATGTCTTCAACAAGTGACAGTATTTATAGCATCACAACATTAAGCAGGCTATAGTGGCAGCCACAAATGGTTAAAGACACACAAGTACACATGGTAAACAACTTTCCTAATGTGCTTAAATCTATGAGGCTGATTTCACCACAGAAATCAGAAATGTTTTCTTAACTTCAGTATCTGGGTTGGAACTAGACCATTAGTAAGTTCTGTAACAGCTTTGTTTCCTCCATAATAGCAATGTGCCTCTACAAAGAACGGTAGTCTACAAGAATACATTCCCAGCCCCTTCAATGCCCTCCCTCATCAGAGACACGTGGGTTTGCTCAACAGAAGCACTCAAATGCTGTGTAAGAACTCTGAACACATCTGAACATCTGTAGTTTGGCAACATTAGTTAGACCTGACGTTTTCTTCAGAATAAGATGGTAAATTCTAGGTTTTCCAATTATCTCTACGAGCGTGTGTACATACAGAAAGACTTAATTATTCATGTGCTAAACAACAGTTATGTGAATTCAAAAATTAAAAAGGGACACTTCAATATACAGAGGAGTGACTGTACCATCCAGGAAACCAACTGCGAAATCAATCTCTTGTGAGGCAATGGTTGGTTTCAGGTTCACATTAGGAATTTCTGAAACAAAAGAAACAACGAGCCAGTTTTTCTGAATTCTTCATCAGACAAACCTGCAGTAAATTCAAACATACTGTCAAATTTTCACTTGCAAAATCAATGGTCAATCTTGATCTTGGAACCACCTTTCATTCTTGTAGACTAATAAGCTATGGATTTCTAAACAGTAAATGAAAAAAAGAAAAGAATGCTAATTACAGCTGAAAGAAAGATGCCACTAGTGTGTTTCTATTCTCATATTATCAGGGAAATAGGGGGATAAGAACAAATGGAGACCTGATATAGATTCCAATAACAAAATAGACCGGGTTATATGCTTGCAGAATCAACCATAAAATTACCAATAGCTCATTCCTAACTGACCTTAAGGCCACATTGTGTGCCAGAATTAGCTAATACTAATGCAGTGTAGTTTATTTCTTTCTTTGTGATACTTTTATTCCCACAAAATTAAACTGCATAAAGACTCACGTCAAGTTTTTTGTACATATGCAACAAAATGTGTTGAAAAACTGCAACGGTCTCTTCTCATAAACCAATGAAAGATACTTCATGAAAATACTAGGTCCTTGCTATGATTTATAATTATATTATAATTATATATTATATATATAATTATATTTATGATTAATAGCATCTATTCATGCTGCTGAAGTATCCCCATTTTTCAAGACAGTCAAGAACAAGTGAAAAAAAAGTGCAAATAATGTGTTTTTGCTCACTTTTTACTTTAAAAATATTGAAACATTTTTTTCCTGACAGCTGAGAAAACACGTGTTAACAATTTGTCCAAAAAGCAAAAAACTCAGAAATTAATAAACAACTGACATGCTAAAATGAAAACATTCACAAAACTCTAGTATGATTCAACCCTAACAGCTGTTTATAGCAACATTTTTCTGTTTTTTTCTCCATTTTGTTTTACTTAACAATTGTTTTTGCTATTTCAGGATTGGCATTTTATAAAAAGACAGACATAAGACTACATTTAATGCAGAATAAACATATACTACCCAGACTACTGGAAAGGAAAAAAATGGCTACTTTGCTGATTTGTCATGGCTCAATTTCACAGTTTACCATCTCATTTACCATCTCTGACATAAATATGTTAATATAAACCACTAGGAATGGATAAATGCACTGACATATGGGGAATATATGGAAGGCATTGAAACCATTAGCCATAGCACCACTGATACTTTACACAACAGGAGCTGTACTATTGGAGGTAATGTCATTCTTTAGGAAACCGTCAGCAAAAAGAAATTCTGCTCTAATAACAAGGTAATCAAAGTGATTCTCTCCCACACTAAGCAAATATAATTCAAATCAACCTTTTCCTACAGACATTTGGCATACAAATTCCCTTCAGCTTTAAGGTCTGGAAAAGTCCTGTGGTTTGGCAAGAGAGCAGCACAAGGGTGCAACCGCATACAGTGTTATGAAGAAAACTGTATTGTTTCAGAAGAAAGCAACTATACTCCTTAACATAAAGAGTTTATCTATTATTGAAGATATTACAAGATGTTTAATCAGGTATTCTGATCTTTTGCTGCCTTACCACAATCCAGTAACTATACCTGCCTTTGCAATTCTAAATTTAGAGTTTTAAACTCTGATTTTCTTTACTTAAAAAATAAAAAGCCAGTTAATGAAAGAAAGCATGCCTTAAAATGAAACTGTGACCTATGAGCCCACTGCATATGGAGTAATGATGTATGCACAATCTTCTTTTCCTACTTCCCAGCGGAGTGGCTGTCACAAGGTTAGCCATGCTCAGCAGAATTAAACAGAGCGTGTTTCTTCCATTCTAGCCACAGTGTCTTCCTGAAAATCCCCCTCCCAGGAAGCTCCTGGACCACCCATGATACATAATATTTAAGACCTATTTATTATTGACGGACTGTCCCAAACTGCCAGCATATTGTGACCACCCATTGTGGGTTTGCTTGAAGAACATGACTCAGGCCATTCATCCAAAAAAGAGCTTCCATGAGTTGAGCTAAAGGACTAAAAGTTCAAACACTGAATTAAAGATCTAACAAACTAATAAATTATAGCTAAATAACTGACTTAAGAGTAGGTTCCGGTCCCATCTTCAGAAAGGATCTGTAAGCTCTCAGAAGCCTAAATCACTTGAGTGTTTTTATATCCTGCTATTTATTCCATAGGCTGACATCTGTAGCAGATAGATGCCTTACACTGTTATGTAAGAAATCTTGGAAAAGTACAAAACCCTCTGATACATTAATATGGGTTGCATGTTCTTGCAATCTACTGAGATTTCCAGACTCCAATATTACCATTAATAAAGTGCCACTATGAGCATCTGTCATGAATATTGTGTATGACCTACTCTCTACCTACACTCCAAAATTCCACTTCCTACAGAATATTGTCCCTACCACCTACTGTATAAATTTCAGTCACTTTGATGTTCTCTTAGTTTTAACTGTAGCAGTATTTAATTTTACTTTTAAATCATTCCAATTTTTAGAGTATAGAAATTTGTAACTTAGAAGCACAGTGGAAATGAAAATGAAACAAGAGGTTGCACAGTGGATAGGGTTTGAATGCTGTCCATTAATGGCCTGTAAGTTAAGTTTAGCTCTTAGGAATCCTTTCATTCTACATCTTGAATATAATTCTGATGGGCCCTTTCATTTGTTCTTCTTTTGAACTGTGAGGCCATATTTTGTGCTCATCAGGCACAAAAAAAAGCAAACATTTAATAAATCAAATATTTTTTTTTTTAAAAAAGTATACATAGCTAAATCGAAAGGCATTTTGCCATCTAATATATAATATTCTACTAAACTAAAGTAAGTGATTTTCAGTACTGCTTTTTATACTCTACTCATTGGCACAACTTCTTTGGAACCACTGCACATAAAAACTCTGAAAATAAGTCAATGGAACAGGAAATGTTTACAGAAGTGGGAGCTTAAAAACTATGACTGTTTTTCACTTCAGCTGTAAGCACTATGACAGACTGGCCAGCTGTAGTGATGTCAGTCAAATGGACTCCAGACCTGATAACATATAGTTTATTTACAAATTTTTTTTGATATAATAAATAAAACCCTCTTGCTTCTTTGCAATCTCCCATGAAGTGCAATAGGTTAAAGAAAAGCCTTTCTTTTCTAGTACAAGTCTTAATTACATAATTAACAAATATATTAACATTTGTTTTCTTTAACTTGATCCTGGAGAATCAAAGAAAAGCCCCTTTTCCTCCAGACCCCACCATGGTCTCTTTTGTTTGCATTTCCTTTTTTCAGAGGCCAGAAATTCTAGCTCTAGTCCAGGGAATTCTATTAGCTCTCCTTGCATGCAAACAGGAGATAATGTGGCTCATTTCACTGTATAAAACTACCTCTCACTGATCAATTTTTACTGGTTATAAGCATGTTTTCATGTAAGGTTAGTCGTGATTTGCCTTTTAAAATAACCTACCTGAAAGAAATATTTCTGTCATTCTAACACACGCTGCAGTTCCTTAATATGCAACCTCATATTCCATCTGAATGATGTAGATAACTGGTTTTATTAATTTAGTACTGATTCCTTTTTTTAAAGGTTTTGTTTTCCTCTGAATGGTAATTATCCCCTA
>JAVJGJ010000059.1:37071855-37093063 GCA_035590215.1 Microhierax caerulescens | reverse complement strand
TAATGTGTATATATGTCTGGATGATATAGCCTGGGACTGAAAATATATTTTGTTTCTGAATTATTCCTCCCCAGATCTTTTTATCCATAGAAAGAAAGTTAATTTTATTGTTGGGTAATCCACCTTTTCCTCAGGAAAATATTTTGCAGATCATAGCAAATTCAAAAGCCAAACCAGGGTCTTAAATGACATACTGCATATTTAAAGATTTTCAAGAGAAAAGGATATTCTACTTTAAAATAATGAAGGCATATAACTCACACTTAAAGAAAGTGGAATCATATTTATTCCATACAGACCTTTGTCTCACTTATAGGAATTTTGAAATAATGCACTTAACTTTCATGAAGGACCTTATTATTTACAGAGTGGTTTAAAACTCTGTGATTCCGTATATAAAGTAAAAGTAATGGGAACTGTTCAAGTCATGGGATAGCAATGCTTGCGTAACACTTGGTAAGTCAGTGGGAAAACCAGCTAAACCCGCCAGACTAGCAGCTTCCCAATGGAGCATGTATCATATTCTGCAGTGCAAACAAAACATTTTGAAGTTGAGTCATTCATAGACAGAATTTCTTCCAAGCTTCAAATATAGAGTAAATCTGAAATCTGGAAACAGAATGCACTTAGAAGTGAAAAACACTGTACTCAGTAAGTATCATAATGTACCTGTGTATATACAATATTGATGGGAGTACCTCAAAAGCTTCGCTTCAGAGTAGACACCAACATTTCAGGTGCTAGCTGGAATCTATTCAAAACTTTCAGATCAAGTATAGATTACAAGGAAAACAAAACAGCAGTCCATGCTCATACTTCGTACTAAAAATACAATATTCTGCAAGGCAGAGAGAGTGTTGGAAATACTTATGAATTTGGTAATGAAACACAGCTTGGGTGTCACTCATTAGGTATTTTTTTAACCTTAAGGTGGGTCCTAATAGACATTTAACTGAAACAGCCCCATGAAAAAGTAACTTTTCCTGAACAGCACCTTTTTGGCATTATTATTACTTGACAATAAGTAAATTACAAATGAGAGGCATTTATAGGCATCTGTTGTCATCATTAATGTTTTCCTCTAGACTTTTTGAATGCTGCTTAAGCAAACCCAGGAAAGGTATTTCTCAATTTTGTATCAGACTTCATATCCAAACAGCCCTGAAAATAAAATGGAAGGAATGCAACTTCTAGTTAGAATCACAGAAGAAAATCTTATGGGCTCCAGATACAGTAAAATGCTGCCAGAGGTAGTGTGATATTTGGTTTACAGGACTATTTCTTGGAAGTTCTCAAGATTCATCTGCTGGTTCTATATCTACTGCTCTCAAGAAATGCTAATGCACATATGTACACTTGAAAGAGTAATCTTCATGTCATACTCTCCAAAACTTTGTACAAAGCGTGATCTTACTTTATGCCTTTTCTTAGAGCAATAGCTCTATGATTTCTGTTTTGCTTCTTATTGTTATATTATTTATTATATTTGGCATTATACTTTTATACTAAAGAATCTTTAGTATGGGAAAGTTAGCTAAAATCTGGTAACTGGAATCAGATGTCGCTTTTCACTACTGCAGGCTTCTCAACCTTAGTGCTCCGTCCAAATTCAAATAGGGCAATTAAATTCTGATTATTCTGTTCTACAAAGGCTCCTATACTACACTCATCATCACATCTCAAACTTAGAATTTTAGTTGTAAAAAACATAATCTCATTCTGCAATGGCACATGTTATATTTTAGTGTAAACTATATTAAAACGGTGAAGACCAGCTGGTGACTTTGCAGGGCTACTGCTAGTAAAGGCTAATGGACTCAAGCTGCCTACATATGATCAGTATCTGTACCAGAATCCCTTGCCTATAATAAAAATGTCTGTATTATATATAATTTTTCGTTGCCTGCAGTATGCCAGACCTTGTAGAACAAGGGGAAAAAAGTGGTGTGGAAAAGCCAGCTTTTGAAACCTTTGAACTGTAGTAGATAGATAGTAGCAATTCTCTCTGTGGAGTCCATCACTCATCCTGGGTAATGCACTATCAGCGTATGAATAATTTTACTTTTAACAGTTTTACTAGTGAAGGACATTTTCATATTGATAGTAGACCTACTCATTTTCACCTTCTCATGAAGATTCTGAATGCTAAAATATCTCTAGCAAATTTCTGTTCTGAAAGGTCCCTCTTAATTTTTTTCAAATACTGAAAAGGAGAAAAAAAAAACAAAACACAAACCAACAACAGACTCAAAGGTGAGCAAAAACAGAATGGCATGATGGAAGACAGAGAAGGAGCTTCCTTAAAACCTTACAGCCTTCAGTGATCCACATAGTTTATGCCTTCAAATGCCATACTTCACAGACTTGTGCTGCCGCTCAGAAAATTTCATATCATATAATTACAACACAAGGACTATTTCTAACAAATACTGCTAAATTTATGGTCATGAGTTCTGGGTACATACTGTGAGACATGGATGATTCTGTCTTGACAGAAAGATTTTCTTAAGAAAGAAAATAATAAACTCATTTCTGCTGAATATATACATCTAACATTTGAGATTTAAAATTATGAATATGTTATCACTTTTTGGATACGCTAATAAAAAAACTTTGCCTGAATTCTATCTCAGCAGAACAGTAAGAAACAAGATTCATATTTCACTAATGTTTTTAAGAGCTATGTTAGTAAAAGATGCATGACAAAGTAATTGTATTTCTCATTTGTTTCAAGAATTCAAATTTTATTAGATTGATAAATTTGAAACTACAGAATATAACGTATTTTAAGCATATGAGTAAAACTTCATTCTGTCTAATCAAGGTCACATTTCTTTAGAAGTAAAAAAGCCAATTGATATTTAAGTTTTTCTGGCACTAACAATTTGATGCAGAATTTAAAAGCTTTCACAGTTTAACAGAAAAATTCATCTTTCATTAGTTTTAAAAGCATTATTGATGTGTCTAGCTATAATGGATATGGTGCACATACATGATAAATGTATACCTCCATGCAGACACACATGGATACAGAACAATTCCAGACACTCCCTCAGCATTTAGCTATCCTTGCTATTTCTCGGTCTCTGCAACATAGCAAGTGTACATCCCTTAAGTTATTTTCAGAATGGAAGCCTGAATTTCAGACTTGTAAATAATAAGCCAAAGCTTTCACTTTGTCCTAATAATTCTAGACAAAACCCAGTCTTTTCTTCCTTAATAATTTTTGATGCAAGAATAATTCTTCCACTACAGTAATACACAAGATACAGGCTCCATAAGAGCTGGGTCTATGGAATCATGCCAACAAAAAAATTGGCTTATTCAGCTTGTGAAATAACTTTTATATTAAATAAAGTAATTCATCATAAGGAAGAAATAGATTTTGACACATAATTGAGATTCAGAAAAGGCAACTAAAATGTAAAGATTTGACACGTATGCATGTAAGAATAACGAAATAATCTGAAGATTATGAGGCTATTTAAGGAATCTAAACAATAAAAACAAGCATAAGAAAATTTGAAAAACTTTCCTTTTTGTTATCACGTTTGTTGGGTGGACAACTAGAAGGCAGCTAGCCTAGCAGGCACAGTTAGTGAAATTAAAGAGAGATTTTTCAGAATATGACTGAAGCATTTGTGTGAAGTACATTGGAATAGCAGAAATATTTTCTTGCTCTTTCTTCAGTACTTATTAAAGGCATCATGAAGTCAGGATCCTCTGTATATAGTTCTAGGATTAAGTAAGCAAAAATAAGAACCTTTGCCAAATAATTTATATGTAAATGTCTAATTAATACAAGGTTTAGTAGATTCTTAGGATATATTGTATAGATGGTTGTGGTGATGACAGCTTACTTTATAAAAATGAAATCTAGTGATTTTTGTCAAAAAAATTTTATATGAAACCCACAGGCCGATTTTTTTTTGTCAGTGTGATAAAACACAGACTAAAATCTTATCAAAGGGGAGTTTCTGAGATATTTAAAATACACTGTACATGCAAAACAAAATTAACAAAGGCTCCAAGACTTCTGCTTCCAAAAATGAGAACAGAGCAATGATTAAAAATCCCACTCTCTGCTGAGATACTTACACTTGTGCTCTATGCACAGTTAAGTTGCAAATCTTAAGATCACAAGGACTACTGGACTTCAGTTGTTTTTTTTCTCCACGATTCACCTTAAAAACTGTAAAATCTCTTAAAATAATGATAGTATTGCAGAGGTCTGTAGTTCTTGTTGTTATAACAAGTATGACAGCTATTTCTAACACTCAGGCTGTAAAACAAGGTGGTCCAAATAGTAACATATAGAGTTGTTTATTCCCTAAATTTTGCAGTACTGCTGTTACTGAGAGCAGTTCTCCTTTAATATAAATAATAGGATGTCATCTGAATCAACCTAAGCCCTCAAAAAAATAAAGGAAAAAAGCCTGAGGTGCAGAATTAACAATATTACTGTACCACAGAAATGACAGTGCTCTTAGGAGGATTAGTTAGATGTTGTCCATATTACCCACTGTTACAACACAAAATAAGACAAACTTTGAAATTAAATGGTCCTGATTCTTAACAGCATCATAACAGAGTAATTTACCTTTGATCCAGCAGGTGGAGGAGAACATTCGTTGTAGAAAACAATATAGAGTTAACAGGTTTGGAAAAATGGAGCAGAGCCTAATTCTTAGGGAGGATAGGAAGGAAGGAAGAAATGGGGAAAGCAGAAAAAAAGTGGGACCCTGGCTATTTTGTATAAAGAGCTCAGGCATTAAAGTAATGAGAATAATAAAACTGCCAGCTATTTGTGCTGGCTAAACATACGATATAGAAATTTTTCAGACACAACCATCTATATGAGGTTTCAGTTTTATTTATGACATAATCAAAGATCTAGTACAACTTTATTCAGATTACCAGCAAAATATTTATTTAATGTGTAACTGTAAAATAAAAACTAGCTATTATATTTGAATATATATATTTGACAAATATATATATATATTTGACTGCCTTTGGGCTGGGGAAAATATGTGAAGTCCTTCATCCAGTCTTGTTAATTTATGGAACTTTTACATCTCATATAATTTCTAAACATCTGAAATACCAGAGACTTTCACTGTTTACAGATTATACAAATTACTATACTGGGTTAGACTAGTCCACTATCCTGCCTTCGGCAGTGGTCCAAAGCCTAAGTCCTGGAAATGAGAATGTAGGAAAGAATGAACTTTTAAGAATATTAAGATATAATAATAGACTACATATAGCATTGCTAATATTCTGCTTGTAGAGCCTGAAATCCAGGTACATTTTACAGAAAAAGGGTTCTCTATGTATTTCATTTTACCTCTAACAGATTTCTTGGCCATGAACCTGTCTAGTCTTCCATTAAAACAATACAGACTTTCAGCATTCACAGCATCACATGGTAAAGCACTCCAAATTTTAATTACAAGTTAGGGGAAATCACTTTCTTTCATTACTTTTTAACCTATGACAGATCATCTTAGAATCATAGAATCATTTAGGTTGGAAAAGACCTTTAAGACCATTGAGTCCAATCATTAACACTGCCAAGTCCATCACTAAAGCACTTCCATAAGCACCTCATCTATGTGTCTTTTAAATACCTACAGGGCTGGGGACACAACTGCTTCCCTGGAGAACGCTGCTTGCGGTCAGCTGCCAATTGAGTGTAACTCCATTCACCGCCACTCTTCGGGTTCAGCTGTCCATCCAGCTTTTTACCCAGCAAACAGCACACCCATCCAAGCCATTAGCAGACAGTTTCTGCAGGAGAATGGTGTGGGAAATGGTTTCAAAAGCTTTACTAAGATCTAAGAAGACAACATCCACAGCCTTTCCCTCATCCACTAGGCAGGTCACCCTGTTATAGAAAGAGATCAGGCTCATCGAGCAGGACCTGTCTTTCATAAACCCATGCTGGTTGGGCTTGATCTCCCAGCTGTCCCGTACATGCTGCCTGATGGCACTCAAGATGATCTGCTCCATAACCTTCCCTGGCACCAAGGTCAGGCTGACAGGCCTGTAGCTCCATGGATCCTCTTTCCAGCCCTTCTTGTAGATGGGCATCATGTTTGTTAACTTCCAGTCAACTGGGACCTCCCCAGTTAGTCAGGGCTGCTGATAAATGTCTCAAAATAGCTTGGTAAGCACTTCTGCAGCTCCCTCAGTACTCCTGGGTGGATCCCATCCAGCCCCATAGACTTGTGTGTGTCTAAGTGGTGTAGCAGGTCACTGAGCATTTCCCCTTGGATTATGGGGGGTTCATTCTGCTACCCAAGCTTGTCTTACAGCTCAGCGGACTGGATACCCCAAGAACAACTGGTCTTACTGTTACAGACTGAGGCTAAGGCAGCAGTAAGTACCTCATCCTTTTCCTCATCCTTTGTCACTATGTTTATCCCGCACCCAATAACGGGCAGAGATTCTTCTTAGCCCTCCTTTGGTTGCTAATCTATTTATAGAAACATTTTTTTATTGTCTTTTATGGCAGTAGCCAGATTAAGTTCTAGTTGTGCTTTGGCCCTTCTAATTTTCTCCCTGCATAACCTCGTAACATCCTTGTAGTCCTCCTGAGTTGCCTGCCCCTTCTTCCAAAGGTCAGAAACTCTCCTTTGTTTCCTGAGTTGCAGCCAAAGCTCTCTGTTCAGCCAGGCCTGTCTTCTTCCCCACCAGCTCATCTTTTGGTGCATGGGGACAGCCTGCTCCTGTGCCTTCAAAATTTCCTTCTTGAGGAATGTCCAGCCTGCCTGGACTCCTTTACCCTTCAGGGCTCCTTCCCAAGGGACTCTGTTAATCAGGCTCCTGAACAGGCCAAAGTTCGTCATCTCCACCCTCCCTCCTACTTCTCCAAGAATCAAAAAACTCTCATTTTGTGATCTTCATGTGACATCAAGTAATTCTGTACTGGAGGATGAACAACCACTTCTTATTCATCCTCTGCAGGCTACAAAATTTACTCATGATTTACTCATGAGCAACACCTCGGAGTTGCTTCTTTTCTGTGCTGAAGGATTTTTAGTATGTTGTTTCCTCTGTCAAAGCTATTCCATGTCAAGTTCTTGAGTCTTTTCTGCATCTTTTCCAATTCTATTAAGTTTTTCGAGATTAACAAATCAGATTTTGCCCATAATCATGTATTTATAATAATATGATGGTGTCTCTTCTGCTTTCCATTTAATTCTTAATAATTCCTAATATTTCTTGGTTTACTTACTGCTACTGAACATTAAACTCATGCTTACATGCATCTATTGAACCCCAAGATCTTTTTCTAGATCAGTAAAGGCTGGCTCTGATCCCATCAGTTTATAAAGTCATAATTTGTTTTCCTTACCATGTGTATCATTTTTCTAAAATAGAATATCAGTGAAACCACTATTCATTTTTTTTCTACTATTTAGTACTATTTGTACATATTTTAGTACTATTTTGCTAGTAATAATTACAGTGTTCATTTTTTTGGCAATATTTAGTGCTATTTGTACATAATTTAGTACTATTATGCTAGTAATAATTACTGCCTAGTTAGAACAGGGAAATGTCTGTTCCATCTGTTCTTATTCAGAATTTTTATTATCTTCTTTAATTATCTCTCCTGACCACTTGTAGGTGAAAGGGTTTTTTTCTAAACAATTTCAAACAAATTAATTTTAAACAAATAAATTGAATGGTGTATATTTCAGAACTTGACTAATTACTTGAGGCTGTAGTTCCCCAGACGTATCTGTAGTGCCAATATCTAATATAACTATCGGCATCTTCTTACTCTCACCTTAAATGTTTGCTCTTATCTGCATGTCTCATGGCATCATAAAGACTTCCTGCAAGGTGAATTGGATCAACCCCTTGCCTGAGCTCCTTTGGGCCACTTTGGCTGGGCGCTTGCTGCTCATGTTTCATGAAGGTGGCTCTCATGCCCACATCTAGGGGAGGAAGCTTTCTTTGCCCCAAAGGGTGGCTGTCCCCCAGGAGTTGCTTCTTTCCCTCCGTAGCATTGAGCACAGCCCCTTGTTAGGGCTCCTCTGGGCCATTCATTTTGGCTAGATTCTTGCCTGCTGCTCTTGCACCTCCAAGGCACCACTCATGCCCTGGCCCTCTCTGGCTCTCTTTCCCATTGCAAGTTTGTAACGGGAGCGAGCTCTGCCCGTCTCTTGGCTCCATTTCCCCAGGTCCTCTTTCTTGTGCAAAACAGCCTGTGCTTGGAATGGCTCCAGGCTTGCTGCACTAGCAAGAGCTGCCACTCTTCAGGTCTCCCAGCACGCAATACAAGAGCAGGGCAGGCACAAGAGCCCTTCTCATGCATCACTGGCTAAGAAGCACAGCCGAGCAATTTTTTTGAAGGGAAAAAGTATGCTTGTCATCAATATGTGTCATACTTTTGAAAATACTCCGCAGTACCACACACCTCCTCTTCTTCTTTTGTGTGTGCTGGGTCCTGATCCTCATTCTTCAAGTTCTCACTCTTCAGGAAACAGGAACTGCTTGGCCTGTACTCCTGCTGCTACTTTCTGTAGCTCTGTTACTTGCCTTTGCCAAACTGCAAGGCATGTTTTTCAAGCTAAACTGAAGAATGCATCAGCCTGCTCCTGGCTACACATGTGCATTGTGTTAATGCTTGTGAGCATTGGCTCTGAAAAAGATTCAGAAAGATAAAAAGAAAAGAAAATCCTGTTTCCACTTTTAACCTTTGTGACGTGTCCTTGAATGTCTTTTTGGAGCTGAAAACCCCCTGGCATATCAGGCAAATAAAAGTCTCATCATTATTCAGCTCATGGTGAGCACAGGGAGGGGAGAAGAAAAGACTAGAATTGAGTATTGATGCTACGTTATACCTAGAGTTACACATGACAAGCTGTGGCCTAGGCCTGAGGGGCCCATCCAGGAGAGGTCAGATATAGGCACACCTACAACAGGGCTCTGGCAGGGACTGAAGGTCCCAGGCTGAGCTAACACATGTCCCCATGGCCCTTGGCAGGAGATGGTGGGGGTGGGATCCCAGCGGATGACGGTCCCTGCCATTGATGCCTATGAGCACGCCCAGGACCCTGACAAAAGTAGATTTGCAATGCTCCCTGCTGTCCTGTAAACACTTATGTTTGGCCACTTTGGAGTATTGGGCCAATTGGACCTTCCTGCTGATGCAGTACTATTGTTCTCAGGCTCTTTTGGTTTAGCGCTTTTTTTTTTTCCCCCAAAGGAAAACAGTTCAGGCATTTCTAAAAATGAGTATGAGGGGAAAAAAATCCACAGGGAAATGAACAGGTATTGCTAGCCTCAAAATTTTTGCAGCCATTTACTTCAGAAGCAGTTCCTGCTTCAGATGGAGGGCATGATCTCTGAGCCTCGTTAGTGTCAGAGATGTGAGGGTTTGCCATCCTGTGGAAACCCAGCTAAACTGGATGAATACAGAAGACTTTCAAAAACTGCACTTAACACATACTTTTTGCAAATTTGTGCAGATAGTCAGATTATCATAAAATAATCCACAGCTGTCACCTGCGTAAGAAAGAAGGTATATGCCTCCTTCCCACAAAGTGACAGAGCCAATGCCTAGGCTGGGACATGACTACCCGTTCAGTAGTGTGGGGCTGGGAAGAAATGCCATCAGAGATTTCCTCAGCATGTACTGCTAGGGAAAGGAGGAGACAGGAAGAAGAATAGGTTAGAACAGAACAAAACAGAATTCAGCTGGAAGGGACCTACAACCATCTAGCCCAACTGCCCTGACCACTTCCGCGCTGACCAAAAGTTAATGCACGGTATTAAGGGCATTGTCCAAATACCTCTTAAATATTGTCAGGTATGGGGCATTGACCACCTCTTCAGGAAGCCTGTTCCAGTGTTTGACCACCCTCTCTGTAAATAAATGTTTCTTTATGTCAAGTCTAACCCTCCCCTGACAGATGTAGCTTTGAACCATTCCCATATGTTCTGTCACTGAGTATCAGGGAGAAGATCTCAGTACCTCCCTCTCCATGTCCCCTCCTCAGGAAGCTGTAGGGAGCAATGAGGTCGCCTCTCAGCCTCCTTTTCTCCAAATTAGACAAACCCAAAGTCCTTTAGCTGATCCTCACCAGATATTCCTCCCAACCCTTTCACCAGCTTTGTTGCCCTCCTCTGGATACACATTCAAGGACCTTCACATTCTTCTTAAATTGTGGGGCGCAGAGCTGCATACAGTACTCCAGGTGAGGCTGCACCAACACTGAATACAGCAGGATAATCACCTTTTTTGACTGGCTGGTTATATTGTGTTTAATGCACCCCAGGGTGCAGTTTGCCCTCTTGGCTGCCAGGGCACACTGCTGACTCACATTGAGCCTGCTGCCAACCAAGAACCCCCAGATCCCTTTCTGCAGGGCTGCTTTCCAGCTGTTACTCTCCCAAGTTATATTTAAGCCTGGCATTACCCCACCCCAGGTGCAGAATCCAGTACTTGGACTTGTTAAATTTCACCCCATTAATCATAGCCCAATGTTCCAACCCATCTAGATCTCTCTTCAAGGCATCGTGTCCCTCAAGAGAGTCAACAGCATCTCCCAGCTCGGTATCATCAGCAAAATTGCTAATGGTGCATTCAACTCCTGTATCCAGATCATTGATAAACACATTGAACAGAACTGGCCCCAAAATTAAACTCTGAGAAACAACAATGTAGCCCCATTCACTACAACCCTTTGAGCCCTTCCATTCAGCCAGTTCTTCACCCAGAGCACTGTGAATGCACTCATTCCACAGCTGGACATTTTTCTACGAAATGAGGTTAGGCTGTAATCAAAAGCATATAAAAAATATTCTCCTATGAAAATCTATTAAAATAATGTATACATCAAAACCAGTGGTGAAAGGCTTGTGAACACTTCCCAGGTCTTTTATATTGCAAACATTGGACAAAGTGTTCATGTATGTTTTGTTATTCTGCCTGGCCACTCAACACAGAAACCACTGGAATCAGAAAAAAGTTCAAATCTATGACACACATACAGTTACTAAGAGGTAATATGACTATAGGTTTCAGGTTAAACATCTAGAGAACTATTTTCTGATATCTTTGAGAGATCATCTGGAACATGTGGAAGGTAGTTCCCCTCCAAAGGTATATAACCAAAAAGTGAAAGGCACACTACCAGCTCAGTGGGTAAGACAAGACTGTTGCTCAAAGCAGTACTTTCACTGATCTCAGTGACACAATTCATGTAAATAACTACAAATAATTGGAGGAAACCATATAAATAAAACCCAATTTCATACAGAAAGCTATTAACATAAATTAAAAGGGTCTGTTTTCTCTACCTTTGCCTCAACAGTGTAAGGATGAAGATGTAAGGACACAACTATCCAACTTTATATCCTATCCTTTTTAAAACACAGACTATATTGTTAGTGGTTTTCTCCTTCTCTTAATTAAACATTCTGTAATACGACAGAGGGCAATTAATAAACAAGGAGTAGGAACACTAGGAAATTGCAAGAGAACAAAAATCAACTATAAGGAGCAGTTCTTGAAGATTCAAGTCCTGGTTTCTTTCACAACAGATTTTTTACTTTAAGATCACATCTTAGATTATTCCATGCCAGGTGTCAACTAAGCAAAAAGGTTTCATATTTTGTTATGGTATATGACCAGATAAAATGAGAACCTTATAATAAGATAAATGATGGGCACTTTCCTGAGACCTTAATAAAATCAACTAAAACATTATCTAATTTAATATCAATCTGCCTTAGAAAGAATCCAAAACGTGCATTTTGTCTCAAGTAATTCCCTCATAATTTTTTCTTCCACTGTCTCCCTGATTCTAGTAATAACAGGCAATGAACCAATGTTCTGTTTTACTTCTCTGGGAAAACAGAAGTAAAATTACTAAAGCCACTGATCTCAGTTGGCTAGAATTTCATGCTATTGCCATCATCCTCTGCTAATCCTTCTTCTTAGTCCTTATCTTGAGTTAAAAAGTGGTTCACTTGCATTCAGGTTAAAGAATAGTACACATACTGAGGTGACATTTCAAAAGATAATCTGCAGCTTTGTCATTTCTCTTTCTCCAGACCTAACTTCTCTCTCAGTGCACAGTATAGGTCACTCACTACCTGGTCAGAGACAAAAAGGACAGTAGGAGAGTCAGTGTGACTCTCTCTAGATGTTCTTAACAGAGGAGCTGAAATGAAAGTCATAAATATTGGAATAAGTCCCAAATGTGGGTGCATGGTATGGTGTGTAAGTGGGAAAATGATCTATTTCTTTCAAGAATGGGTCTTAAATGAGTAAGCAACTAACTGGATAGAGTATAGCTACAATATTCTAAAGAAACCACATCACAGGGTGGCTCAGCTACTATGATATTCCAGACAAAATAGATATACTTTGGATGAATTATAAAAAAGCATCGAATCATAGAATCATTTAGGTTGGAAAAGGCCTCTTGAGATCATCAAGTCCAACCATTAACCCAGGACTATCAAGTCCACCACTAAACCATGTCCCTAAGCACTGCATCTACATTTTTTAAACACCTCCAGAGATGGCGGTTCCACCACCTCCCTTAGGCAGCCTGTTCCAATTCTTTCTGTGAAGAAATTTTTTCCTAATATCCAATCTGAACCTCCCCATGTGCAACTTGAGCCCATTTCCTTTTCTCCTGTCACTTATCCGGAAGAAGAGACTGACCCCCACCTGCCCACAACCTCCTTTCAGGTAATTGTAGAGAGCAGTAAGATCCCCCCAAGTCTCCTCCTCTCCAGTAAATACCCCCAGTTCCCTCAGATGCTCCTCATGAGACTTATGCTCCAGCCCCTTCCCCAGCTTGGTGCCCTGCTCAGGACAGACTCTAGCACCTCTGCATCACTCCTGAAGTGAGGGGCCCAAACCTGAACCCAGTATTCAAAGTGCAGCCTCACCAGTGCCCAGCACAGGGGGACGGTCACTGCCCTGGCCCTGCTGGCCACACTGTGTCTGCTACAAGCCAGGATGCTCTTGGCCTCCTTGGCCACCTGGGCACACTGCTGGCTCCTGTTCAGCCGGCCATTGACCAGCACCACCAGGTCCTTTCCCCCCAGGCAGCTTCCCAGCCGCTCTGCCCCGGGCCTGTAGGGTTGTGTGGGGTTGTTGTGACCGAAGGGCAGGACCCAGCCCTTCTCCTTACTGAACCTCATAATAAATGCGTAGAGGAACCAATCCACTCAGATTACAATGACAGCATTTTAACGCATAAATTACTATAAATGTTAAACATCTCAAACACCCTCTTCAGAAACACAGTGGCTAGAAACAATGGTAATTCCAGCTGTTGAATATTTCTATGGGATAAGAAAAAGAGTCACAGGCCCCCCTTATCAGCATCTACTCTTCCCTGCCTACTCCAGCACAGCCCTGTAGGCCTGAAAGGAAGAAGGCAAAGCAGGAGTCCCCCCAGCTGCCAAGTCAGCTCACAGGAAAACTTGTTATGGAGTGCAGAACCAAGTACTTCTAAGCCTGCTGTACTTTATGCAGTGGGCTGCAAGAGCAGAGGCACAAAAGGTAGCTTTAAAGAATTTCTGCTTCCCGCCTTCCCCACACTATGCTGTACGCAGCTCGGATACAGCCAGGAGCTGGGCCAAAATGTTTGGTGTGGCTATATCATACTCCATCAGACAGCTGGAATCATTTTATGTTGCTATTTTAATTTGAGACAGAAGTTGTGTCTGTTTTTCTTTTCATATTTAATCTGTTAGCTAAGACATAGCTTTCCTTTTTCCAAATGCTCATTTAGATTGCAGTTTATTCCACACTTTATTTTCCTTGTATTTCATCTAATTTTATGTTTAATGACTAGACTCTGCTTTGTTATACATCCTCTATACATTTATATCACAATTGCCACTTGATTTGGCCCTAAGTTTCTTGAAGACTGTGTAAGAACTGAGAAACTTTTTTGAATGTAAATGCTTGAACTTTAATTGAAGTGGGGGGAGAAGATTTGTACCTGTTTTACATGAAAGGCCAGAAATTTTAAAACTGAAATCTTCCCCAGAATGTTTTCTAGCATCAGCAAGTGTTCAGCTGCATTCTATGAATATTATTCACTGAGCAAGAGAAATGCATGATATCAACACTCTTCAAGATGGAAAGAAAAAAGAAATGAGATACTTTAAGGACTTCTTCCTAGAAGGCTATGTAAGATAACTAAATTCTAATTCCTACTTCTATACAAGAACCACAGCTGAACAAACTCCTAATGATTAGTCCTTTAGTTCTTCCTGTTTGGCAAAGCTTCCTCACTTCAGCTTCTCAGGACAGAGGAGACTGTATTCAAAGTACAAAGTACATTTCACAAAATGGTTTTTTACATGCCCCTTCACGGAGCATGAAAAGTAGATGCTCATTTGCTTATTCCTTTCAAAATTGTATTACTGGTTCCTGGAGGACAGTTGCATAGTGTGTGAAGGGAGCAAGAAAGGTTTATTATATCTGGCAGCCTCTCTTCATATCCTTTGAAAAGCAGGTTTTTCCTGAGGCATTGAGCATACTGATTTTCAGAACTGTTAAGTCAAAAGCAACTTCTGGTTCTCAGCAACTCTGAAAACCAGGCCATGGACATCTCACTTTTACTATCTTTTTAGAAAAAAATGCCTAACTAAAAGTGCAGAAACTATAATTCTTAACCTTGTAGCTATCTTCCCTTACTTCTCTCTGCACGGCTTTCACTCCCTCTCTTCTAGGCACTCTCTTAATCTGTCCAATATCATCACTTCTCTCCACATGTACGTTCTTTCTTACCAGTTCTTGCAGTTAGTGCCCCCCATTCCCTCTTCACTCTCATTTTCTATCTGATGGTTTCCAGGAGGCTGTCTGTTCTCCAATTTATCCCTACAACTACAGCTAGTGGCTTTCCTTGGGACTCCCATCCAATCCTGCCTCTTTCCAGACCACAAGGGACCCCCTCACTCCCTGTCTAGATAATTTGTAAACAAAATTCACATTGAACAGCTGAGCAACCAACAGTTCAGTACCACTCTTTTCAGCCTAGTAGTGCCATTCAATAAAGTATCCACACACCTAAGAAGCACAGCAGATTTTGTGAAAAATGCACCATGAATCAAGAAGGTTGCCACTACAAACATAGTTATCTAAAATCACATGGTGTACAGCTGTTGCTTGCTGGCAACACACTTAGAATGACTGGAGTATCCCATGATTAAACTGAATTATATTGTCCTTTCTAGCTTACAGAAGGCTTTTTCTTTCTTTTTTAGAATCTGCCATCCTTCCTCAGAGTTTTCCTATGTACTTACAAGAGCTTATTTGGTATAAACACATTTTTCTACAACATCAACACCTATATTAATTGGCACACAGCATTACTGGGTTTCATTAGAAATTGCAAAAGAAATGGTCTTTCCACAATAAGCAGACATATACACGTGCAGTGACGGCTGAATTCTCAGGGACTGGAATAATCCCAGTAGGACTATCTGCTGTGTCATGCTAATAGGCTGTCCACAGGCTCGGCCCGACCATCCTCATAGCAGGAGTGTGGTACAACCCAAGGCTCTACATTCTTTTCCACCAAAGCAGTTTTTAAAAAGACAAGGGCCAAGATTTGCAAATATAACCAGTGAATTAAAGGCAGTGGTCAAACTAGACACTGTAAGAAACGAAGTCCTCTTTGAGAATCTCCAGAAGTGGGCAAAGATGAAGCCTCTCTTTACCCCCAAGACTTAGACTAGAACTAAATTCAGGACAAAAGACAAGCTGTACTTCTGTGCTTTGGCTGAACTTCTAAATCCAATTAACTGTTGAAAGTTGAATGGTTATGCAATTCTCTAAATCTGAAGACTCTCTCACATATTATTAAGAAGTTATGGGCTTGTAAACTACACAGCTGCACCAGCTAATGATTGATACTATTTTTGTAAAAAAGCACTGTCTTACATAAAACACCCCAAAGGTCTCGCTCACTTTCACAATAATTTGCTCAGCAGCACTCAGGGTGCTGTTGCATTTGCAGAGATCTTTTTACCCCAGTGTTTGTCCCAGTGAATACAACTTCTCCCTCTAATATGTCTTAGAGTCGTGTAAGCATAATAAAGGGCACACGCACTGCCCTGGACTGCTTTACACGTATGTCTTAGTACCATTTACAAACTGATCTGACTGGAACAGCCTTTAGCCTGTGAGAGTTAAGATAAATTGTAGTAACTGCTGTCCTGACTTTTTTTACAATTAATACCAATATAATAAAGCTGCACATTTGAGGATAAAAGAAGAGGGATATTGAACATGATGGTGAATGAAAATAAAATGTTAATAAAATTTAGTCAGACTGCTATTTCAGTAAATTGAATAGAAAAATCGAATTGATACGTTCATTAAATTTAAGAGACGTCCACTCCAAATCCTCATTCAATTCACTGAGATTACACAAATATGAGTATACAGATTTGGCTAACAGTTCAGGGAGAAGACAAAGAGAGAAATACAATCTCAGAAAGCAGGTATATGAACTCAGCAGCAGACTTTTTTTTCTTTTTTTTTTTTCTTTTCAATGCAGCTGTCGTCTTTGGCTAGATGTGGATAAAGGAAATAACTTCTCACCATACATAAACTGCAGTACAGTGTTTGGCAAAGACAGTCTTCATACAAAGCCTGCACTGCTGCACACTACTGCTCATAAAGAAAACCGATGAAATTTCTTCCTCAGCAGCTTGAAGTAGCATGTAGAAAGAGAACAGGTTTGTGAACTGAGTGAAGAGTTGAAGACTTGATATTAAGACACATCTGGACATGCTGGAAAAACGTTAAATAGTCTCTCTCAGTTTTCTCTGATTTGTCACCTAATTTGAAATCACACTGCATTGGAAGGTCCTCAGCCAAGCCAGCTGACCAACTGCAATTTAGCCCCAGCTCGTCAAAAGAATGAAATAAAATATGCTAGCTTAGACAGCTATGGTTGCAAACAAGTTTTGTTTAACATTTACAATGGCATATGAGTACAAATTAAGAAAGCAGCACAGCACAGCAGATGCTTGAAGGCCTCTACAGTAGAAAGGCTTATGGCAAAAAAGACTTCTACAGTAGACCAAGTGAGTTTGGGAATTCTTGTATTAAAGAATAATTAACAATTCAGTAATCCATTTCTGCTCAAAAAAAGCATGTCTCTCCTGCTCCCTTTATCAATAATTTCTAAGCAGGACATTACTGCATTTAGAGAATTCTATTTGATAAGCAAATTAACTAATTGTTTTATATGCATAGTAGAGGCATATTCAGGTCAGCTCAGGAAAATCTGTGAATTTCTTACACTTACAGCAAAGTGCCTCTTTTGAGATGAATAGTAACCTATTTGCAAAATCCTGTTCCTTCTGAAGCTAATTAAAATCCAAAAGAAAATAATCCATCTTCAGATTTTTACCAGGTATCCTTTTCCACAAATACACTTACATCCTTAGTCTCAGTGTTTAGCTTTTGGAGGCTTCAGTAAACTAGTTCAAGCCTTCATGGATTTGGTTTATTATCTCAAATAGTACAAGAGGATCTCCGTCCATTGGCTGCCAGATTTAAGTGAGCTGTCTGCCCTGAAAATAAATGTCCTGAACACTTGACTCAGCTCCTTCTCAAGCCTTTTCATTGCTGCTTCCTTGATGCTTTCTTGATCCTTATGAGAGCAATCACACTCCCTCTGAAGTTTTTCTGACATGAATACATCTCCCCCATAGATATCCAGGCTAACTTACTTTCCATCTTCTGTTTCTACTTCTTTCATGAGTGTAAAAGTTGTTCCATTCCAGGGCCACAAATAAGACAAACCATTCTACCAAATAATTTTTCAACAGATGTCTGTAGAAAACTTTTTAAAGCCTGATTTTTGCAAGTTACTCTAGTCTTCCAGCAGAAATTTAAATTGTAAAATACATTCAGAAAAGCACAAGAAAACCTATTTTTTTCAGAATTTTCTTGCTTTTGAATTTGTTCTCCTGGAATGGAAGATCAGAAAAGCCGACAGCTGGCTGCTTATTCCTCTCAGAGATAAAATTATAGGAGAAAAAATATCACCAAATTCCATTTACACCTAGTTTTGATACATTTGTGGATTACAAGAGGGAGTAATTGGGATTGACTGGGCCAAACAGTAGGGTCAAAACAACCATATGAAAGAGGTTTCCTGACTTTAGTGAGGTCATATTAGGGGTCAAGCTGGTCACAGGTTTTAAATCCACGAAGAGGACGAGACAGTCCTGAATCCTAAGGAAGAATATCATACTGGGAGAAAAAAGTGCACCCTATGTAGGTATGAGACAACTAATTCAGTACTCAAAGCTCAGCAAATTAAAATCTGAAAAATAATTTTCTGTATTACTACAAAAGCTGCCTACATTGTAAAAAAAATTATGGTTAAGTGAAACATCAACGGTGAATCAAAATTGCAAAATAATGGAATTTTCATACAAGTTATTCTAAAGTAAAATCAACAGATGTAACCACCAGGAAAAGTACACTTTGTTAGCAGCTAGTAAAAGCTGATAACTCCTATTTCCAGGCAGATCCAAAACCACCTGTAGCCAATTCTCAATAAAGTGGTGGGTTTAGTGTTAAATTGTATTACTGTCAGATAGACCCACAAACATCCTTACTGAGAACATTAAACATGTCTCCTCTCCCTTCAAGCAGGTCAACATAAAATCAATATGAAATTTTCAGTGACTCCCATGCAAATTTAGCTGTGAAAGAGATTTCCAGATCTCTACTATTCATTTAACTTTCTCCAGCTGCCAAGAAATGCACTTATGGTCAGTTATTATCTAACCTAAACATGCCACAATACCTGAAAGTGATGTTATTTGACACATAGCTGTACTTCTAAACATAAATTCAGACCTATAAATCAATGAAAAAAAATATTCTATTGAGTAACAATTTAATAACTTCCACACATGTAAATTAGATATTTTACTGATAAACAGCCTGCAAGTTGAACTTATGTGGTAATCAAAAGATGTTAATGTTTTCTACATGACAATTTTAAATTGCCATGCCTTCAATGATGAGATTTCTCAAGTATGTGGACTAGCACAAAATCAGAGAATAATTCAATTTGCAGGAACCTCAGGAAATCTTATCATCTGACCTACTCAAAGTAAAGTCAACACTGAACTCAGACCAGATTGCTGGGGACTTTTTCCATTATAGTCTTGTTTTGGTTTGTGTTTTTTTCTCCCTTGAAGTTATCTCTCAGTATATCAGTTTGGAGGTCACATCAAACTGTCATATATTTATTTCCTTTAAATCTATAGACAAAGAGAATGGAACAGATTTGCCATATGTCATCCAACACAAATTATATTTTTGATTATTTTTCATCAAATGCCCTGCATTGACTTACTGAGCTTGTGTTTAAATATCTGTATACTTCAGAGAGGTAGCCTTCTGAGGACTTCAAGAAATTATCTCATCCATCCTCTTCTGAAAATATGGTCAACACTGAATCCAGTTCAGGTCGCTCAGGGCTTTTTCTATCAAAGTGTAGTTTGGGGTGTTGGGTTTTTTTGGGTCTTTGGGTTTTTTTTTTCTCTCAGCTATCTCTCAGCTGTGTCTCAGTATGTAAGTAGATTGGTAGGAATGGATACTGATTTCAAAGTCATGATTCTGTCATTTAAAAATAACTACCAGCACAGTCCATTGGCTCAGAGCTTGGACCTTCTTTCCTTCTTCTCTGTTGGTTTTTTTTTTTTTCTTCTCTAAAGCAACAATATGAGGACAATAATATGGTAGAGTGTACTTGGATGGTTTTGCCACACAGTATTCACCCAGCTTGTTCAAAGATGAAACCAACACTCAGCTACACAGAAGCCACCAAAAAGCATCAGGTGACAATAGTGTCCCCATTTGGTTTTATCCTGCTTCAAAAACATTTCAGAGAGATGATTTATTGTTCCCATATTTGGAAGACAAGACCCCCACCCCGTTTTAACTTAGAGTGACTCAATTGTGTTAAACACTATGATATCTTTTAACGTATACTGCCTAAAATAGTTTGAAATTTGGTTGATATTTTTTGGTAAGATAAACACTTTTCCCTACATAAGTTTTGAACAATGAGTGAAAACAGGAAGTGACGATGAGAAGCTAAACCTGAGAAATCAACTTGAAAATAAATCTAAAATAAATGCAAAGCTTCTATCTTATTTCCCTTCTCTAGTTTTTCATAGCAACCATTTCATAAATCAGAGTACCATATGATGAAAGAAACAATGACTCAGTAAAAAAATCACTATTATACCCATTGGGGGTGGGGTGTGTGTGAGATGAGGGGATGTCCCCTCTTTTCTGGAAGATCATTTGAGCAAGTGAGAGTTATAATAATGGTTGGAACAAACTACCTCATGGACAGGTGCTGGGCAAGCAACCACTGAACTGGAGTGCTGCCAGCACACCTCACCCTTGGCTGGATCTTTCCGCAGCAGAAAGCTTAGCAATAATGTTTGAATTCACTCATCAGCCACTTCCCTTTTTTCACCCCTTACTCCTTCCCCTGCCAGTGTTTCCCTTTGAGTGCAATGGGGCTTTGTGCAGAGGCTATTCAGAAACCAATATAATTCCTAACTATTAATTCAGACTTTGAATGAAACAAGAATAGTGTCCATTTTAAATCCCTAACTAGCGGTAGCAGTAGGTATAAAAATCTTCCAGTGTTGGAAACTCTGGCTGCCTAATAAAAAGTCTTTCTTTCAAGGCATGGGATTATTCTTTTCTGATTCATTTGTGGTTTTCTCCTTTTCCACTTTACAAGCTTACCATTACATTTCTTAACTTCTCCTAGTGCTTTGAATGTAACCACGCTAAATCCTGTATTGGAAAGCCCAAGTGATTTTGGGGTTTTGTGGGGGGTTTATTTGGTTCTGCAGCTCACCCCCCCAACAAAAAAAAAAAGATATTTAGAAAGCATTTTGGAGTGCTTATTATACAGAACAACTTGGTTAACAGAATTTATATTTCAACTGCAATCCTTCAAAGGAGCAGTTTCTGCACATTCCTTGCTTTTTAATAAAGTGTTCCTGATGACATTAGCTTCAAAATGTTCCCCCAGAACTAAATCTATGTAGAAATTTGTCAGCTGGTTCAAATGCAAAAGCTTTTGCTTCTCAGGAAAGAGCTCTTCAAGAAAAGGGGTTCTGGTGCTTGAACTTCAGATTTGAGTTTTAA
>JAVJGJ010000059.1:37041005-37071840 GCA_035590215.1 Microhierax caerulescens | reverse complement strand
TGATGCTTCTTAAAGTTCAGTATTAAAGGCTTTGTGCTCCAAGGCAACTTTCAGAGTTATACGTTATACCAGTTCTGCTTGAATCCACATGGCTGTGGGTGTTTATTGTACACAGTTTACAGACTCCAACCCCCGATCAATAACTGATTTGCCTGAATTTAGTTACTTCAAAGTCTTGATTCACAATATTATTGCAACTGATCCTCTAGACTTTTAACAGTTAAACTCTTTATAAGACATTTTCCACCAAAACATATTCCAACAGCTGGACCACAGATCAGGATGCTGAAAGACTACAGTCAGCTCTATTCTTCAGTATATAACATCTTTTTTGCAGAAATGTGTTCAGTGCTAAACCTGAAACTAGTCTTAATCTGGGTGCAAAATTTAATAAACTATACCATTTGGCTGAATATAGCATTTCTTAATCCAAAGAGCAGAAATGCATAATGTTCACCACAAGATAGCAATAGACAACATATACACAAGGAATAAAATTTCCAGATGTCCTAAAATCACAGCAATGCAAGCATCTTTGTTCACAAATGGAAGGAGATATGTAAATGTGACAGTACTCCCACACGTAAAAAACCTATACTTAATCCATAAATAGTTTTTAATAGTAGCAAGTACAGGCAGTGTTGAGGAGGCAGTGAAGTAAAGAGCAGCTACTGTACACTCTTTTTCATATATAGTGACCATTGTTGTCCCTTTAAAGTAAGAAGTGTAGAAAGCAGAAAGCTTCAATGCAGTTTCAATACATGAAAACAAAAAAGTTAAGTCTATAGGATTCAAAACAATATACAAAGAATTCACATGACAAACAAACTGTAGGGAAGCTCTGGTTTCAAGATAAAACAGCAAACAGACTTCTGTGTATACATTGCTGCTCTATAATTCAACCGTTACACTGAAATATAATGCTGTTAACACAGCATAATATTAACAATCAGTGAAAAAATAGGAACATTCATTGCCTAATGCCTGACTTCTTTGGAGTACTTTTTACCCATAGATAACTGAAAGGCTCAAAACACAGCAGTAACAGCTTTTCAAACCATTGTGATAAACCTATTTCACTATTTATTCTGACAAAGCACATTTAAAATAACATTGCTTTTTAAATCTGTCAGGCCTTTGAATAATTACAGCAGGCCTGAGCCCCTTGCCATTTCCCTGCCCCTACTTACTTCTCTCTTAAATTCTTTGAATTAGTAGTCTACTCTGCTAATTTGAGATGGATGTACATTTATTGGGAAATTCTCATGCCAGAACTCTTCTTTGTAGGCAGTTAGTCAAAGCATTTTTCTCTGTAGCATGCAGCATTTTGCATGGGTTTATAATTGACACAATAACCACACTATAGTTGGTGGTAGATGACCAGCCTTACAGCTGCACAGCATACTGGCAGGTACATTAAAGAGTAGTAAAGAGTACATTTGTAATGAAGATTTTACATATAATTACAGAGTGTAAAAAAAACCACAATGACTTACCTGCGGAGATACGGGACTAAAGGTCACATCGGTGACAGATTCTGTGTGCCCTTTCAGTTTATGTGAAAAAGTGCTTGAATGTATTTCATATATGTAAGCCTAAAAAACAATGAGATTATATTTTCACCCTAAAGAATTATCTCACATTCTAGAAGCACTAAGTTATAGTATAGGAAGACTGAAGATTCAGCCTACAAAAAAGTTAGAAAACTTTTATAATAACTAAACAGATATAAAAGTCATCAACATCTCAGAACTGATTTCTGTAATTCAGGATAATTTAGCAAATGCTTAACTCAAATTTTTTTTAAAAAAATATATTTAGAAAGAGTAATGCAATCTTTTATTCTTAAATAAAAAGCCATTAGGTATATTTCAAGTAGGCAGGTAAAAAATTACCCTTTTATGATATATTTTAAAGGTTGTTCTTTAGAAATTAAACCCTTTCTTCTAAGTAGAAATATGTAGAACCCAAAACCTTCATTTTCAGATTTGAAAACTCTTTTGTTTGTCACTACAGTAAACAAAAATTTTCAGTTTCTTCATAGGTCTTTGCAGTTTTTAAATGAACAGCATAGAATTCAGTGACAATTCGATAATATTATGAGTGATGTGGGTATCAACGACAAAAAGCATCTTTGCTTCTTAAAGAAAAAAGGAAAAGTGCTTTCCAAGGAAGAAATTAAATTTAATAGCAAAATAATTATATTCTTATTGGTACAGCCTCAAACAATGAAAAAGTGCCAATGCAAAACTGCATTAAGAAACCAATTCAAATTTCAGTGAAAGTCACAGGCATACTGATACTATTAAAATGGTTGGATTGTGATATTAAATAAGCATTATCTTACATAAACAAAACAGAAAATGTTTTACAATAAATCCTGTAGTATACAGTCCTCCAGAAACACTTGTGAGTGTCACATGCAGGCATATAGGATTGGTTTAGATTGTGCCTTATCTAGTAAAAATAACAATTATTTGCAGGATAAGTCAGACAGTATGCACACACAAGGCATATCAAATAAGACACATAACATATGCAGAAAATATGCAGACTTATTAGATACACATTTTATTTATAATGTATCTCAAAAGAAAGAATAAATTGTAGAGCATGCAAAGAACAGTCAAAGACGATAAGCCAAACTGTAAAGTTTCAATAAAAAATTAAAACGTTCCATTGATTTTACTAAACCTCTGGAGTTAAGACTATGAACATGGAATTCAGAGCAAAGCCTAACATAAACTAAACCAAATTGTGCATGGACACTACTACAACAAAGTATTACTCTGTGACTTAAGTGTTCTGTTGATAGTACTCCAAAATTAGTTCAATCATTCAGGCCCAAGGCAGCTGAGCTTCCCCTAGCAGATGGCAAACTGCTGCAAAATGTATGTCCCGAAAACTTGTGGACTTATCTGACAGTCTTCCCAATTTATGGACAGAGTCATGGACCAATGCAGGTCCAGAAAAACACTTAATGCCTCACTCAGAAAACAAATCCTATCAGCCAACACCAAAGATTCTCTAGTCAAACCAGCACTGAAGAAACACTGGATAGTCCTCAGTGTCAAATATTCCATTCATGACCATATTCACTAAGAGACAAATTTGGATTCAGTCCAGGACATGGAATTATAACTGTCTACTGGCATAAATGAAGTACCTAAAGGCAGACAGTAGTGTAGGTATCCATTTTAACCTCTGGATTTTTTGTAGCTTTCCACATAGATATTGCCATACTAACTGGGAAAGTAGCAGAGTCCCCAGTAATATGTTAAAATCTTTGCTTCCTTCCTAAAAAGATAGAGCAAATGCTTGTTAATTGGAAATTCTGCCTTAAAAAGGTCTTCCCTACTTTTTAAACATCTCAGGAAACTGGTAATAATAATATGTATTTGATTGCTAGTAATGCAAGGGCAGCAAATTTTTTTATCTTTTTTTTTTTTTTTTTTTTTTAAACTTACAGCCATACCACAGCTACTGTGATTTATGCCATCTGGGACATGATCAATTCACAGGGGAACAGATGGGTACGGGGAACCCATACAAGACAAAAAGGATGAAATGACACAAAGGAAAGAATTCTGATGTGTCTATAGACATGAAATGATTTTCTCTGACGGAAACTGCAAGACCATGTATTAGTAAATTCAGCCTGTACACAGGACTGCTCAAGTTCTTGATTTCTCTATACAGAAACACTGTGATTGCTGTTTGTAAATACCTCCAGCTAGACACAAGATTCTCTTCATTGATGTAAAAATATTGAGAGGTAGTGTTGGTTAATTGCTTCACATCGCAAACAGATTACAATATTGCCAAGTAATTAGGCTTACACAGAGAAGGTTTCAGAGTTCTAACATAAGAGTACCCTCCAAAATGTCCCTTGTTTTATAGAGCCACATCCGCCATTTCTCCTCCTTCCATCCTGGCTTTCCATTCTTCACTCTGATGATACTATACCATGACTCACCTGCTATCAAAATTAGCAGATGCTGATGCCTATGTGTTATTTCAGTAACTGTAACATCATACTCTCTTCTTCATAGCCAAGCTTTGTCACTCTGTATACCACCTGGCCCTACTGTCCAGACTTCCGACAGAACTCCCTTCCAAGAAAAGAGTGACCTTTTTATTCCAGCAAGGATGAGGTGTAGAGACTGCAGTCGGGTTGTACTTCACCACCACCACAGTGCCAGAGCAGACTACAGTGGTCATACTCATATAATTAAAGGGAATCTGCAAGTCTCAAGGAAATGAGAGAGGAGATGCTGTAGAAGTCCATACACCAGGGAGACTCCAGAAAGGAGCTGAGTGAGTGGAGAGAAGAAGCATTACAAGCTGCACTGCAGCCTCCAGAACAGGATATTCCTCCACACCTAATTAACTGAAGAAAGAAAGTATTTGTGAAAGCGGGGAGAAATAATTCTTATCAAACAGCCCTCAGAAATCTTGTGGACCTCTTGTCAAAATGGTTCAATAGTATCACCACACTCAGTAATTTCATGATACTTTTTTGGTGTTTGTATAATTAAAGATTCAAATCCTATTCCTCATAGCTATTGTACACATGTCCTTCCCCCCTAGAACTGTGGGAACAACCAAAACAGGAAAAATACGTCACGGTCTTAATGTACTACAGAACTTTGTTAGATAGAAGAAACAGAACAGAACTGATTGAGGAAAATACTGGAGAGAGTAAAATCAACTCTTAAATTCAGGTGTTTCGTATGTAGCATAAGTCCTCTGGACTTCGCACAACTGACACATGGGGAGCTAGTAAAACAGATTTACAAAACTCCTATTACGAGCGATTATTTCCATTCACAAGTTAATTACTCTGCAATTGCAAGTTTTTTGAATGTCTGCATCAGTTCCTCTGCATATACTATGACCAGTCTTTGGCAGAGAGGCAGCAGACAGGACCGTGCTTTCTATCACTCACCATCTTTCCTCTTTCTAGCCCCAAATTGCCTTACTGTCACTTTTACTCTTCAAGCCTACCCTCCTCCTTTCCTTTCATGGAAGTAGAGACAACAAAGAGGCAAAGTCAAGGACAGCAAGAGTCAAGAGCACACAATGCTCTGAATTACTGTTCTACAACGCCTTCCAACAAATTCTGAGCTACGAAGGAACATGGCTTCATGTTTTAACCAAGAGAACTTACCACAGAGAGACATGGTTAGTAAAGCTGAAAATTTTCCATCATAATCTAGTGGTTTACAGAACTTTGCCAAACTTATCCAATAAAAATTAATTTTCCATTCCAGGTTCTCAGTTTAATTTGGGGAGGAGAACATTCATTTTTGGCTTAATCTTTATTTCCCCATTCCTCTCTGTAAAATAGATGTGATAATATATCACTGGGTTTTTTTGACGATAAATCCAATGTTTGTGAAACCAAGGTATTCTAGCAGTTTATGCTCTTCCATACAGTTCCTAAATCAACCACTTGGCTCATACCCTTCTTTCAAAAAATGCTATGAAGCAGTTGTGCAGCTTCGGTAGAATCTAGGAAGTGTGTATTCAGTTATTTAAAAAGAATGTTAGCTAATCACACTTCTCAACCTAAAAAGCATTCAGACTCTTACCTCCCACCTTTCAAGAAATGATTCAAAGCCCTGAGGCAGAGGTTAGGCTGGGATGTAGCATTCTTCTGAATTGTCACATTGTGTAACAAGATTCACTGGGTCAGAGAAAAGTAATGACAAGCAAGTACAGATGGAAGCCCACCTGTAGCTAAACACTGAAGCATTCATCAGCATGGGAAAGACCTTTACTCTGATCTTTACTATAATGACTACTTTTGCATTAAACAGCTGATAGACAAAACACATAGAACATAGCTGGGAAGACAACTTTCCCACTGTACTTCATTCCTACAATTCTATCCTAACAGAACTAGTGTTAAGCTTCTTTCTGATACTGTTTTTCTAGCCCTATAAAAAATATTTAGGTGTGGTGGTTCACCTTCAAAGAAAAGATGGTAGAGCCTCTAACTATATCCCAGAATAGTTTATTATATTGTGGCAGCTATCATATTCTCTTATTGTGCTTTTAAGGAAAGTAATAGCAAGTATTTTAAATCAGAGTAATTTTGACATGTAATAAATAAAATCTCATTAAAAGAAAAACATCATAAAAATTTGTATAAAACCAGCTTCTGTTCAAGTAGCTCATCACAGATATTTGCTAGCCAGTAATAGTCTAAATTCTGAGAATAAAATGTTAACTGTGCAAGATTGAAAATAAACTTTTCAGTAAATTTATTTTTAACTTCAATAATGAAAAGGAAAAAAGTAACCCAAAGGAAATTGTATTTTAACATAAATTACATTCAAGTATTCCTAAGAAGAGGAATAACTCCAGTATAAACATTCTCCCACTGTACTCTGCCATCATTCTAGTTTTACTACATTTCTGGTGCCATTCAAATTGGTTTTCTATTCTATACTTATTAGATAATTTTAGCATATTCTTCTCTATAGAAATAAAAGAACAGTAGTGAATTCCAAATGATGCCATAACACTAGCCACAGGAGAGAAAGAAAAAAAAAAAAAGTATTAATTCAATGACAGAAGAAGAACAGATTTTCAGCAAACCAAATGTAATAAAAAAAGAAAGCAAAACAGTCTAGTAAGTACTTAGAAATACCCAAAATGCATATGTGCATATAATCTATTATAGACTTCAGCCAAAGTCAATCCATTCTTTTTATATTAAGACCAATTTCTTGTAATAAAAATACTGATTCAGTAGATATTGCTATTTCCTTTCCATTTCTGTCCAAGGGTCAGCCAAAAGTAAAAATAATTTACCTGTACCAACAGTTTCCAAACAAGTTTCCTGCACCTCTAACCTCATACTTACACGCGTTTCCTTTCACTTGAAGTTTGAAGAAAATTTGGAGTATTCAGTTTTCATTAACCCACAGTGTTAGAGTGTATTCAGCACCTTAATTGTGTATACAAGCTTGTACTTTCTTCTTTAAATTTGTAGCAAGAGACAGGAAAGAAGGGTGAAGGTCCCTCCTTGAGGGAAAGAATTTGTATCCAAATGGAAAACTATTTAATTCTGCAGCACTGGTAGAGAGAGTGTGCTAAATAAATTGACCCTTTATCTGCAGAACTCCACTGTAAATTCTTTACTCTGTTTTCTTATACTCTGTCTTCAAAGCAAACTTGTCCCCATCTGTTCCTGCTGCCCCCTAGTCCAATTCTTGGCCATATGCACTTGAGTCAAACTACTTACCCTCCTACCCCCTTCTGGGAAGGGAAAGGGGGGCAGCGAATCAGAACGAGAAACACTGAAAGCATAGCAGAAAAATTGTCCTTGTTATCAACTCTTGCACAGGGACCAGAAAAGCAACACCAGTTTCACAAAAAACCCTTTGTGACTGCTGCGGCTTTGAACTGGAACACTTACATTGCAAACAGATCACAGGGGAGGTGGAGGGTGGGGGGGGGAAGACACTGTTATCTAAGATACCTAATTTGACCTTACACAAATAGAGATTTTTTTTTCTTCAAAAGTTTTGCATGGATTGGCCAAAGTCATCCCTTTTCTGAGACTGTTTTTTCTAGTATTTCAAATGAGCTGCAGAAGTTGGAAGTGTTAAAGCCTCTTGATAGAAAAATAAATAGTTTTACTCACACTTTTATGAAAGATATCTGGATTTATTAATAAGGCATTGGTCTCCATTTATCTCCATTAGTGCACCATCAAACCTGGTGCACACTCCTACACTACATCATATAATTCTTTGGCGTGTATTTTACCATCCCCTGTTTACACTGGGGCACATCTCCCACTGAACCATGTATTTTTCCTCAATCTCAAGCTGAAAAAGCACCTGAACTACTTATACTAAAACTGAAAAATAACAATCAGCCTGGAGTAGACACCCAGCATGGAAAATTTCAGCCCAAAATGTTCTCAATTATAAGCCTGAAAACAGAGTTATAGTGGAAAGTGTTAGACTACCTTAACTATAGTCATCAGTGCCAAATCCACACATAATAAAATAGATTTCACAAGCATCCTAAGCACTGATTAATGCTCTTCAGCACCAAAATATCTTGTACACTTGCCACGTGGTAGCATGGAAAGGCTATTCAAGCCTATCATCAAAACACTGAGTATAGTATACCCTCCCCAAGTCCCTTCCCCTTCTAGTGCCACTTATGGACACTTTCTGGTAGTGACAGGAAACTGTGTGCTACAGTAAGATCCCAGTTTCCATCTGAGTTCCTTTGACATAATTACAAAAGGAGTTAACAGTGAAAATTAATAATGCTCTTTATTATTAAAACAGTTAATATTATCAAGATGAACCATCTTTCAAGATCCAGGGGATACTTCCCAAATGTATCAGTGTGCTGGCAGGTATAGGTAACACAGTTTGAACTTTCCTCACTAAAAGAGATTACCCAAACAGATTTAAACCATATCTCAGATTCGTCTCCATAAGGCACCCTTCTTAGAAGCTTCCAATTCATATTTTTCCTGGGTTTAGTTTCTATTTAGTTAGCCAGTTTTGCAGCCTCATGTATACGATTGCTTTTATTTGCCTGCCTGTGCAATTTACGTAGCACCAAACTGCTGTATTTAGGCTGCAGTTACTTTTATAAGATCTTTAGGTTTGGCAGAGTGAAGAATTATTACTTGAAGATTTAGTTCTAAGAAAATTTACCTCACCTTTCATTATGAAGCAGCATGGTCGAATCACACCCACTCTGGAAATGGATCTTTCCCAACTACTGCTAAGACTCCCTTCTGTATCAACTGTACCAATAATTGCATTCCCTCGTATACCAGTGTTGACTGTTTGACAGAAATACTGCAAGATTTAGATGATGCAGATGATCTTCATTCGGATGTTTAGGCATAACAGGGAATTTCATTAACTTTACAAAGGAATACCGCATCTTAATAAATTTGCAGGCACAATGCAACCAATTAGTGGGATTATATCCACATGTACCAATGATAACCAAAATTCAGCTGCTGTCAGTTGTAGACCAAGAGGTGTACATATAGAAAACACAAGCCCTGTGGATATAAAGCTATATATATCCACTTTTAGCACCTCACTGCTGGATGAATTCCAAAATGAACCTTGTGTATTCCTATCTGCTTAGACTTCCTGTTTTGCCTAAATTTGAATACAGGGTAGTTTCCACAAAATTGTTTTTCTTTAGCAAAAAGGCTATTTTTCTCATACTTCCACTTAACTCTCAAAAGTATTACCAAACTTAAAGTAACACACTACAGCCTCTTAAAGTTCAGTCTGACAGGCTGCTAGAAAAAAGGTGTTCTATAGCAGTTAAATAAGCACACGACCATAGCCAGCAGAAATTCCTCCACTACTTTCAACTGCCAGTCTGGTTTTATGGGGGTCAGGTCTGAGGTGCAGAGGCATAGATAAAGCAAACAGACTGAGCTGACCAAGAAGCACACAAGAGCAGCTAATATGCTCATGTTCACCTCATTCCACAGTTCATAAAATCACCTAGCAAGGGTAAGATTTTCAATCATCTTCAAAGGTATCTCAAAGAGACAGCAAAGTAACGACACATTGTAAAGTCACTACTGTATTAATAAGAAGCAATATTTATCTCTTCCCTCCTAGAATAATAGGCATAAAAGCCAACCATGCTACCAAAGAATCCAAGAAACTGAGATTCAACAGTAACACAAAGTTGTGTTCTTCTTAGGGAGGAGATAAATTTCCTCCAGCAAGAGCTGTTGCAGAGAGCAAGAGCTGTCCAGAGGTAGTTGCAGTCTGTCATTCATCCTCTGCCATCGATTTCCTTCTGCCAAGCAATATCAGTCCTGCTTTTTTCCACAGTAAACATTAGTAATGTTATTTTCTCCAGATGTTTTCTCTAAAAGACTACCTTAGTTAAACAATACAGACCTATAAAATAAACCTTGAGCAAAAACAAACAACTGGGAAACTAATGATGCTGAAAAGCGAAATACCCCAGATAGCCCCTACCGCTGCTTCATATAATACATTTTGTTCTGCAAGCCCTCTGGTATGAAGTGTAGACCAAGACAATAAATACTAGACAACACCACTATCAGACCTTTCTAAAAGGAATTTTTCAGTACAGAAAATATCCTATTTTTCCAAATCCAATATTAAAGTCAACACTACAGCATAGTCTATTGTATCAAAGATACACAAACATCAGTGATACCCCCAAGATACACTCCCAAGAGATAATGAACTAAACATTCTGAACGGTTAGCAAGTCCTGTCTCCCCCATTTACATACATCCATACCAGCATATCTGTCTCAACCTCCTGCCTCTTCCATCATCTGTAGTCTTATCTTCCATTCATTAGTGTTTAGAAAGTTCCAGTGAAATTGTTGTCTCAAAGGGAGAACAACCAACCACATAATTATCATCAATCACATCTTGGGCTTCTTGGTGTGTTTTTCTCTTTGCCATCTAGACTCTTTTATGCAATTTTTGACCTAATCAGGTATAGTTTTGTAAGTTTATCACAACACTGACACACAAGGGTGGAAGCATTTTGTATAAATAAGATCAGAGTAACTGATCACAGAGGTTACAGTTGAGCCACAGAAAAGACTAATATCATTAATAATATATATACACAGCTATGGCAGTCAAGAAATAGATCTTAAGCTCCTATGGCAATGATTACATTAGAAAGTAGTGCAGCACAAGAGGAACAGATAGATGTACAGAACAAAACAGTGCTGGCAACCCAACCTCCAAATGTATTTTAGTGTTTTACTTTGGGCTATCTTATGTCTGAGGCTGTGGACTGAACACTGTTAGTAAATAGAGAACATTTGGTTTGCCCAAGGAGTTGCTTTCCCACTTCAGCCTCACCTGAAAGGAATCAATCTGCAAGACTCTGTAATACAAATCAAAGCATTTTAAATGGGGTGGACTGGGAGACATGCCTCAAGAAGCGGTGTGCTCACTCTGCACCAGTGCACCATAATTCATACACTAGAGAAAATAAGGGGGAGAACTTTAAAAATTTAAACTACTTCAAATTATAGAGCTCCTTTCACTATGGCTTCTCAAAGCCAAAATATATGGGGCAGAGTAAAGTAGATTAAGAGTTTAATACATAGCAACATTACATTTTGAATGCATTTATGATTGACAAAAGAAGAAATAATACTTTTAAAGCTGCCTGTCTTGATGTAAGATGTTCTGGTTTTGGCTAGGATAAAATTAATTTTCTTCTCAGTAGCTGGGCGACATACTCTGTGTTGGATTTGGTGTGAGGTTAATGTTGATAACATACTGATGTGTTTAGTTATTGCTGAATAATGTTTATACTAAGTCAAGGATTTCTCAGTTTCCAAGGCCCTGCCAGTGAGAAGGCTGGAGGAGCACAAGAAATTTGGAGGGGACACAGCCAGGACATCTGACACAAACTGGCCAAAGGCATATTCCATATCATAAAACATCATGCTGACTTTGTAAACTGAGGTGAGTTGGGCAGGGCCTGCAGATCACTGCTTGGGGACTGGCTGGGGATCGGTCAGCAGATGGTGAGCAATTGCATTGTGCATCCCTTGTTTTTTCCCTTCCCTTTGGATTTTAGTCCTCTCCCCTTCCCTCTCCTTTTCATTATTATTATTATTATTGTTGTTATTATCATTATTATATTTCAATTATTAAATTGGTTTTATCTCTACCCTTGAGTTTTACTTTTTACCCCAGTTCTCCTTCCCATCCCACTGTGGGGCAGGGTGGAGTAAGTGGCTGTGTGGTACTTAGTTGCTGGCTGGGGTTAAACCATGACATAAGAACAGATAAAAATAAAACTAAGAGTTCTTCTATATAATACTTATTTTTCCTGTCCTTATCAAATAAGTTATTAGTCTAATCCAATAAGGAAAGCCATAAAGATATTATGTGACTTGAGACAGTGAATTTTACAACTAAATATATATCTGGTAAAAAAACATTAGAGTATATTGCTCAGTAGGACTGACATTCTATTTGGAAGATCAACTTCTGTAACTATTTAAAACTAAGGTGTCAGCTATAAACAAATTCTACAGTTTGTGTTATGCCAGACAGTGTTGTATTTGAAAACAACTGAATCTACAAGGACTATCAGATCCAAGTTTGCATCCAGCCACCACTCTCAGATTTGCAGAATTCTTTGGATATGCCCCCTGACCAATATGCTTCCAGCATCACTCACATAATTGGATTTTACTTTAAACCCAATTTTGCACAAATGTTAATATTTAGGGGTTAACAAGTGCTTAGTACACTGGTGTTATGTATAAGCATCAAACTGCCTTACCCTGCCTCCTGTTACTCCTTTCAGTGTTGATGCCCTCTGGAGAAGAAGAAACAATCTTCCTACTCTTTCTAGCTTTGGTGTCTTCACAGTTGGAAAGGCGCATGTTCAATCTGGGATTTAGAATGTGTTTCAAAGACAATGTTGTAGGCAAAATCCTATACTTTGATAGAAAGTGTAAATAAAATGGAAGATAATTTCATACATTACCCATGTTTTTTTGCTATTGATGTAGCAACCTGTTATGCTGAAAATCTTCTGGGTTTGCAGTATGGGTCAGTTGGTGTGAACTGTGAGCCCGGGCTTTGTGATTTGGCATGAGCACAGAGTTTTATGTTAGCAAATTCCATTTCAGCACTAGGGTCAAAATGTGCCCCTCAAAGTCTACAGCTCAAAGACAGCTAGCAAGAATGAATCTGAAAACAATTAAAGAGCCAAATCTTTATTTCTGCATTCCCTACTTCATTTCTGGAAACTTGGAATCTATTCAGAGAGCCCTAAGGTCTTCAAAGACAAAAATTAAGAACTTAATTAGACATGAAGTAAAACAGCTAACTGGAACTACATGGAGCACAGGAAAATATTAGCTATATCTATTTCTAAAAGTAGCATTTTACACTCTCCAGATATTTTAAACTAAGATTTCTTTGGTCAACAAATGTTTAGGTAAAAGTTTTTGTACAGAGCCCAGGAAAATGGAAATTTAAACCCAATTAGAGTATTTGTCCAGCATCCTTAATACTATCATCTTATAGTCAGAAACCTCAAAATATCCACTTGTAAAATAGTTAGAAGTTAAAATATTATGTGTATTCCATTAAGAATAAGTCAACCCATCTAATTCGTAACCTTAGGCTATTTAAGATGAAGAGAAGATCCAATATTAGAAATGTTAACTTTGTACATTTCCTAAACACAATGAATTATGGAAAGGATAATCACAGTTCAAAACCAGGATCCTGTGAGTGCCTGCTTTGATCAGACTGTCAGGTCCTACACAAGTCTTGATAAAGGTTCTCTTAAAGAAATAGGAGTACTCAGGGAAACACTTTCAACCCATGATTTACAGTATGTACAAATCTCATACTAACACACACAAAAGCAGTTCAAATAGCAAGTGGCTACTTCAGCCACACAGAAGCTACACCAAGCTGCTCTCATAAAAATGCATCATATACTTTATAAGTACAGAAAAAGGCAAACAGAATTTGTATCTCTTTGTTTAAAATAACATATTTTGGTTTTCTGATTGTATGCCCTGTAGGAATATGGTTTTGATTTTGCTGTTAATCAATGCAGCCAACATATTCCTCTCTGTCAAACACTTCAGATATTGTGAAATATAAAAGGCAGTTTAAGATTAACGTCTCTCAATTATATTCCAGTTCTGCCTCTTTTGGCTTTAAAATCAATCGTATTTGTTAACCACAGGCTGCAAGCATTGCACTTCATAAACTAAATGCCAAGATGACTGAAGACTCAGTTGCTAGTCAGTGGAAAGTTACATAACTTATTTCCAGAATGTTTTATTTCAAGATAACACTTTGTATCCACACTGCTGAATTTTTATGCAGCTTTCTGATTATTCCAAAGAACATTCAGTCATAGAACACAATCTGCAAAAATATGTGGCTTCCTGATACTCTTAAAACTGTTCCAGTGGTACATCAGTCCACCTGTCAGGATGTTATTAGTTTAACAATATAAATGGATTGTTCAGTGCCATGATCAATTCTCTTTTTCAAAAGGAAACACAAAAGTATATCCAGTCTCAACATTTCAAAGAAAAGCCTTCTAAAAATGCCCCAAAACTGTATTTTGTCCTAACAGTACAGCTGTAGCAAGAGTCCACAACATCACTCAGTTTTCCAGAGGGGACAACAAGAACAATGAAAGTTCTCTACAGATATACGATGCAAATTATGCAAGATTCCAACCCAGAAGGCACACTAAAAAGTATTGACTGGTGCTGTGCCCACCAGGGATCACATGCCAACTGGAGCAGGATGAAGTCCAGCTATTCAGCTTCCTATGACAAGCAACTATGTGCCAAGAATTTGGAGTAAGGGTAAAATTATGCTCTGTACCTTTCTTTCCTTTTATTAGCAGTAGTTCCAAACAGCCTTATTCAAAAGAGAAGACAAAAGGTTTTGTGACTGCACCTCATTTCATGCTATTCAAAATCAATCTTTATTAGTAATCTTGATTACATATATCATATACATGAGCTGAGATCAATATTACATGCATTTGTTTCACACAAAGCAAAAAGCCTTTCTTTTGCATTGCAAACTACATTTTTAAATTTAAACTACCAGAAACGTGAAAAATATATTTCATCATGCAAATGTCAAGAACACATTAGCTATTGCCAAATCTCCAGCAAACTGCCAATAAAATCTCTAACCTTCACACATGATTGGAGCTAGTATTTCAAAACTAACCACAACAGCAAATTCCTCCTGTTCTGAATGTGAAGTTGACCAGAAACCCTGTGTCATAGCCCTGATGAGTCACCTAAAAATACCTAAAGGAAAGTTACACAGCTGTCCTACCCAGATGTTTTGAAAAGATGTGCTTACACTGAACCCAACCTCAGCCCAGTTTCAAAGGCCTATACTACAAGCTAGCAATCATCTTATCTCTTCGCAAACAGCAAGAAAAACATCGTGCCAACAATGCAGGAGTTACTAAATTTAAATTAGGTGCATACTCAAAAAGGTAATAATACACTTTATCTCAGGATTCTTTGCTAAGTGTGATAATTTAAACGTAGTTGACATTGAATGAGAAGATAACCTGTCTGGGGAGGAAACACACACAATCAAAGTTACACCATGAATTATGGAAAGTTCTAAATACAGCTGAATGACTTTTCATTTTGTATTCAGCTGACTGGTTCACAAGAAACCAGTAATGAAAGATTCATCACCCTGTATTTGGGAGTTTAAGTGAATTAATTTGTAGCTGCTGCACAGTTCCTAGTGGTCAGATACGTACACTCTACATAAATTTGCCATACAGGGGATATTATTTTTCTCACCTTTGATGACACATGACAATTTAGAGTCAATCACTATGAGAACTTTTAGAAATGAGGTTTTAGCAATTACTTTGAGCACCAAGATTTGCTTGTACAAGGATTTTTCAGGCAAAACAAAGAGCATACAGATCAGGAATCATGTAACTGCTACATATAAATGAATTATATGAAAGTATAATAGACCTAAGTTTTGCATATTGAGCTGAATCCTAGAAACACACATAAAAAGACTACTTTGACCACCATATGAGTGGCTCCTATAATTTAGGAGGAAAATAAGCAAAAACACTACTTACACATTTGTCATCTGATCCACTGGCTATAAACCGTCCACAAGGAGATACTGCAATTCCACATGGATAGCAGCGGCTACTGTGCCCTTCAAAACGACGTTCACACCTTCAGAGAAATTTCAGTCTTATTAACACCAACTAAACCCTGGCTTTTTTACTGCCATTTTTATGAATCCTGCTGGTCTCATCCATTTTTCTTAGTCTACAGATTTACCAAGGCAAATCCACAAATTAAAATTTTAAATATCCCTGCAGTAGGATTTTGACAAAACTGAAATATGTTAAAGATTATTGGAAAGTAAAAATAAAATGAACACACAAAACTACCCCAGGACAATGGCCAAAAACATGCTTTTTTCTATTATTGTTGAGTTTACAAAGATAGAAATTCCATTCATATTTACAAATGAGGAGCTGTGATGCCTACCATTAAGCTACCCCTAGTCAGCCATCTCAGCAGGGAAAGCCAAACTCCCCTGCATTAAGGGAAGGGTGTTGTGAAACCCAGTCTGTTCTGTGAAGCTTTAGAAATCTCCCTCAAGTAATTTATATCAAATTAATATCCAGTATGTGGAATCAGAACACAAATATTTATTGCTTGCTCTTCTTATACCTGAATCTGGATATTTAATCTGTGTTGCTCTATTTAACGCACTATTTTATTGAATGTGGAAAATTTGAGAAAGGCAACATCTGAATGAGATTCCAAACTGATAAATCTACTTACCTACCCTACAACTGTAGATAACTTCTTACCTATCTGTGTTAATACAGTCTAAAGGAAAGAATGCATTTAAATTTAACACAAGGAATTAATTTCCTACTTTTCATGTTAATATTGCAAGATAGCATTGCAGAGTAAGTTTTTGATAGCTGAGCACACTTGGCCCATTTAAAAATAATAATGTTTTTAATGAGATGAAGATTAATATACAATCTAAAACAATCCATGGCTCTGAAGAACTGATAGCTTTGTAGTCACTATAAAACTGAGGAACAAAGTAGTATTTACAGTTGCTTCAATGTTAAAGGACATTTTAATACAAGTTTAAACCCATTCATAATTATCATTTACATATGTATACCTCATTTCAGAGCTTTGTTTTTTATATCCACAAGGTATCATTTCAAATCAGACATAATAATCTATATTATTCCTTTGGCTTTTTTATGAATGGTATCAACCTGCCCTGCTCCTTACAAAACAAATATATATACTTTGCCATAATACAGATGTCACACATTCTTTTTTTTATATATGCGCTTGGTCCAGGAACAAATTTGAAATAGTAACATCTCCTGCCAGCACCTGTGATATACACTTTTTCCTGGCCAGTGAAATCACAGATGCTATTTTAATTCAATTGACTGAACCCATGTGCAGAAATCTCTAAATTTTAATACCGTGTTGTTCTGTCTTAGACATACGTGTATGCACAAGAATGTGCTGAATGCCAAGTTGATTTTGTTCACCCAGGTGAAACAGGACTACTTAAACAAAAACATCACTTTGTGACTGATCCAATGTATATCACTTAGTAAAGCATAAAACCCAACACTACTGAATGCATGAAAATACATCATTTTACAGAGCCTAACTCTGAACTTCACAGATAGTACATAGTTGGCTGAATTTCTGTATAAAAAAAATCCTACTGATACAAATGGACATTTTAGATATACAGTAACCAGACCTTTCACCTCAGGCTAGTTCTACCCTAAAACTGTTTTAAGTATTCCTTTTTTAAAAAACACTACAGTTCGAAGAGAAGTAACTTGTGAAGACAGTCAATTACTATGACTAAGATGTAAAAACATACTTCAATTTGCACGTTGTTCTTACATGAATATTCAGAGACTTTTGATAACGAATGGCTGCACTTAAGTCACTGAATAACCTGCCTCTATTCAGGCTTCCTATTGACGTTAAAGAATACTAGCTACCTCAGTCTCCTTGAATGCAGCATTCAACATATATGACTCCAAAGGTTAGGCAATGGAGGACAAGTCGCAAAATACATATTTGATTTATACTTTCAAAGAACTTTACTTCTTGGAAGGTAACTTAAAAGAAAAAGTAAAGGGTAGCATGTCGTTCCCATACCACAGCATTCACAGAATCACATGATTGCAGGCACCTCTGCAGGTCATCTTGTCCAACTTCTCTGCTCACCTAGAGCTGGTTGATGAGGACCATGTCCAGATGGGTTCTGAGTATCCTCAATCTGTGAAACCCCCCAACCTCACTGGGCAACCTGGGCCAGCACTCAGTTACTGGAAATGGTTTCCATAATCAGTTGTTCCATTACCTTCCCAGGGATCAAGGTGAGGCTGACCAGTCCATAGTTCCCTGGGATCTCCTTCTTGCCCTTTTTGGAGATAGGAATGGCATTTACTTTCATTCTGTCCTTGGATCTCTCTCCTGATCACCATGATCTTTTAATGATATTTGAGAGTGGCCTCACAATAACATCAGCCATCAAGGAGCTGAAGGCACACTTCAAAGACAGAGCTAGGCTCTCTTCAGTGGCACCCAGTGACAGGACAAGAAGCAATGAGCAAAAACTGGAATACAGGACACTCTGAACATCAGGAAACACTTTTTTTCTGTGAGGGTGACTGAGCACTAGTACAAGTTGCCCAGAGATATTGTAGAATCTCCTTCCTTGGAGACATTCAAAAGCCATCTGGATATAGTCACAGACAACCAGCTGTATGCAACCCTGCTTGAGCAGGGGAGTTAGACAAGACAATCTCCAAAGATGCCTTCAAACTGCAATCATTATGTGATGCTGATTAAGCAGCAAAGGCATTATTGCAACTTTGGGCCTATCTTTCAAACACCTTGGACAGACAGAAACAAAAATGAAGCACAATACGTTTCATCTGTCTGCTGTTCTCCTTCATGGTCAGATGTGGCATTGCAAGATTTTGCCCTCAGTTAGTCTCCCATTAAACATTGTTAATTATGTAAAGTAGATGTCTCCCACAACTCAGCCTCAAGCACATTTTTTATTGTCTCTGCCAGAGTCCCGTTTGTACTGTTTGTGATTTTCAGAGTCCCCCAAAAAATACAGTCCTTCTCAGTGCCTTTTCTTATAGTCACACACAGACATCGTTCATATAAACATTTAAAGAATAAGTTTCTTTTTAATTTTATAATTGTAAGATGTAACAGCATCCAATGAAAGAAAATTCCACAAGAAAAATAAACAAAAGTCATATATCCTCTGTCTGACCTGAATATGCCTTCAGGATCACCCTTCTTCCTGAAGCAGAGCACTGGCCATCAGGACTAGTAAAACCTCATTCCCAGGACCTGTAAAAGTTAACTTCCACGACAAGTTTCTTCTTCACAGAAGAGTCTCCTAATAAATCACTGCAAACAACTTCCTCTCAAAAGAATTTGACTTATCTGCACCTGTGACCAATAAATCAATTACTCCACCTATAGATGGATGCATAAGAAGTAACAGGGTAGTTAACAGGTAATTTCCAAGGCTTTCACTGATCTTTCATCTGCTATACCACAGCAATATAAAGCAATGTCTGGGTCATATGACAATGCCACTGTTTCTTGTGCTACTACAGCCACAATAATAAATACCATCCTGGATTCTATTTTCTTAATTGTTTTCCTGTTCAACTTTTCCATTATAATCAGGGTGTATGTTCTATTACAAATATAACTACCTCCCTATCCCCTCAAAATTATGCTCTAAAAAGACATTTTAAAAAACTAATTCTGATTAAACTTTCCACAGAATCCACTAGGAACTTTGTTATACAATCTACTAACTCTAGATACCTCCAAGTATCACAGCCATGGAAAAAAGTAGATAAAAAAATCTTAGAATAAATAGATAGATATTATACGTATAACTTTAGCTTATTCTAGGAATTCTCTTATTTCAAGCTTTATTTTTTCTGTCTCCTGTTTTGCTGGGGGGGGGGGTTAAGTAGCAACAGGTGGTGATCAAACTTATTTTGGATATTGCAAGCTTTATGTGGCCAGCTGGCATGCTGTCCAGCCTCCTAAGAACGCTTTTCTGGTCAGAGCTTTACAGGGGTTACCATGACAAACATCTGGTAATTGCATGGGACAGCAAACAGCCAACTTTTTCCTATGTTCTCCATCGTACAGCTTTTAGTCTACATTCCAAAATATGTATCTTTTTATATTGCAAACAATTTGCTGATTATTAGGAAAAAAAAAAAAAAAGTAACATGCTTTCTGTCTTTGTAAGAGAAAGATACCAGAATGGCACGTGTCTATAAATCAGGGAATGCTCTCACAAATCAGTCTATTTCATTCCAATTGCTGCATTAAAAAAAAATAATTTTGGCTGCAAACCAGTCGTCTTTTAACCACTTTTCCTTGTATTCTATTACTTTGTCTCAGTACTGTGTATTTATTCAGAGACCCTCCAGTACCAGCAGATCCACTGAGGCTCTAGGAAACCTGAGTATAACTTAACAGTAGTAGTAGGTACCTTAGACGTTCTGTACACATGGGTTTCATTTTAAACACACACCAAACCCTTCACATCCCTATGTGTGGGTTGAGTATGGCTCAGCATGCTTTCACCAACAACATCCAGCATAGACCACATTCTCCATCCTGTATACTTTCATGCATCCCTAGTCCCAAACTTGGAAGGAACTCCAGCCCCTGCTTTATTCCTTTTTCCCTCAGAATCCAGATAACAAGACTCAAAGCTCCATGGACAAAAAGATGACAAATCATGGGATCATCACATTCAGAAGAGACCAAGAATTTATCAAATTCTGAGTACGTGTATATGTGTATCTTGCTCAGGATGATGCCAAGCAAGTTACTTCACAGTAGACATGCAAACTGAAAAGTAACTGAAAATTGAGGGGCTATTGATTCAAACTGCATATCTCACCCTAAGGCTCAAAGTGTAATTGTTAGAATATGTATGAGATGAGTTCCATGTGGCTGCAGGAATTCTACTAAAATATGTTGCCAGGGGAGCTTATGATCTAGTTGCACAGGATCATAACATTAGTTGGAGATTTTACCTTAATGTCTACAACTATCTTTATACAATGGGCAAATCTTTTCAGAGGCTGATAGAGGGTGAAACTGATTTTCCCTGGGATTGTGCATCAAAGCATTATCATGCATCTAAATGTTCTGCAGAAGAAATTCAGTATGTCCAAGTAGTCCAAAATTCTTCAAATATCTTCATGGTGGCCCGATAAGCACCCACTGCCTTTATTCCAGGAAAAAAAAAAAAAAAAAAAAAAAAAAGATGAGAATGTATATTTCAGCAGCAAAGAGCATAAGAGCAGCTGAAATTCTGTTCCTTTACTGTTCAGAGTGTGAGTCAGAGGCAGGCTCCTCCTGCCACCAAAGGTGTTAGTGTGGTGGTGGTGAGCTCCTCCCAACACCTTGTCCCTGCCAGTCCCATAACCTGTAACAGTAATTTAGCAGCTGTCACATCTACCTCCCCACACCTACTGTAGCAGCAGCCCAGATGTCTAAATTGGGCTGTAATAACTCTTCCCTGGTCTTCCTACCTCTGGCTAAATAACAAGCATATCTGACAGCATAGTGCAAGTGTCCCATTCCTTCCTTTTAAATTAACTCCCAATTTCAGCTGGTTTTGTCCATCCTGTTCTCTTATTCAACATTACATCGGTTCCCCCAGGAAGTTTCCCATTTCTGTATTTCTGTGGCAAGTAGGGAAGAGCAAATGCTAAATTCATAGAATCACAGAGTCACATCATGTTTGAGGCTGGTAGGTAGCTCTGGAGGTTACCTTATCCAACCTCCCCACTCACGCAGAGCCAGTGGCGCTTCACCAATGCTAAACAGATGGGAAGCATCACCTCCCCCAGCCTGCTGGCAACAGTCTTCCCGATGCAGCCCAGAACATCATTAGCCTTCTTTGCCACAAGGGCACATTTCTACTTCACCTTCATCTTGGTGTCCTTTTCTGCAAAGCTGCTTTCCAGCTAGTTGCCCTCTCAGCATATATTAGTGTCTGGGGGTTGCACTTGGTGCCAAGGGGACTTTGCACTTCCCCTTGTTGAACTTCATAAGGCTCCTGTCAGCCTGTTTTCACAGACTGTTCAGGTCCTTCTGGATGGCAGCACATCCCCCAGTGTATCAGACGCTCCTCGGAGTTTTGTGCCACCAGCAGACTTGCTACACTCTGCCCCATCATCCAGATAGTTAAAGATGATGTTGAACAGGATTGGAACTAGTACTGTTGCTCCCTGGGATACACTGCTAATTACCGGCCTCCGGCTAGATTTCATGCCACTCATCACCACCCTCTGAGGTTCCCATCCAGTTTTCAGCCCTCCTCACTCTTCATCCAGCCTCTACTTCGTATGCTTCTCTATGACAGTGTGATGGAAGATGGTGTTGAAAGCCTTACTGAATTCATAGTAGACAATATCCACTGCTCTCCCCTCATCTACTAAGCCAGAAATTTTACCATAGGTGCTTATAGAATTGGTCAAGCATGACTTCCCCATGGTAAATCCATGCTGATTAATTCCTTCTCATTTATGTGCCTGGAAAGAGTTTCCAGGATTAACTGCTCCATCACTTTCCCAGGGACTGAGGTAAAGCTGACCAGCCTGTAGTTCCCTGGGTCCTCTTTCTTGCCCTTCCTGAAGGGCCTTTTCCTCAGAAAGTTATGGAAACCATGTCTTCTTTGTCAGGTACAGGTAGGAACAATTCCGAAATAGATATTGTAAGGTGATATTTTGAAAACAGCCAAGCTGCAGCTACAAAGACAACTTGTACCTTGTTTCATCTCATATTCTGCCAAATACTAAGTGTCTTAGATTAAGTCTGCTGTTGATGCAGGTTTTCCTCCTTCAAAGGGAAGGCAATGGATGATCAGAGCAGAGAAAGAGTATTTTTTCATAGAATTGCAGTCATAAAACATGAAAAGATCTGAGCAACTCTTCACTCAGAAACGTTTCTATGAGACAACCTCTGCCAAGTCAGTAAATCTTTCAATTTTTCACCTAGTTTGAATGATCAGCATACTCAAGTGCTGATTATGCTCACAATCCAGCAAATACATCAGTGTATGGCTTCCCTGCACAAAGGTATTGATCTTGCATTACTTCAGTCTGTTCATACAATACATTACAGAGCTGTGTATATATTACCTATACTACTACCCCTTTCAGAAGTGGAGGGAATTATTTCAAGTTAGCAGTATTACTTAAAACATTAAGCAGCTTTTGGGTTCCAATTAACTACGTGGATCACACGCTTGATAATTACCAGGACCAACTTATCAGCTCCTTTTTTTTTGATCAGAAACAAAAAGAAAAACGTCACAAGGCATTCCTTAGTGTGCATTTTGCAGACCTATGCACCTTATGTGAGAAATAAATGTAACTGCAAATATGCACATCATAGTGCAGCAAGATCATGGCTACTACAAAAGAAATGAATGGGAAACCAATGGTGGTCATGGCACAGTGTTGTCACTGACCAGGGCACCGTCCCACCACAGCTGAATAGGGTAGGCAGAGTAATATGCTAATAACAAGGCCCATTGGCAGTCCCAGAAAAAGCAAGGTGATGAACCAGGTCCAGAGTCCATCCCAGAAGTCCAGCCAGGAGCAGCAGCAGATGGAGCCAGATAGATGGCTGAAGGCAAGACTGCAACATGGTTCCCATGGAGAGCAGATGCAAGACAAACTACCTACAGAGTAGGTCAAAGTCCATGCAAAAAACAAGGCCAGAGGCAGGACTTGAGATCTGTACACTGACAACATAGTTCAGGCAAGGACTAAACATCCAGGCCTGAGCTTAAATGTAGTTCCTGAAGCAAAGAGCAAAGTGTGCGTGGGTGGGGGTCCAAGGCTGGCCAGGGCAATTAGAGCCCAGTGGTGCACTCAGGGACTTCACAGTGCAGCTTGTAACTTGAGTAAAGATACATCTGAAAATCTGAGACCAAGCCAGGCCCTAAAATTAGTGTCACAAAGAAGGATGAAGCTTTACTGCACCAGGACTTCAGCCACATTTTACTGATGAGCATGGCAGGTCCACGTCAGTGTCTAAAAGCTTTGCAGAAGATCCGAAAGCTGCCTTGGGGAAGAAAAGCTTATATTACTTTACATTCTAGAACCTCTCAGGAAAGTGAGTCCTTGCCATGAATCTTGCAAGGGAAACAGCAAACTGCTGCAGAAATCTGGACAGCTGATTTTTCTCAGTGTCAGCGAGTCATGAAGATGAGGGTATTCATGTAACTTTGTCAGTGAATGTGAGCTGGTGCTACCACTAAGTGTTTAGTCGATATTTTAAGTGCATTTAACAAAGTGAAGAGGGTAACACCTTGAGTTGATAGTTTCCTCTTAACATCATGAATGAAAGTGACTTCCTTTCTTCTGGATGCATTAATGCACAGAATTATCCAGAATTATCTAATCCATACGTGGGAGAAAATGAAAAATTGAAAATGTCTAGACTGGTATAACAGAATTTAAAACTGTCATGTGAAATTTAAGTGACATGAACATATTGAAGCAGCTGGTATTTAGTCTAGTCTGCCATTTCGGGTTACGGGTTTAGTGTGTAAAGGAAAGGAGTTTTCCTTAATTCCTAAGTTTCTACACTCTTGGTTTTATAGCACTAGAATGCTGAAATATATCTGTCCCTCACTGCCCTCTATGTTGGTGAACGTAGTCACTAGAACCAGGCAGGACTGACAGACAAGGAGGCTTAGATTATTAGAATTTTCTGATATATCTAGCCTGGCACACCTATACGACTCACCAACTTGTGTCATTCCAAACAAGACTTTCCAAAAACATTAAAATTAAGTGGTGGAGACAACAGGTACATATCCCTATGAATCATTGCTGGATCTCTAACTTCAGAAGGAGTTGTGATGTCTTTAAAATCCATTCAATAGAGAGACATCAGGAGGTAAAATGGTAATGTTTCTTGTGTCTTATGGACAATTAAGAGTCTATAATGTTTCATCATAAAGAACACTTACAGTCCTTCAAAAAATGTAAGCATGCATTAGCCTTTTGTACCTCCTGATCATTAAGTGTTTGACTTTTGGTAATCCTGAAGCTGGTAACTGTAATATTCAGATTCCCATTGCACCACAGTCTAACTCCTGTGTTCACTGTTTCCACCTTGGACTCAAGAGAAAGTATTTTTACTTGTTCTCCAAGTAGCTGTTCTTTTAGACAAGACAGATGTAAAATGCTCTTCACAATGTCTTGGAATTTGTTCAAAGGTCATTATCTTACTCTAATGCATGTATTTATAAAGCCTCATAGTTCAATATCCTAACCTGGCAGAAGAGTAGAGTTGCTTCTTCTTCCAAAAAGATCTATTCTCTTTGGTTTGTTATACATAAGTCTGCTTTGTAGATTGTCTGGACCTTTTCTTAGGTACACTTATAAATGAGAGGAATGCAGGAGAAGTATAAAAATATTCAAAATCTTCAGATGAAACTTCACAAATCCATGCATTTCAAAGCAAATGAAGCAGGAGTCTGAGTAAATCCAAAAGTCACTAGCAGTGTCCAAGATTCCCTCATTTATTGGCAAGATGGCCTGGCTGCGTGAGGTTGGCTGACAACATCAGAAAGTTAAAATGCCTTTTCTTGTACCACCTTCAGAGGAACCCATAAGACTTTCTGGCGCTCTCTGAAGCAATCTTGGAATGCCTCCAGATCATCAATAGTGAAAGAGACATAAAGATTCACAGCTTTATCCAGAAAGAATGATGCAAATGGAAGTTGCAAAATACTTCAAGAACAAAAGAAAAGATAAGTTAAATGATTTTTTTCTGGGTAAAAATTGTAGCTTGATAATACAAACTGAATGGAAAAATTCTTGTGGAACTCAGAGCAAAAAAAACCCAATATATTCAAAACCTATAAAGCTGCAGGCCAGGATAACATGTCTGAAGATTTACTCTAAGCAAAGATCAAAAAAGAATTTAAGCATTCCACTATGATTCCTCAGTCAATTATGAGAAAAGGAGCGCATGTCAGAAGAATAAGAAAAAAGGAACCATCACTAAAGAAATTGAGTAAACACCTAAGAATCCCAGAGAAATTGTGCAGTCGGTCTGAAAATTATTTCCCATGCTTTCAACTGCAGCTTTCAAGAGCACCATGCTGGAGGGTTTTTTCCCTATTTAATCAGAATTTTTTACTTTACAGTATTATTAAAAAAAGTAACAATGGATAGAAGTCATTAAGGGCAACAAGCAGATTAAACAAAAGCAAAACAGTTTTCACGGTGGATGTATAGGGCAAATACTTAAGAACAAAATCAACAAACAATCAAGTTGAGATCTTGCAGTTAGTGTTACTATCCACAACACTGCAAACAGTATAAATGAGAAGGTGGACTTACCTTTGCTATATTTCAAGAACACTGGATAAAGATTTCACTAAACAAACCCTATTCTGGCAAACCCAAAGCAGAAACAAAGAGAGGTCATTCCACAGGGACCATTCAAAACACAGTAATGGCTGATGCACCAACTTTACAAATCAACAACTTAAAAAAATTAAAGGTACTGGCCCATCATAAGATTGTTTGGGAACTAATCTCTCCTGTAAGCACCCAACAGTGCAAGGGATGGACTGGATTTGATTGGACAAGACCTATGAACAAAAAAAAGCAAAAGTTTTCAGTCTGTGTAACTGTATAGTAGACCTAACACTTCAATGGAGACTTGTTCCAAGTTCAGATAGAGCTGTCCAAACTCACCCATTTCAAATTTATTTATGTGAAAAACACCTGGTGAACACATTAGGAAAAAGTGAACAGTTTTCTTCCTTATGAGAACTCAAGAATAGTTTTTAAAATACAGAAGACTCAATCTCTGGTTTGAGCAATGAGAGAACATTTCATTTATAAAAACTAGGGGTTTTTTTGCTGAAAGTTATTAGCAAGTGAAAAATAATGCTTTATTTTCTCTATTTCTTCTCCACAGTAGTTACTACTATTGATCACTTGTAATGTGTAACAGACACACACATATACATAATACCTAATAAGCACCCTTAAAATATGTCATTAAGGACTTGAATTACTTTTTTGAAGTTTGGCTAATAGAACTCAGTGGACATTAGAATACACTGACTTTGCCAAATTAAATATAGAGCAAGAACATATATAAATTATTCCCCTCTTCCCAGGACATATTCATTTAATTGATTGTCCAGATTTTTACACTTTAACTATTTTACCATTCACCTGCTCTTACTTATATTAGTATTTAGAAACAAAAAGACAGATAAGTGATCTGTGAAAAGCTTTCTACTTTTTCATTACTCTTCAGCAACACAGTTTGAGCAGCTTATTAGAAAAACATAAGAAGGTAACAGATTCCAAACCCAGAAGTCTCTAGTTTCATTACTTTCTGACATTCAGAGCAGGTAATACAGCAATGCTTTTGGCAAGAACGTATATGCCCCCTATAGATTTAACGTATTCTTGCCACAGAAAGATGGAAATAAATGAAAGGCTCATTAGGCATTTCCTAAATAGAAAATTCAGTACTAGAAAAATTATATTAAATCTTTCAATAAATATATGCTTACATACACAAAAAGCAAATATGTAATTATTCTTTAAAAACTGAACATCAGCCTGTTCAAACACCTTTTATTTTAAACTTAATTATTCTAGCCTGCACAACAGAAATTGACCCAAGTATTTCTTTTCCTCAGCAATGTTCCCTCCCGGTACTCTCTCCCTTTGTCCAAGAGCTTTCCAAGTACAACACTGAAAGTTTTTTAGAAAAACTGTAGCATTTTATTCTGAGTTTATGATAACATATTATGCAAATCTATAGCACGACATACATAATTTGTAACAATGTTGTTAAAAATACATTTTTATTTTAAAAGCTGGATCATAAATTTTACCTCTTTTAGCAGCAATGACATGCTGTTTTGGAAATACCAATAGCATTCAGTTCAATATACTATTTTATTATACAATTAGATCTGCAAAGGTGGATAAAGATGGATGATAAATCTTGACCATTTAATGGCTTCCACATAACTAACTACAACTGAGGAATGAACATTTTGTCTGGTCTCTTAAAATCAGTAAATTCCAATTAGCCTTTAATTTTCCCTTTTAAAGGCCTGACTGTAGATCTGATTCCACATAAAAATTTCTACTGGTATATAAGAGCAAGTATGACAACTCTGAATAAAGACAAAGCATGGCTTTTTATTCCTAGGTGCATAATTCAGCCTTACCTCAGTGTTCTTAAATCCCACAGTTTGATGCCATCACCTGCAGCTGTTGTCATGAAAAGATTGTAAGCTTCGGGTTGCTGAGTGCTGAAGGATGATCCCTGTAAAATATGAAATCAGTTTCAGATAACTATTCTTGTGGCTTTAAATATTTATAGAATCATAGAATATCTCAAGTTGGAAGGGACCCATAGGGATCATCGAGTCCAACTCCCTGCTCTTCGCAGGATTACCTAAAACTAAACCATATGACTAAGAGCATCATCCAGATGCTCCTTGAACTCTTGACAGGCTCAGTGCCCTGGCCACTTCCCTCGGGACTCTGTTCCAATGACCAACCACCCTCTCAGTGAAGAATTTAGTAAACTTAAAAAATAAATTATACCTCTTTGTTAGGTTATGTGAAAAAAAAAGCTTGTCTGCACACAAACAAACTTGTACAGAGGAACGTTGGCATGTGGAAGGACCCCCATAACCCAGTCAGAGAAATGGAGCACTGCCTTGACTCCTCTCCTGTTGTCTCAGGACAGCCATGAGCCCTTTGGTCCAGGGGTGGCACTCGCCATGATGAGTCAATGGGAGTGTCTCTTTGTGTCATCTCACAGATTGATGGGATGTTTAGGGGAGGAGGCAAGGGCAGGGAAAGAGAAGGATCAAAGAGCAGTCCAGCATTTAATTGTAAGACATATTGAGCCTTGGCATAAGTGGGCACACTTTCCATTGACTTCAGTAGTAAATGTGTTCATTCATAACAGGACTGATTTTGGCTTCATACCTTTAAATAATTAAATCCTGTCTATCTTTAAACTTCTGATTTTTTAACATCCGCATTGGCAAATCCTGGCCTTTTTGCTGGCTACAAACGTCTTTCTCCAGGGAACTAAATATAAACAGTTAAAGCTCCTTTTTTCCTTTCCCCACCATTCACATTCTTGATTTGGCTGAACACATCACAGAAACCTCAAGACCATTTCCCGCAATCAGTGCTTGACTGCCAGGAATCTTCTATTCATTATTAAAACTGGTGTATAGCTGGAAAATGCTCTAGTATTTAGTCAACAGAATTCCCCCAAGGCAAGACAAAGTGGGGCACTCATCGTTAAAGACACTATAGGAGCTTTCACTTACTTTAAACAGATTTCATTCCTAAACTAAGGATTATGACAGCCTGCTCTAAGAGATGAATTAAAATGCACTGTGCAACAGGTTTCTCAACAGTCTTCACATTCTGACATCAGCTATGTATAACTATATAAAAAAAGAGTAATTATAAAATAGAGTAGTTGTCTAAAGGATAATATTAATTAAAAGTTACAGAACACCCTTTCTTTTTGTGTTTTTGAAACTTTTACTCACTATCTCTTTCTTCAGTCAGCAATGATCACAAAGTCCAATACAAAAAGTCCTACAGACACATACACATTTACTTCATGCACTACTCCTTTAGTTTAGAATACACTAACAGTAATACAGGCAAGAGTAAGGGTAATCCCTTTGTTCCTTCCCTGCCCTGACATTTTGTCAGTAATATACTTTACTAATATAATGCTACATTTGCATCCTCAAACTACATTTGCTACTGAATATTGCTGTGGCAGGCAAAAATATATACTAGTTAGGATAATAAGCAAACTGAATTTTATTTATCCCTTTGTGGTTTTATAGTCCATTAATTTATGATAATCTACAATTTATGTGAATCTAATGCAAAAAGTAGCATATTCCAACACACACTTCAAACAATATTCTTTCATTCTGATAGACAAATCACTTGTCTAGCCCCATCATCTTCCTTATCCAGCACTGAAATACCTTCTCAGCTTCTCTGTAGACCAACCACATTGCAACTTCTACATAAAATTTGGCCCCAAGAAGAACATGGTTAAATAAACATGGCTAAACAGAATCCCCATCTCATTTGCTAATTCCATATGAACACCATCAATATAATCCAAACAGTGCAGCTGGCTTATGCTAAAGGCATGTCTCAAAAAACACTCCACATCTTCCAGGCATGCACATACCTTCAGAAAGATTTGTCACTATGGCTAAGAAAAAGTTAACTGACTGAAACTTCTTAGTTGTCCATTTTTCAGCCTTCACATCATGTACATTTCCTAATGAATGGACCAATGAATTTTGAAATAAAAGGGCCTGGGTGGAAAACTATAAACTTTGTTATTTCTCTGAAAATGAATGTAATGTAAAAACTGTGTTTGCTAGCAGAACATAATACCATGTAAATATTTGTGGTTGATACTGATACATTCCTGTTCAAAGAATATATTTTGCAGCACTACAAATGTATCACTAACACTAAGGCTCCAAATCTTTGAGGTCTGCTCTCAAATTGCCATCTATTTCTGGATCTCAGAAGTAAAGTCTAAGACAGGAACACAATTTTGATATTTCAACCAATTAATTTTACTACATTTCTTAAAAGTTAGCATACAAAGCAATGGCACCACGAGAAGTCACATAATACTTTGGGAATTGTAAATAATGTTTTCATCAGGTGATCTTATGTATCAAACCAAAATTGTCAAGTTAGAAATCACTAGAATAAAACAGCTTATAGAAGTGTAAATTCATTATTATCAGCTTAGGGTATTCACTTTGTCAGGCTTGGTAAAAGGTGGCTAAGGACTACTTACCAGTGAGGTGAAGTTACTACAGCCAGAAGAGCGGCATTTGCTCATTGCCTCAGAAGACACTTAATACATCACTTGTGTCTAGTGTACACCCTGCACTAAAATACTATAAGGAATTCTGAGAGTAGGATCTAGAAATCAGGCACAGGTTCAGGGAAAAGAGCGGCAGGTCCATCAACACCAGCCTATCATTGAAAAATGGGAGATTTCCACCAGTTTCCTCAGGGTGAGGAGAACAATGAACCTCTTTCCCCTAACTCCTAAGCAAACTCTGAAAAGTAAG
>JAVJGJ010000059.1:37000401-37040989 GCA_035590215.1 Microhierax caerulescens | reverse complement strand
TCCAAGTCTCTGCAGGACCATGTATTTAGCCCAGTTTCGTGATGAAATGATGCTTATGCAACTGTACTGTTTGCCAATTCCCATCCAGAATTTTTTTAACCTGCTTCACTAATTAAATCCAAGAGATAAAGGTCTTATGATAATTACCTTTCCATGAGATAAATGTAAATAAGTAACTAGCAAACAGAAATTCAAACCAGCGCAGACATCAAGGAAAGAGATTTAGTTTGTCAAGCCATTAACCAGCCAACACATGACTAATTTAAAACAGGTGTGCAGTATGGCATGCCTCTCAGTCAACTAGTAATAAGGACATGACAAGAAGATAAGGTTGTGAGAGGGGAGGAGTGTTTAGGGAACAAAACTGGAAGTGTATGTGGTGGGGAGGTGACGATTATAAAGAACTCAATAGTCAAATCTGAGGTTTTGTGGTGAATTTGGAAAGTAGTATTTAAGGGCATAGCCTTAAAATCCTTCAGAAAGGATGCTTGAGTAGTCTTGTTGCTGCTGGAAGAACCTGTATACAAAGAAAGACAAGCTCTGTATCTTCATTATATAACGTGTCCTGAGCAATTCAGGGTAATTTGGTGCCACAGTGCTTTTTAAGGAAACAAAAATACACTGAGGTTTGGAATAATAAACATTAATATGCTCAATTAAATAAAGATTATAAGAGGTTCTAAGCAAGTGGTATAAGGCCTAAAGTTCTGCAAGAAATTTAATTGTGTAAGCTTTAATCAAATATGGAGCTTCAAGAGCTAGGCATGTCTCTTGTAGTTTCCTCTCCTGGACTTTGGTAAACTAAGTTGCACTATTTTGGATACAGGACTGAAGGTTCTTTATCCTAAATAACTGTACTAAAATAAAGCAGATGATAAATGGGAAGTAATCTATCACAAACAATACAAATAGATAAACAAAAATCTGGTAGTAAGCACAGTGCCCAGAACAACTTCTTCCCTAAGTGACAGGGATTTTTGCTATGATTTTGCCCAGCTTCCTCTTTACCTTCTGTTTTTCTTCATCCAATACTTTAAATTTGGCACAGCCCCATAAGGCTAGCTCCAAAATGGCTTTTTTATAAGCTTCAGAATATGTATCTCCCATGTGAGAAATGCTTGCTACATTCTTGCTCCAATTTCCCTTCCCCGACATTGACAAAATAACAAAGATTCACAACACAAAATAGTGTTCTGTAGAATGTAAGGAAAGATCTGGAGAAAACACAATCAAGTCACTGAAATACCACAGATGGAAAAGTATATTGGCATACATATATATGCTTTGTGTATATAGACATATGTTACTTTCAACCACTGTTGCAAATTAAGGTTTTCAAATCAAACAGGGTAGTATTAAGGTATTTGGCTATTCCTACAATTAGCAAAGATAAAGAAGAACAGATGAAGTACAGCAATATATACTTTCTATCATGATGCAATGCTCATGTGCAGACATATTTTACACTGTATTCATTATTCTTCATCTCACTATAGACATGTAACATAGAGCAGCATCATACTTTCTGCAAATATGGAAACTACTGTCTTCAAGGATTTACCAGCCAAAATATTTTTTTCTAACATTACTCTCTGCCCTGAGTCATAGTAACAACTGTTTTTTCCCTAGATTCCATGCAATGTTTATAATTTTTCTTCAGCATTATACTACTGAATTTTTCATTTCTGAAGTAATCCCTTGCATTAAAACCTGAGTTTAAAATGGGAAGACTTTCTAACTGTGCTACTGCATTTAATTTAAAGCTGTTTAGAGTTATTCTTTGTACTAAAGCAGATGTTGCAACCTTCTGGGAGCAAGCTTTACTGATGCTGCTCTCTTCCCTGCATCCTTCTCCCTCATGGCCATTAGCTCCCCAAACCTAGTTTCTCCCAGTCCTTGCATATGTCTCCTCTGGACCCTTGCAAGACACTGAGGTTCAAGGAGGTGAGAAAGACACATAATCAAGGCAAAGGAGCTCTGAGGATCTCAAAGGATTACAACAGTAATTTATGTGTTTGTGGATGACTGGAACAGTAGGTGGAGGGCTTGGGGGCAGGGAGAGGATTCTACTAGAGAGAGAATTAAGCATGAGAAGGAGGAGAAAAGAAAGAAGTTGTAGGAGGTAGAGAAGTGAAGGCTTATAGCTGCAGAGGCAGAGCACCTGTAATGATATGGAGAGATACAGCCTAGCTTCAGCTGGTGAAATAGGTTTGGAGATGTAAGCTGACCAAGCAGCACAGGATCAGAGGCGCAAGCTTCACCCATAGTTTGGTTATTCTGGAGCTCCAGCAAACTGTATCAGGAAGCTTGAAGCAGTACAGTCATCACAGAGGTTGCCAGTGAGAAAGGGAGAAGAGTGTCAAGACAGAAGAGCCCCATCTCATTGCTGCCACTGCTGTTGTCTCCAGGGAAGAGGGAGAAGAGTAAGAATGGGTAGAACCACCACCATATTCACACCTCACCCAAAAAGACGGACCACTGCAGCAATTTGCTAGACTACAAAAGCAAGTACTCCATGTACTTATTCTATATATGTACACTGTATGACCACATACATATTCTACATTCATCTGCAATATTTTACAAAGTGTTAACAAGAACAAAGATTACTTTGCATAATTCAAGCTTCAGGGACAAGTTTTCATCAACCGTACTTAATCTGTACAGACTTAATATCTCAGGCAATGATACAGTCTGATTTTATAACCTCATTACAGTCAGGAAGACTCAAAACTTTCCTGCTAAAGAAAGATAAGCTGTGGCACGTAATGATTCAAGAGGGTGGTTTATCATCTTCAGCATACATTACTCAATCAAGGCTTCATCACACTGATAACTGCTGCTGCAGCTAAGGGCTGTGCTATACTCCCCTAAATGTAAAGTGATGGTTCTGACCACCTATGATCATCCAACAGGTGGGGGTGGGGATGGTGCAAACTCAATTATTTTAGCCACTATATTTTGTGCAGATTTCAAGAAGAGCAACTATAAAAAATTCCACTCTGGCTTCATTGCAATTGCTGCAGATTTTGATAAGCAAAACAAGGGTTTCCTGATTCTTGAGAGACAGAAGATTTGTACATTAATTTTAAACAGGCCACGGAGAGATATTTTCAAAATTAGACAAGAGAATAAGGCAACCAGTTCTTAGATTCAGCTGATATTTAAATGCTTGAATTTTCCTCTGAGCATTTACTTATAGCACATTCTAAATTTCTGCAGTTATGCAGATAATCTGTATCTTTACAAATTAAGCAGCAGCTTATATGTACATAAAAGTAATATGACATTTATTTAATTTGAACTCCCAGTCTATGCTTCCTGATTAATGTCATGCAGATATAGCAATATTTATTATCTTCTAAATATATTTGCACTTTTAGAATACTAAAATTCTAAAATGAAACAGGAATTATAGACACATATTAAAATGGTTGTCCCAACCCATGATCTTCTAAGAGACATTCTTTATAACAGTGAGTACAGCCAAATCTTTCATATGAATATATATATATTCGCAATACTTCCTACTAATCTGTTCTGGAGAAAGATTCGGAGTATGTTTGCTTCACAGCAGACATTGTCTGAGGTACAATAGAACAGTATTCTGAATCTTTATATAGCTTTATATTTTCTAAATATAATAAGCTTAATCAAGTATACAATTTAAAATCAAAGTCATTACACTGTAAATTATATATACGTGCTTACAGCTGCTGTCCAAACCCAGAAATAACAGAATGTCATGTTATTCACCTGCATTCCCAGAACATCCTATGTATTTAATAATTAGCTAACAGGTTTCTCCCTCACTTAATAGGAACATATCTTCCTTAGTGTTTTACAAGTCTTTCTAAATGATTTATTTATTTATTTATTTAAAGAATAAATCTCCTGATCATCCTCAATTACTGTCCAGGCACCATGACAAAGGATTTTTGGAACAGTGGAACTGATTTGCATGAATCTACACCAGAAAATGCACTTCAATAATATATATTTTGCAATCACTAATGAGCAATCTATCCACAAAACAAGACTAGGACTAGCCCAAAGGAAAGCATGCATAAATTCTGTTTGTTGGCACTGGATCCTCAGCATCAACTGCTTCACTCCACAGATTTTCTTCTACTGCACCACCTCCCATGGCTAGGTAACCTTAGATTCCAATGTGTTTCATGCTTTAAACAGGATGTAATTTACACAAAATATTTTGCGTATTTTTTATGTCTATAAACTATTTTAGCATATTATCTTAATGTAAATGTACTGAGTTATATTTACTCTAACAGCTTTAAACTATAAAACTTTAATGAAACAGTTGATGTGTAATTTTGCTATTGACTTATCTGAAGTATTAATTTTATGTAACTGAAAAAATTGAGAACCTTGATCCATAATTTTCCCAAAAAATAGTCAATTTTCTTTGCTATACCACATACCTCTAGGTTTTTTCCTAACTGAATACTTGCCCACAGCTTTAAATTTTTTCTTAACTAAATAACCTGAAGCCACTAAGCTGACCAAGCAAAAAGAAAAGCCAGAACCTTAAGCCTGTATCTGTTACAAATAGTACTGAAATAGTTAGCACAGTTTAAAGTGTTTTACCAGATCACATCTCTCAGGAAAACCCACAAAGAGCTCTACAAAAGTAGTAATATGGAACTGTGTTGAACCCACAGAAGCAAAGACTTTCCAACTGGGAATGAAGAATCATACTCAACCAAAACTGTAACACAGTAGGCATTCCAGCCTATATGGTGCCATAAGACCTCCAAACATTTAAATCAATCTTCAGGTAAAAAACAGAGAGCAAGCATGGGGTGGGGGTGGGGGTGTGTTTAAGTCCTCTATGCTATTGAAGTACTGAAAAATGGGAGTTTTTTGGTTGTTGTTTCTGAAAAGTTAAGAGTAAACGAGATGGCTTCAGATTCAACTTTAGAGGAGAACAGTTACATAAGAAAAAGTTCCTGCTGAACTACAATATTACAGCATGGCGTGAGCAAGGCAAAGTGTAATATACACTTCCCTAATAGCAAGCCTGTTCAGTCATTCTCACTGCTCCCTGCTTTCCACTAGAGAACAAATGAGGTCTGGCTGCTTTTACCACACAGACTAGGGATCTTGCTCATCTTCCCCAACGTATAAAAAACTCTATCGATTACCATCAATTATATTTTTAATCTCCAAATTTTTTATTGATGAAGTTGCATTGGTACTACAAATAAAATTCAGTAAAGTGTATACCTTATTTTGGCAGATCTGATGGACTGATCTAGTATGAACTTCTGGTATCACTGCTGTGCTGCAGCCTGCATTGAGGTCAAAAACTTCCAATGCGCGGTTGCTGCCAGCTGTAAGTACAATATCTGTATAGCTCTCTGTGTTAAAGTGATCTAAAGGAACAACAGCATATAAATAAACAAAAAGACAGATAAATTGATACCAAGACTCTGTTGTATTTAGTACTCCATGAGCAGCACCAAATTCTTACAGTCCTAAAATTTTGTCCAGAGCTGAAGTTCAATACCAACAAAAAATACAGCATTTTTACTCCAATAGAAAAAGAGTAGTAAAGAATCAAATGCTAATTACTTTAACTGAAGTTATTTCCATGGCATTAAGTCCAAAGAACTATAAAGCAAATAAGAAATATAAAGGATACAAGAGTAGAAATCATTTACTGCTGAAAGGCTGGTAATCTCCATTGTTGAAGCCATGGGAAATTTCTGTACCAATTTGCAAGTACTTCTCTGTTTGTATCTGCAAAAAAAAAAAAAAAAAAATCAAAGAAATGCTGATGTTAATGAAATAAGTTATGATTTGTGGCCACCAGTGAACTCCAACTGGAATAACAAAGCAAGTCAAAATGTTTTTTTTCATCATTAAAAATTAAAGCCACAGACCTTTTGACTCATTGCTGAACTCCATTAAAAATCTTGGTAACAAAACTCATTTGTATGGAAAGGAACATGATATTCACATGCAAAACTAAAATAACCTTCTATGTAAACTGAAAATGTTGAAAAGGAAAAAAAAAAATCTGTCAGATACCTGTGATCCAAAAGCAGAAATACTAGCTTCAGTATAGCATTTAATGTGCTGATCTTAAGGGCAGAAAGAAAGAAAAATATGAGAAAACAGTGAGGAAAGAAGAATTTCCACTTAAATGAGAACAGAACAAGGTGTTGATCACACACCACCAAGGAAATTTGGCTTCCTAACACACACTGTACTCTTCAAGGTCCTGTGGGATATCTGCCAGCTCCATGCATATGTTGCAGACCTGTCAAGCCCTCTAAAATGTCTCCAGATTTATTTGTATCACACAACACAGAACTGTGTTGTGATTCAATCTGATTAGATCTTTCTGTTTACTGAAAAGTATCAGCATAGACAACATGGATCTGATTTTAAATCCACCAAAATCAACAGAAAACATTCCTCCATGGATATCTACGTGGATATGTTGGGCAAGAAGAGTGTGGTTTCCATAGATGTCACCTAAGGAATATAAACAGAGTTGTTAATAACTGTACTGGGTCTGGTTGAGGTAGAGTTAATTTTCTTCGTAGTAGCTTGGATGGTGCTGTGTTTTACATTTGTGACTAAAACAGTGTTGATAACACAGCAGGGGGTTAGCTATTGCTGAACAGTGTCTGCACAGCATTGAGATATTCTGTTTCTCACTGTGCCCCCAGATTGAGTAGTCTGGGGGAGTAAATAAATTCAGATAGGGACATAGTAATGACCACTTACCTGAATTATCCAAAGGGATATTCCATAACATATAATGTCGAGCTCAGCAATATAACTGGGCAGGGGATGTTATTTGAAACAAGAAGTTGCTCAGAGACTGGCTGGACATCAGTTTGCTAGGGAGCTAGTATGGAATTACTTTTGCATCACTTGGTTTATTTTTTCTTCTTCCTTCACTTATTAAATGGTCTTTATCTCATCCCATGAGTTATCCTCACCTTTGACCTTCCAGTTTTCACCCCCATTCCACTGGGGGATCCCACTGAAGGAGAGTGAGTGAGCAGCTGGGTGGGGGCTTAGCTGCCAGCAAAGGTCAACACACCACAAAACCTCAAAATTTCTACGTTATATTCTAAATGCAGACACTTCTATGCAGTAAAATAATTCCAATGTAACTGTATTATGCTTCCATTTTAGCATCTCTGATGACAATACAAAAGTCCATGTCTGACACACTTCTAGAAATAATTTCTGTTCTGTTCCAACAATGCTAAAAGTTTGCAAAAGTGAGATCATTTGACAAAAGCAATATGTTTATCAGCTGGATCAGCTGAAAAGAAAAATGGTTAATGACTTGCTTTTGCCTTTGTCATTCTCAAACAATGATCTGCTGAGCTTTTCCAGGTAGACATTAAAGCTACTTCAGCAGTGATAGTGAAGCAGAAGGTAAAGTACAGTGTGTTGCAATTAGACAAAGAACATTTTGTGGCTTCCAGAAGTATATTATTCAAGTAAACCACAAAAATAAACGGCTCTAGACTTCAGGAACAACTAATTTCTCTCCGTTTTTGGGTAAAGATAGCCAAGCTAACTTTAAATAAGCTGATGGAGATTATAGGAATGTTTTAATGAAGGCAGCATGAAGCTTTCTCTGGTCTAATTAACCTTGCTGAAAGAGGCTTACTGAAAGTTACATCGCTCCCAAATGCTAGAACAATTATTCTGAGTTAGCTGAAGTATCTCTCTTCTACAATGCAGTCTGCTACATAGATAAACACCTCACAGGGTGCTTAGCAGATAGAATTTCACTTAGAATGCAAATCTTCAACCAAGAGTAAACTGATATTCATCAAATACAAGTTAGGACAAAACTTAACCAAAGTTGCAAAGGAAAAAAGTAGAACAAGAGTACCCATTAGCAAAAAAAAAAAAAGAAGAAATTTAGTATATTTAAGACCTTATAATTTTTTAACACAATGTATTTGCCACATGCCCTGTACACATTCAGTTCAAAGTGAAAGTCAACTGAAATTCAGCCAGACATTCTGGACTCACTGAGCTGGACACTGTACATTAGCTCTTATCTCTTAAAGTTTATATAAGAATTTGCGTTACCTTTTATTGCTTTAATAATGCCTCCATCAACTAAGAATTAACAGACCAACACAGAAAGTAATTGTGGAATAAAGGTATTACATAATTCAACAGACACAAGACAAAAGCTTAAATGCCACTCACTTGTAATATACAAGAACAGAAATTGAGAATAAAAATGTATGTTGAAAAGCAACTTTTGTAAGCAAAAGTGCACAATCTACATTCTAATTTAAAATAATTTCTTGTTTGCTATGGAAAAGATTGTTGTATGTCTTATAAAAGGCTTGTTGAGGAATTAATCAGAGGAATTAATCCAGTAATGGTCAGAAGGTGTCGTAACGTTTATCGAGATAAAGGTGTGAAGAGTACACAAAGGAAAAGCTTTTTATACTGTTGAAAGATATTACAACTTCTCAATAAGAAGATGCATTTAGCAAAATAATTGTGTTTTTGTCTGGAGAAAATGAACAGATTTCTGTAAATACAACAAGGATTATTTTATAAGTAAAAAAAGAAGATAATAACAAATGAGATACGAACTCTTCAAAAGGAAAAAAAAAAAGATTTTTCTTTTCCTATCAGAAGCTAATTCTGAAAATAAAATTATTTACAACTAAGTTAAGAATTCCATCTCAGGTCTGGCCACTTTCCATAGATAAATTTGACAGTCTGATATAAGCAAAGCTAATTCATTTGTTGCAGGGTTTCCAATATGAATGCAGTGCCACAGACAGTTGTGAAGATGTTTTGAGCTATCACAAAATCCTACAAGCCCTATGGAATGCTGCACAGATGAAGACCAGGAGTGTGAAGTGAATGTAGGCAAAACCCTATCTCACAAATCAACTGGAGAGGTTATTGTAGCACAAACATGCCCTAAAAATTGTCTAAATTAGACCAACAGCTTCTCAAGCCACAGAAAAGCTTGTAATGGAAGCAAAAAATTGGATGAACAATATCTACATTTTTTTCCAAGTCACCAGTTCTATAAACAGCACATAATCTCAGCTGACAATCCTATAGATCAGGTTTCCAAATACAATCACATTTCTGTTGATATCCTGAAAACTACAATTCTGTCCTCCTATAATGCCTTCAATGATTAGAATACTGACAACAGTGTATATGGCTAATCTCTGTAATCTCCCATATCCTACATACTTTGGGGATATAATCATTCTTGGGGGATATATTTACGGTATATAGTTTTTTTTCGCAAGGCTGGTATATCTTCAGAAATGAAATATAAAACCAGATTCTAAGATACAAACACTTCCTGCAATGATTTCAGACTGATGTGTCTACTTTTCAGCAGGTTTGAAGTCCTTTGCTGCAAGCATTTTTCAGGAGACACAGATAAAGTAGAAACATTTTGATGACATACAAAAAACTTCAATGTATGAAAGTATGTTGCTATGCTAAAACCAGAAGATGAATAATCACCAAAAAAAAGCCTCCCAAAACCCCCAAAAACCAGCTTGAGGCAAATCTGATATTCAAAATATTAAGGAAAATCGCTGCACATGACAAAGTCAAAACTAAATGACAGACAACAAGTATCATCAGAATGACAGATCATAAGCTTTCAGGATATTAAAAACATTTTAATATGTAAAAATTAATCTTCAAACAGTAGTCATATTATACATTTCCAGACACAGCCCTGAGTTCACTAAAATAAGAAAGTCAGCTACATGAAAAAGAAAACAATAATGTCATCTTCTGGAATGCTGAACTGAATAATATTCTCTCTTAGACTATGGAGGAGGGTGGATGTCATTCCCTGACCCTATGTAATGAATCTTAGACATAAGAAAAAATAAGCATGGAAAAATTTAAAGCATTTAGAGACTATTGCATTTAGAATGTTGTTAGAATCCATCTTATGACTTATACACTTACCTAGTTTCCATTCTGTTTCTGATAAAAACCAAAGGATGTTTAGATTCTTTGATCTAATGGCTAAAGCTCAAAGGAACCAAGCTTAGAATATTCTTATCATACTGCTGAATCAGGTCTTTGTAGCCTATTTACTTAGGAAGTTTAAACTGGCTTAAAGTGGTTTGCATTAAAATAATTATCCTGTTAAATATTAACTTTCCAGAAGTACCCAAAATGAACACTCTCCTATGTATCATTAGCATGATAAATTTTAAATCCCTTAGTATGGCTTTTGCTTAACCCATCTATAATATGTTCTGGTATAGTTTCCCATTTCACCAGAGTAGATATTTTATCATTACTTCTTTTACTGTATATATAATATACTACAATTGCTAAATATAATGGCTTTAAAAGGCACTTTTTATGTTAATGGAACACAATTTTCTCCTTTTTAAACTCCTTTCAAATTGTTCACGCTGATGTTTAAAACAACACATAAAACTATAAAAATGAGATAACAACCCATAGATGTTTTGTTCTGCTCAAATTATCATGTGAATTAAAAGTAATTAAGAATTTTAAAAAGTAACAAACTGAGAAGCAATTAGTTACACTTCCTATCAGCATGCACAACTGCTGATGAAAGTGGGAATTCAATAGTTAGTAATTTTGGAGAATGTAAAGGAAATTGTTTAGGTTTTGAATCAGTTTGAGACTAATCATAGAAACAGAAGTCAGGAGACCTGTATCCTAATCCCTGAACTGCAATAAATGTCCTCTACGACATTTATAAATAAGGATATAATTACATAAACCAATAAGGAATATAACATTCTTTTTTCTTATTCCCATTTCTCAGTTTCACCTTTAAAACTGAACTAATATTTAAACATTTATTTAAGTTGCTGTAATGCTTAGTTAATTAATACTTATGGGCCATTTTTTGAAAACTCTGCACAGAGAAACAGTGATACAATTTGACATTTTACTGTCTGCACCTCTGAAATACAGTAGCAACCTATTGGTTACCCAGAGCGCATTGCCCTGCCCTCCTAATTAAGTGTATAAAGCATTTTTGGGGGTTAGATCTAGTGTCTTCTTGAATCAGTTCCATTCAAGCATTCTTCCAAACTTGACTCAGAAGGCAGAATAAAAGAGTTGTAAGAAACAAAAGAAATGGTGCAGCGTTCCATAAAAGAAATGGTGGGAAATGAACTGGAAGGAATCCACAAGAAAATGTCAAAGTAAATTAACCTCTAAACCCATTTTTTATAGATCTGTATAACCAAGTCTCAGACTGGCTTGTGGATTTGTTGTAATGTCTACAATTGTGTGTTTGGTATTTTCACATTGCCCTAATATTCCAGATAGACTAATTGCATATTTTTGAGTTAGTGTTAATGCATCAAGAAATACTGAGGACATGTCAATAACAAAATTCTAAGCACAACTCTATATACATACTTCTCACAGTTTTAAACCTGGATATTATGAGCTTGTAACAAAACAATTGGCATAACACAGAGCACAGTAGCTCAATGCCCAAGTCCTTGCAAATCTGTTTGACTGGATTCTACAATTACATCAAGTCCTACCTTTAGTTTCTGAACTAACTACATTAAAGGTAGTTCAGACAAGTCTTCCACAACAGTAACTGCATATGGATTTTCTTCAGGTTACTGGATACTTTCCTTGAGAGACATGGTTAACTGGGGGGGAGGGGGGGAGCCAGCACATTACATACTACAGTAAAAGTTCCTTATTAAAGCCTAAGCACCCCCAAATAACAGAAAAAAAATATTTTTAACTAAATTTTAAAACTGAAAAAGAATCAGAAGAGGGAGGGATCTAAAATATGAGAATACTGTTTGCCATCTTCTTTTCCTAAGTCCCTCCACAATTGCCTGTATAAATTTTAAGAGTTAAGAATTACATGAGAGAACAAGGTGCCTGCCTCAGTTTCCAAATATAACTTGTTGACACTATGAATAGATTTCAAGCAAAATTGGAACAGGAATCACTTTTCCTGCCTTCCAGGTTCCTCTAGTACTGTAGTACTGTTACACTTTGCTAAAGGGTAAGTGCTTTAGAACATGAGATGTCCGTAGAACCAGTTAGGAGAAAAGAAAGTCAAGGGGGGGGGAAACCTTTTTATAAAAGAACTCGTGTCTATATTTCAGAATTTACTTTTCACTTTTTTTCTATTAGTTTTACCCTCCTAATATAATGTATATACTACAAAATCAAAGCAGGAAATTCTGTATTCCTATATATTTAGTTTCCAGCCTATTTACTCTATTCCCATTCCAAACAGAGTATATGACTAAAATATGAAAAGACACAACACCCTCAGTTAAGGACTTTGACCAGAAATGAAAGCGAAGAATCATAAATTGCAGTGGTTTAACTGTAAAACCAAGCAGATGACTGAAAACCACATTAATTAACCGTTTTGAAGAATTTTTAAACAGAACTTAGATCATAATCCATTAGCTACTTTTTTAAATAAAAAGGAAACTAAAAAAAAAAAAGAAAGCTTTTTTTTTAAAAAAAAACTTAGTTTAAAGAAATGATATAATTTGGCAGTTTTTCTCCTTTTGTTTCCTGTATGACCATTTAAAGTTTTAGTGAAGTTCCACCTACCAGATTCATGCCTCAATCCAGGAATGCACTCCTATTCAAAAAAATATTTGTCTGTGCTTAGTGGTTTTCTGTGCAGTGGCAAAAGTACCAAGGAAATAGGTCAGGTTTTCCCATTTAAGGATGCACCCAAATGTATTTAATATCATGAACAGACAGAACACACCATTCACAATAGCAACTAATAGACTTCAGTGTCATAACCTTAATTCTGTTTGTCCTTCCACTCAAAATCTAAAGTCATAGTATTAGACAAAGAAAAATATCACTTCAGGGTGTTTTTAAATGCTGTTGTGTCTAAACATATACATATATACATGCATATATGTATATATATTTGAATATAATAAAGTCTTATATAGACAAATACTGCTGAAAACCAACAAGAGCAAATGAAGAGCAGAGAAATTTAGTAAAAGGATACAAGGACAGTTTTAGCTCAAATTGTAAAAAAAAAAAAAAAGAACAGAAAAGGTATATCAGACATTTAATAAATGAACTGATTCCGATTCAGAAAGAAGGAGTCACATAATGATAAACAGAATAGTATTAGTAAAAAGTGCATGGAGGATGCCTAACAATGAAGAAAGCCAGGGACAAAATAGAATAATAAGAAAAGTAATGCTATACAATGTAACAGTTGGAAAGTCATTGAAAATTATGGAAGTGATCTACTTCCATTTGACAGAGAAAGAAGAAAACAGTCACAGCATGTTGGACTCTCTGAAAAGAAGAAGTATATAGAGTATTTCCACAAAAGATTTGCAATAGCTACTCAAACATAACTTAAGGCATTAATGCACACTGAGATGTAAACAGGCAGAAGGTAAAGCTCAACAGGTCAGAAATGGGAACAGTAATAGTAAAACAATATTTGCAACAGTTAAGGTATGTACTACAAAAAAATATTTGACATTTCAATATTTTTTTCTATTATGCCAAAACAAAGATATTTTTAGATAGCTTTTACTACTTTTTTGATTTTTTTTCTTCTGTAATATTCTTGCCCACCCACAAAATCCCAGATCAAACAGTATAAGTACTTTCACTTGTTTGTTAATGAGAAATCGTACTCACCGTTTGAGGTCATCCTTGGTTGTGTCTAGATGGAAATTTAATAGATGAAATTCAGCTCCACAGCCCAGCAGTATAAAAGTATCTATAAAATAGAACTGGGCAAAGCGTACAGTCTTATGGAACTTTTCTTTGCCCTAAAATGCAAAGAAAATTATTAAGAATCTATTCTAAGATAACATTTTTTGTCTGAGATTCCTGGTGTTAAGGCATAGTCTCCCTGTTATCCTGATCATATTCCAGGTTAACCTACTACGTAGTGGTACTTTCTATTTTTTGATACCTATTAATCTCAATATAAAATTTTCATTCTACTTAAACTAGTTGGCTGTAAGGTTAATAGCATCTGTAGTCAGTTGACTCTAATACAATTAGAGTCAAACTAAACTTCCATTTGAATTGGGGAGTAGACTATAAAGTCAAGAAGAGCTGAGCCAATGAAAATAGAACATACAGAGCAGACAATAAAACCAAAACTTCCAGACATGTTCCACTAGTTTTGTCTACCTAAGTTGTTGGGTTTTTTTTTCTTTTCATAAATTATCATGATAAAAGCCTAATTTGAAGTCAGTGGAGACCACCCAGATCATAGTAACAGTTGGAATCACCACCACTCAGTAGCTCTGAAAATCAGGCTGCATGTTCCTTCTACAGAGCTGTTAAAATGGAAGTAGATGAAAGTGTAAAACAGTGTCCTCTGTGAACAAAACTGACAGACGTTTCTAATTACCAGCATTAGGACAGGTTTGTTATGGCAGACTGACCAGACCCTTAAAGTTCTGTCTTCTGATGCAGAAACTAACCACTTCTTGTCATGACTCCAGCCAACAGAGTTAACTGCACCATCATGACCTAATAAAAATAAGAATGGAAATATCATCAAGCTCATTTCTTGCATTTATACATTTCTCCAGAGTTAATCACATTGTTTTAATATAATTATGCACAATATTAAAATACATTTTAAGACAGCCCTCAAATGGTTGGGTTAAAACAGGTAACAGTAAATCAGTTCTTGATTTTTTTCTTCCGTCAAAAACCATGGAAAAATTTCTCTCATTAATAATCAGACAATGATAATTCTGACACTAATTTTTCAGTTATTGGAAGAGCATTTGCAAAAAACTTCCTTAAAATTCAATTTAAAAAAAGATACAGTATTATTTGAATAGAGAATCTGAGTATTGTAACAAAATTTTATATTAAACATAATCTGGAAACGACTTAATACCTTATTTTATTCATTTGGCTTTTATTACTGACCTAGCTGTTTTTGTAAAAACAAAATACAATGAACATGCTACTAGAAGAGCTTCTGCAGGACTGTCCCATTAGATAAAAAAAATGTTACTGCTTGTTTAAAAATCATAGTTTAAAGTATTATAACCTCCAGTTAGCAAAAAGCTTCTAGAAGAAACAGACTTGCAGTTTGGTGTCACACAGTTAAAAACAAGATTAGAAACTTATAAAGAATGAATTTCAAAAGCCAGAAACATCACCCAGAAGCTAAAATTGTTAACTTAATGTGAAATTATATTGATACTGATCAAAAAGGTCAAAAAAGAAGAAAATATGTCAAACAAATTTAACAAACTTTGGCCCATCTTATTCTAATTTGTCCAAATGAAACCTGGTGAATTTCATCTAGCCTTATAATATTCAAAGTTCTTATGCTGCCCTCTTGTGCACATTTTCTCTTTTGTCAACTAAAGTTTTATATTAAAGAAAATGATTGCTTTAAATTAGAGGAAGGCTAATCAAGTATCTCAGCAATTAAGATCTTCTATTATAACATATTTCTATTCAAAGGCTTATAAACAAGATATTTTAATTCCCAGTTACCAGAGACCTGTACAGGTTTCACCAGAAAACTGCATAGGTACTGCATAAGTACTAGTTTTTTTCTCAACAGAAAGATTTATTTGGAGGTTTTCATTTTGTAAAACCTTTTAGAAGCCTTGAATTATCTGCATTAAAGAAAGAAAACAAAAACAACTTACAAGAATATATAAAACAGTTTCCCAAAGCGGTAAGGAACATGAGAAGCTTTAGGAAAATCTGAGGTTTGGAAAATGGGAAGAACCGTGCAAAAACCTTAAGAATCTCTGCACTCCAGGCACCCCAGTCCCAAAGCACAGTGAAGGAGATGCCAGCTGGTTTGCAAGAGGCCAGTAAGCTTTAAAACAGGCATTACTCAGGGTTCCCTGGTCCTGAAGCACATTGAGGACAGCAGCTGGTTTTGTAAAAAGACTTCTTCAAAAAGGCTTTGCTGGCTGTAACTCTTAAAACTGGTCAACATTACCTGCACTGCGCTATAGGACACAGACATCTGAAGAGCCGATGCTGAAGAGGAATGCAGAACTACTTAAAACTGTAACTGAGCACTTCAGGGAACAAAACTGAATAAATTAGGCTTATAGCAAAACTGCTGTTATACCACTCCTCTCTGATGGTGCATTATAAAAATATTCTTTTCAACAATGAGCTACACTCAGATGTTAATGCTGCCTTGAAACAGAATTTTTTTAACAGAATAAATATCATTGCCATTTCCTGAAAAGGAAAAGTTTTACACTACCTTTGATTGCAGCTCTGAATAAGAGTAATGCATTAAGGTTTTTAATGAAAATACATTTATTATGACACTTCAAAACAAAAAAATCTAAAGTAGAAAATAAATAGGTGATTTCATGATAATCTGAAGTGTACAGAACTATATGAATGAAACAAGCACATAACTGATAGTTTGCAGTTCCTGCTCCCCTACAACGCAGTACAATATCCGACAGTTTCACATTTATGTTGCTTTTGCAAAGAACTACTGTAGAGGAATGAAGCTGGGTTAATTATCATTGATAATATACAACTGTGGGCTGGCTTCAGGGACAGTGGGTTGATTGACATGGACGATGTGGAGCTGTAGCTCATTCCTGCTAAGAGGTTAAGTAGCACTGAGGATTGTAGGAGAGGGGGTCAGATGGAGGAGTTGTGTGATCTGACCTCTGGGGGAAGGAGATACAGCACAGACAGTAGAATCTGACCAATGGTAAAGCCTTATTGCAGCCTGCTAGTTTGTTTGTGCTGCAACAAACTACATGCACAGGTTGTAGTTTCATGCTGCCTAAATAGCCTGAAGTAGAATGTTGTTTACATTTCTTTTCAGACTCTGCATCATAAAAAAAGATACAGAATAAAGAATGAAAGGTATCAATGAAATAAATTATATAGTAGTGCAAAACCTGAGAAAACTAATACAACAGAGTCAACTGCCATAAGAACAATTTAGCAATAAATCAAAAATTTTTCAAAGCAAGACAAAGAACTAGTACTTGATACCTTAATGATTGGTATCAGAAAAAGCTTCTCAATAGTAGCATGAAGTTTGGTGGAGGTCACTTTACTCTTACCATAATAATAAATCAGCCTACATTTGCAGAGCACTGCAGTATTTTAGGAAGCTATGAATGTTGAAACCTCTTATAAAATCATAACATTTAATTTTACCTCATAGAAAGTCAAAGTCTTTTGTAAATGATGTGTCATAACCTAAGTACTGTTTCCTCCATGAATTAGAGTAACATGAACTAAGGTTTTCTTTCAAATTTAGAAACCTCTGAATTCTAATATTTATTTTTTTTTTGCTTTTAAAGATTAATATCTTAGATTAATATTTTTTCTTATTAAAGTCTATGTTTTCTGTTACTGCCAGTATCAAGCCATTCTTTAGATATTATTTAGTATGTAGCAAATATACGAAGGTATAGATGCCACAGTCAGTGGAATTATTATCTTCCCCTGAAATGACACAAAGATAAAACAGCTATTACCAGTCCAAAATCAATGAAGCCTGCATGAAAAAAACATCCAAAAAGGAGCATTTCACAGAACTGAAATGTCACTTTCTGCAGTACATAATCTGTATATACATTCAAGTAAAACGAGCCTGTCTAACTTCATGATAATGGTTCACATAAAGACAAGCCAGATCTGCAATGCAAACAACAAACTGCAAAGAACAGAAACAGAACATATAGTGCACAACAATAATTTATAGTCTCATGGAATAATTTTGCAACATTTATGTTCTACTTCATGTTCAGTGTAGCCCTGCTACCAAAAAAGAAAGACTTTAAGGTTCTTGAAAAATCACTTACATTTTAACTCCTTCAGATAACTTAAGAAAGTTGCATTAATAATCTGAAGAAACACCAAATTCCTTGGGCACAACCTTGTTAAGCTGATGTGTACCAAATACTGTAGCAGTGTTGTATTGTTATTTTTATAGATGCTTGTAACAAATAAAGCAAGGAAATACAGAATTTTTCTCTCTTTTGGTTAATTGCATTTTTTAGAAATCCTGATCTTCTAAAATGATGTTAAATATATTCTGTATGTATGAGGTCCCTTTGGACAAAATTACCACTTTTGTTCCAGTAACTACCTAAATAACAAAACTATGTCAAATAAAACCTCAAAACACTATTCCAGCCTGCAGTTTATATGACTTGCACTATGAATTCTTTCAAAGTAGTCGGTGATACATGAATAAAAATGTTTTTTAAAGTTTATGAACTTGCCATTGTGGGGAAAAAAACTTACTACCCTGCCCATAAAGTATATTTTCATCAATTTCCTCACACAAAAAGGAAAATATCAGTAATGTTGCCTCCATTAGTTGTCACAATGCCATAGCTTCTTCCACTAAGTACAATGAAAATTACTCAAAAAAAAAGTTTTCAGAAATCAGTTATCAGAGTTATTTACTTAGAAATACTTTTCTAAAATAACTTTAAATAGTCTACTTTTATACTTGTTAAGGTCAGCTAGTAAATGACAGTCATATTCCATTATGAACTGCCCTAGAAAATTCATTTAGCAGGACTGATTTAAAGTCATAACATTTACTGTTATTAAAAATTTTACAGATGGTCCTTGTAGAAATTTAGAATAACTTTTTTTTAAGGATCAGTACAATGTTAAGTAATGCACATGTGTTTACACATGCATACACTTTTTCAAATATTGATTTCTCCATAGGATTAGTCCCTTTTTTTAAAATAGTTCTTTAAAAGTCTGGAGCTGCAAACCAAACACTTTTTTTTTTTCTTTTTGCCAAGTCATTGCAGTCAATTTTTTGGCTGATAACCTATTAAAATATACTATTACAATATACACATGCATTTTCATTACAAAATACTGTCTTTATTGTTTCTGGTTTATTATTGTAATATACATGCACAACACAGATTGTCATCTATATATATTTACCTCCCAAAAAGCTGAGAAATGGGAAAACCTGGTAAGCAGTTTAATTCTAGAACAAAATTCACCAATCAGAGAAATAAATTCTACACCTTAAATCAGCAGTATCCCCTCTCCCTCATTCTCCTCAAAGTGATGTAAAGTGGAAACTTTTAGTTAGTATGCCATTTAGGTTAAACTTAATCATATACTATTTCTTTAATAATATAATTAATGAATTTACCTGAAAAAATATTATATGTATCGGTGAGATTGGAATTGAATATCAGTACCGTTTTGTCAGCCAGGCCGCAAGCCAGCATCTCTCCATCCCCTATAAAGACAAGAGTCTAATGATTTATATTTGAAAGCAACAAGGACATAATATGTTGTTTCTTTTCATCATAAAGATCACATATGTCACTATAACAAAACACAAACCAGATATTAATTTCATATGTTTAGCACATATTTTGTATGAACATCACAAAATCATGTTGCAGAATTTGGTAGGAATTTGTACACAATTATTTTTTTTTGTCCTTACATATTACCAAAACAGTTGTTAATCACAAGGCAGAAATTCACTTTTCACAAAAAAAGTGCTAAAAATTTAAGTGCAGAAATTTTTAAGTGTTGTTTAAAATTATGACCTTACACTCATTTTTTTATATCTACTTATTACAGTTATATCACCTTTTATTATATATTAGAATAAAAAGCACATTAATTATTCTGGATAGCTTCCTAAAGATGATAAATTTCTTTCATAAGGCAATCCTAAAAACCACCCAAGTGCAGTCAGATTGTTCATTTATATTGGTAATCAGCGGGGCACATGATGCCCTTAATGCCTACATAATGGTAGCAATTTGGGAAATTTAACTGTTCGCTCAAAAGCTTTCCTGAAAAAATTACAATAATAAAGAACAGATAAATAAACCAATGGGAAAAAAATAAGAGGATCCTTTTAGGATCCTTTTGCATATATGATGGCAGCCTGCATGGTTTTGCAAGTTAAAAAATTGATCAAACAGTACATGCCATTGCCAGAAAGTTTTCTGAGAAATTACCTAGCAAATCCATGGTCTTAATAAACCATGTCACACAAACTAAGTTTTTCTTTCTGCACACTGACACAACTGTACATTTTATAAAGCCTGTACATACCGGAATACTGAATGCAACAAATTGGGGTTGGTTTACAGGTAACAGATATCTTTTTTTCATATTTGATTGGAGGATAACTTTCCATTGGATATTCTTTATTTTTACTTCAAAGAAGGAAAAAAAAAGAGAGGAAAAATATTAAGATATTTAAACCCAGTACTTTTCCATTTCAGTTATGAAATAAATGTCCTTTGGGAGCTATTCTAAACATCTGTTTATAAATATTTCCTGGAAAACTTATGTTAAATCCCAGATAAAAGAACGAATTAATTTTAAACTGTCATACTCTAAATTACTCCTATCACTGATTGTTATGAATCCACGAGATCAAGAATTAATATAGACTTGTTCATAAAATTAAACTTCAAACTTCTTAAGATGCATACCTATCTAACAAAAGTACTTAAATAATGCATATTCTACCTTGTTGTGACAACAAGCAATACGAAAAATATCTCTATATGTAAAAATAAGAATTACACTGATTACCTATTTACCAAGATACTAAAAAAAAACCCACACAAAACTTAAAGTGATAAGTAGTCTAACCTACCATAAAGCATTGCAAACCAACCTTGGAATTATTTGAAGTGATCATCTAAAGGCTTCTCTATGTGTGCAAGGACTACAAAGACTGAGCCCTGAGCTATTAAGTGTTTTTAAACACTTTAAAAGTGGGGGGTTTTAGGAGAAAAATTATGGCATTAATCATTCTTTACTTTTACATTTGTACTACATAGAACAAAGACTCTATAATACTAAAGAGAAATATATATAATATATATTATATATAAAATATAATATAAAGAGAAATATAATACTAAAGAGATATTACATGCGTGTAATATCCCGATTTAACATACCACACCAATGGGCATGAAAGTGCCAGCTCTAAAAATCCATTTGTTCTCTGTGTCCATAGTGATGATGAATCCCTTGGTCAAATTGTACCATTATATATACTTTTTTTTAATTTAAACTCATTTAATTTATAATCTGATAATCTTAATCACTTGTTGCAGTAATTTTATAGCGAATTAACAAAGCCTTTTAGTTCCAGTGATACCCCTAATTAAAAGTTCCAATGTCAGAAGCAGCCACAAACTGTATTTCCAATTGAACTGTATTTATCCTCATTTTAATTTGTTCCTCCTCTAATGGAGTTGCTAGATTACCTACCATTTACAGCTGGTCTTCCACTTTGACACCTCATTTTTCTTCAGATTAGTATTTGGAGAAAACATGGTCATTCTACAGGAAAGAACACAGACTCTCCTATATGAAACACTAAATGTTGCTTGAGAGAAATAGTTTATTTTAAACAAAAAACAACCTACTTCCTTCTTAATATTTATGTCTACTAGTAATGTCAGTAGGCAAGATAATGTACACATTGACGACAAAAATAAAACTGGTAATGATCTAATGCTCGAGTTTGCACCTAAATTTTCCTTTCTGTAAGCTATTTGTTGGATAAAGCATTCTGAAGGTCAAAATCCATTTATATAAAGTTCTCAGACATTTCTTTCTGCAAGCTGAAACGAAGGGTTTAATCATATGAAAGAGAATGCCTAATATAGATTTTCAAAGGAAGCTGAATACTGACTGGAAGCTGTGAAAAATCTGTTTTACAGCAAAATTTTTAAATTATTTTGTGTGATAACATCATAGCTGGTTTTCACGTGTGAATAATTTCACAGTCATAAGACTACATGGCTCTGAGACAAAATATCACACAGCAATAAAACAGACAAAATAGCAATGTGGTTACTCACTGTGGTGCTGCTGTATAACCTGACGACTTAATTTTATTATGGAAAACCAATGGCTGATCTTTCACCATGCTTTTCACTCCTATTGTAAAATAATTTAAACTACATTAAAATGTTTCTTTAACATTATATTTTTACACTTAATGTAGATACCTTAGGCTAGCAAAGTAGAAATATTTGGTGTCTCCTTATATTACAAAACACACTTAAAACCAGTCACGCTAAAATAAGGATTAGTGAGAAAAGGAAAGAAATATGAACTGTTACATTGCATAGCATCCCTCCTCCTATAATATCAATGAGTAGGAACTTCTTTAAACTTTGAGTCAACAAGATAATTGTTCTGAGGAATTTTTTGCATCTTTCACAAATACATTTTCTAGTTGCTTATTTCAGACTTTATATGCACTAGCTATAATATATTCACACCTTATATTTGAAACATGGAATGCATCTAAAGATCACTAACAAACTGGCTGGGTTTACGTGGCTTGTCATTAATGTCTGCATTCACATTGCTGTACTAAAAACCCCAAAACTAAATATGAGCATTTCATATCATCAGAAACAAATTGATCATATAAATGTCATAAAGGGGGAAATCTTGTTGATATTCCCAGGGAAGAACTTCAGGTGCATTGGGAGTGATCTCACGGACACATTTAACTATGCTGAGGATAGAAGCTCTTTCAACTCCCACCAGCTGTCCTTTCTTTTTATGTAACAATGAGGCAGAAAAGGGTCCTTCCTGGAAAGCTTCTAGCACCACTTGCCCTAAGAGACCATACGATCTCCTTACAGCACCTGACCTATCTGAGCATGAGGTGTCAGCCAGGGTAGTACTGTTATCAGTGCTGGGTGTCTGAAGCAGCCTGGAATTCTAGCTAAAACACTGTAGATGCATTCTCAGAATATCATATAACATTAAAGACATAGCCTTTGACATTCTAACAGGTCCAACAAGTACAATCAATATATTAAAAATAGATTATTTCTTCATATCTACAGCTAGCAGTATTTTTACATCTTTCCTAAAGAAAAGGTGATGATGAAAAAATTATTTTGTAACTATTTTTGGGTTTGCTTTACTGTTGCTAAGCAAAAAAGCTAGAAATGCTTCAACATTTCTAATGTTGACAAAACAAAAGATCTTTCTTTTTTTAAGCAGTAAGAAACTGAGGCAAAAATTAACTTCTAAACTTGCAGGTATTGACAAAAGACTATTCAGGACAATGAAATTAACAAAAACAGGTAACCAAAATTAAGAAAGAAATTACAAATTATACAGAAAAATATATAGCATGCTATGGAAAAAAAATTACTTTTGAAAACTGTAAACATTCTACATTATTTAACTTTATATTATTTAACTTTTTTAAAATCCACAGAAAGTTCTCAGAGGAATGTTTTTGAAAGAAAAATACCTTATTATCATCATTTTCACTACAAGTACATATGTAGGACATGATATACTACTAGAACTATAAAATTCTTCCTACTAAAATAAAAATATAATGCAATATATGTTTAAAACAGAAATCAATATATTGATTGTATTAGGCTCCAGCCAGCTGTGAGTCAGTTACTGTTATTAAAAATATACCATTATTAATTCATTTCAGGAATGGTTTACACTTACCAAATGTCTTACTAGAAGGTTCTTTCAGATTTTTCTTTAAACCTTTACACAATGGAGAATTTGTCAATAAAGAACACCTAAATTATAAAACCAAGCACAAAAATCGATCAATCCAAAAGAAAAGCATAAGATTAGGCAAAGGTGTCAATACTTCTTTTCAGCTATTTCTGTGCATGTGTGTATGTATACATCTGATACTAGTGAGATTTTCATAAATACCTAGGCATAGTGGATTAGTTATCAGCTCAGATACCCAGCAGCACAGACAAGCCTTGGCCCTGACTAGATTCACAGACCATTGCATTTACATGGTAAATCCCATTTCTGTGAAGACTGACTGATGATTTTATTATAAGCACTGAAATCTGCACTTTAGTGTATATTTTAGGGGATTTATTAATTTCAAGATGCCAGTATTTTGTTAGAAATCATTTACAGGGACATGAGGGACAAGAAAGTAGCAGTCAGCATGGATTCACCAAGGGGAAGTCATGCTTGATCAGCTTGATAAACTTATATAATAAAATGACTCACTTGGTAGAAATGGGGAGAGCAGTGGATATTGTCCGACTTCAGTAAGGTTTTCCATACTCTCTTGCATAAGATAGTCATAGAGAAGCTGAAAGTATGGGCTAGGTGAGCACACAGTGATTTGGATGGAAAACCAGCTGAACAGCCAGGCCCAGAGTGATACCTGTGGCACAAAGTCTAGTTGGAGGCCAGTAATGGAGCACCCCAGGTGTCAATAACGGGTCCAATTCCATTCAACATCTGTATTAATAATTGGGATGAAGGAGCAGAGTGTACCCTCACCATGTTTGCTGACACAAAACTGAAAGAAGTGTCTGATGCATCAGAAAGTTGTGCTACCATCCAGAGAGACATCCACAGGCTGGAGAAATGGGCTGACAGCCACCTCATGAAGTTCAACAAGGGGAAGTGAAAAGTCCTGCGCTGGGGAAGGAACAATCCTATGCACCAGCAGATGGCTGTAAGGAAGACTCTAGAGACAGGCTCTGCACCCAGTGCCCAGTGGAAAGACAAGAGGCAGTGGGCAAAAACTGAAACAGCAGGTTCTGTCTGAATGCCAGGAAACACTTTTTTACTGTGAGGGTGACTGAGCACTGGCACAGGTTGCCCAGAGAGGTTATGGTGTCTCCCTCCTTGGAGATATTCAAAAATTGTTTGGACATGAGGCACTGGACTGTAGGTGACCCTGCTTGAGCAGGGCAGCTGGACAAGATGACTTGCAGAGGTACCTTACAACCTCAACTACTCTGTGATTTCTCCTACTCAATACAACTAAAGCATGACAGGAAAAAACGTAAAAGAAAACCATGTCAACAAATGGCGCTACAAAAGCATGTGATGCACTTCAGTGTCAGGAAAATGAATGCATAATACAACTCATAGGGAAAAAAAACGTAGTTATTCTGTACCTAGCAATAACTGATAGACTGTTCTCACTTCTACGTAGGAGAAATTCACTCTGCTGAGTTCTCACCAATGCAGCAAGGTTAACTTCCAACACTGCAATCATATCTTCAAACATTGAGGTGATCAAGCACAAAACCTACAGCAATGATACCATAAAATAACACCCCATTTAAGTCATAATTTAAGCTCCAACACTGAATAATTTATAATGGAAAATGAAATAACTTTCTCTCATTCATGAAAATTAGTCAAAAACATCCACAAGTTTAGTCTTGCAGAGCGTTAAACAGTAAAAAGGAGTTAATGCTGTCCTTCAAAAACATACTTGTGTTGCTTAAATATGTATCTTAACAGACTTGCATATATAACAGCCACAGAAATTCCAATACTTTCTACAATAGATTTACTTCTGCAGTAAGAGTTTGAGAAAAGAAAAACACATGGAAGAAAGATCAGTTTCAGAGACATGCTGAGAACATGGTAAGAGATTAATCTAACATAAAATCCTTCTTTTAAACAAAACACTTCTGTGTTAAATATGTAGAAAGGCACAGATTGAGCTCAGTTCTCTAGGAAAACTGTAACATAAAAAAAAATGGAGTATACAGTCAAGAATGCCTTTCATTTCCTTAAAAGCACATTTAGTGACTTTCCATAGAAATTTTCTCACAACTCAAATAGTTTTCACAGATTTCCTGGAGGGATGCAAAAGCATTCCATCCCAACATTTGTTTGAGAAACAATGTGTAACAATGCTCATAACTTTTTTTCCCCTAAAAGACTGCCTCTACTTCCCCAATGGTCGTTCTTGACATTCAAGGTACATACTGAACCATATAAAAAGAAATTCACCTTTGCTTATTAATCACTTTGCACAATATATAAACTGTGAGAGCTTTAAAGCTACCCAGCTATTTAAACTAGAAGATTCCCTAAATAATAAGCCCTCTCCAGAGAAACTACTGTGTAATTCACATCTAGCAAAATAAATGTGTACATTAATTTGTAAATAAAATGCATAACTAATATTTATTGAAAATAACTCGAAATGTAAACATTCACTAAATCAATGTTTACTGCATACTTACCTTTCCATTAACTGCCTGCCTTGTTAATGCACACGATCTGGCAAACCGAATGCTGAGGTTGCTGTAATCTTTACCAAAAAGAACACAGTGCTATAAAATTGTATTTTCATTTCAAAAGAAATAAACTATCATCTCTAAAGCAGGAAAAAAAAAAAATTATTCATACTAATCTGACCACCATAATCCACTGTCTTCGATGTATATCCTTCTAACTTAACCCCACATGATAAAGTAGGTATAGAATAACATTCTTTGTATTTAACACTCACGAACTGAAAAGTTAAATAAAAATTCATGGCTAGCCTCTACAGAAATCTAGTAGTGCCAACACATCTTCTGAAACAAGTCAGCAGTGCCAGAAAAACATAAAAAAACAATTAGAAAAAACCATTAAAAAAACAACAACTTAGCTCCTACTGTATTCTGCTGTTTCACAAACTAATTCTTATACTATTTAATCAGATAACAAAGGAAAGCAATCACATTATGGTATAGTGAGGTATCTTATAATATAATCTTACCTTTGTAAGATAAAAAAGCTTCTAATTCAAAGTTTGCTGAATTTATTATTAACAAACCAGTAGAACTTCCTATCCAAAAATAGCTAGTATTCCGGGCAGAATATCTATTAAAAAAAGGAGAAAAAATTATCTCAGTATGATAAGGAAGTTTTTCTTATAACCACACAAGACACAGCAACGGGGGATTTTTAATACTTGTTACCCAGTCCCAGTACAACAATAAGAAACCACATTAAAAAAAAATAATAAATTTACAGTATTTTTCAAAAATTCTGTAGCTCAAAGTAAAAATTTTCAATCAAAATTGGTTAAGTTTTGAAAACTGAGAACAGAACACAATCCTTGATTTTATGTAAGTGCTCACAGCAAGTCTAAAGCAGCATATGAAATACTTCAAAAATTGCTGTGGTTTGTAACAGTTGGAAGATGCTGTAAAAGCATTGTATACACAGAGTAATTCAAACAAAGAGGCAAATCCACATATGTTCTTAATTTTACCACCTGTAATATGAACACACAAAAAGCAGTGAAATTTAACGTGTCTTTGTACATAGCTAAAATACAAGAGAAAAACCAGCACAACCTAAGAGGAGGGAAAACCCCAGGTAAGCCTGGAATGTCTGTCTCTGTATGTGCTTCCTGGCAGTAGAATTGCAGTTAAGTAATGAAATTCAGCCTTCACATACATCACAGATTAAACCAACTGGTTACAATTTCAGTCAACACCCTCACAGAAGAAAATGTAATCAAGCATAACGTGATTATAAAAAAATAATGGTTGTCACTCTCAAAAACTAGAAATGTTTTGATGCCACAGTAAAAAAACCAGACATTAATAAATTTTCCAAAGAGTGAGTAGAGTTATTGGTTTGATTTGTTAAGTCAGGCCACAAGAGTTGAAGTAAGGGTATGGAAAAATAAAAAGCTGAAACTTGGCATGAAAAGACTCATCACAGTGGCTTAATACTTTATTAAAAAAAAAAAAAAAAAAAACCAAAAAACACCAAACAACAAAAAAAAAAACCCAACAAAAAACAAAAAAAACCCAACACCACAAAAGAAACAGTCAAAAAATCTAAAAAGCAGACTGGGAACAACAGTTTTAATTCTGGCTTGTGATACTTTTATGTGCTTTGTATAGTTTTATTTGTTGTTTGCACCACTTTCATGCACAGCAGTAACAGATTGATTTAATTTGTGAATTCTTTGAATTATTTATAAAGAATTGGCACTATCAAGCTATAACAAACAATGATATGAAGTGGTATATATAGGAAGTTGATCTCATGCCTACTTTACAATAAAATGTCATCCACTGTGATGAAATTACTCAACATCAAAAAGATTAGGGAAGTATGAGACCTGTAATTTTTTGGACATCAGTGTTGCAAAAATGTTTCATTGTTGCACCTCTTTGCAGACAGGAGAACCAGTAAATCAGGGACCACCCAGTGGTTCAGACAAAACCTGAACCATCTGCTAAAACCAACCCATGGTAATTTAAAAACTAAACAGAAAAACATTTCTAAATACAAAACTTTAAAAACAAAAGATAATGGAATTGGATTAACAGTAAAAAAATTAATGGCCATTGTTGTTTATAAGCAGAACAAAACCTCCAACTGTCACGTGATCATGAAAGGTTAAATAGTTCTTATATGTACAATGCCAGGCAGTATTAGATGAGTATTGGAAAGTGATGTTATACCAGTTCAGAAAATTATTTCAATTAACCTATTACTGTGGATCCGTTTCAGCCAACCATGTCCTAAAGGGCATTGAAAAAGAAATGAGACTGAATACCCAAAAAAGTTCAAAAGCAAATGTTAAAAATGTTACAGAAAATGTGCCCTATACAATGTGCAAACTATTTAATCCAGAAGTTAGAGATAACTTGCCCATGAGCTACAATTTGCTGTGCAAGGAGGGAACGTGATAGTAGCTGGCTGTAGATTATCAAAATAAAAAACATAGTAAAAGCCAATGGCTGTACATTGAAAGATCAGAAGTAAAGTGGAATGAGTCAGTTGCTGAAACAGCTTAACTAGGGGACATGGTGAAATCTTTATCACTAGAAAACTAGCCATCTTTAAAGATATGCTGTAGCTCAAATCAAACCTATAGTTTTGATGAAGACAAAGTTTTGATGATTTGAGAGTGGTATTATACAAGCAATAAGACTGTAATAATTAATCTTCTGGTCTTAGAGTTCAGACATTCTATTAAAATATGTATAAGATCTTAAAAATTACCACTTCCTTCCTCTCAGTGGTAGTCTTGAAAATGTAGGCATCATGAAAATAACTGTTTGTTAATAATTACTTCAGTTTGACACAAAGACAAACGAAATTATCTAGGACTTCTGGATATTCTTCTTCTCTGTTTATCAAATTTTATCACTTTTTATCAAAAATTGTTTATATATACAACCAGAGGATTAATCAGTTATATCTGTACAACCCACCATAGAGCAAAGAGTTGAACAAGTTTCTTAAAACGTGATGTGACTGAGAAATTTATCCAAATGAAATTTATAAATAACAACAAAACCAAGTTGTTCTACGAGACAGTTCTTATGGCACTATCCTGAACAGATTCCCAGGTGCCTGATAATACAGTAAAACTCCTCTTCATGACAGAAATGTTATATAAGGATTAATTTAGGTATCTCTCCTCTACCTGCCCAACTCATTCCATGGGAAGGAGCAAAACCATCATGCTTTGACGTGTTTGTCTGACAGATGTTTGGCTAGAACAGGTTATATAATTCAAAAGTTATTTAAATTTGGAAGACAAACTTACACAGCACATCATGACTGACTGCATCAGGCTTATTTCCTTTAGGAAAGCAAACAAAAAATAATTTTGGCTTTTTAATTCTAATTGACTTCTTAATTATTTTTTAACTGTTTTTCCCTGATCAACTGTTATCAACTGATACTAAAATGGATACTCCCAATGCCATTTTTATAAAATTATTTCTCGAACTAGAAACTAGTTTTAAGTTATCAGTTTGTATATATTATCTGCCTAAAAGTAGGCCACAAAAACTTGCAGATCACTAAAAACATTCTTCAATTTTCCTAGTGCATTTTTTAAACAATAGTAAGTTGCAGTGAAAATAATCCAAGAACCAATAGGAACTCCTAGGTATAGATTCCAGCCAAATACTTGGTGGTATTTTAAAGGACTTACATGTTTTCCTCTTTATGAAGACATACTAAAAAGTCACAGTGTTCAATTAAGAGGATAGGCAATGATGTTTCCACTGATCCTTCTGATCTCATGTTGTTTGTTTTGCAAAGCTTGGAGGTAGTTTGCCCTTCACCTAAGAAAAACAATCAACAATACTAACTATCAACAATGAAATAAAGGAAACAGACAGGATTCAAAGGAGTTGGATGTAGTAAAGTAATATGAAGTAAGACCACACTCAAGAAGTTTCTATTTCAAAAGATGGATATATCCTAATAGCCAGACTTCTTGAAATATTTGTCCTCATTGTATTATTTTTAATACCATCTTCTTTCAAATACAAAAAGCCTACTTAAGGACTGAAAAGAAGTTGGCAGAATTTAGATGTGTTCATGTCAAAAAGTTACTCTGAAAGCCATATTCCAACCACCTTTAAATACACTGGGTACCTTTCCACTTAGCCTGAAAATTTGCTTGTCACTACAGTTACAACATAATCCAAAAACAAGATGGAAAGCCACCTCCATTTCACCTTCCCAAGACTCTCCAATTCATTACACATGTGCAATTCACACCTAGGAACTAATAGCACAGAACTCAGCATTAGGCACAGACACTACATCACTCTCAAAAATCCAAAGATCAAAGTGACATCCATATATTTCAAGTAATAACAAGAAATGTAGGAGTCTTTCTCATTAGGTTAGGACCTCAGGATTATTGAATCTGGAACACTAGGCAGCTAATACAACAGTCACTGAGGCCAGAAAAAGAACAAGCAAGAGAAACCAGATCTGCCTTTCCTTAAAGAAAGCATTTTCTTATTTGCCTTTATGAGGACCTCAGCTCACTGCAGCTGGTCTGATTGCTTCATTTGGAAAGATGGAATCACCTCGCTGAGGTTACCAGCACAGTCTTTAAAGACTTGTAAGTACTTGTGTTATATACCACTAGAAATAGCACAGCCAGGGAAATACCATACCATGGAGACAGCAGCATGGATTGAAGAATAATAGTAATTAAAAAATAGATTCCTAGAAGTTTCAAAGGTAACTGAGAAATGGTATTCCACTTACACAATGGATGAATTTTTAGGCAGTGATCCTTTTCTCACTGAAGACTTGGGCAATTAATTCAATAAAAACTAAATACTTAATAGTTCCCATCATGTAATATTTTATAAGCAGATGCATCGGTCAAGATTTTATTACAAACATGCATGCATAATTCTTTCCAGATTTGTCAAATAATTCCTTCCAGATATGCCAATACCCAACTTCATATCAGCTTCAGTAAGAATTCCATGCCACAGTCTGAGACTCACAACTCGATCACTTACAATAAAGTCTCATGGCATAAAAAGCACACAGTCAGTAGTCAATTACAACTAGAATATATCATAAACAGCATTCTAGAAGCACTGTGCTACCTATTTCTTTTCCAGATTTCCACACTTTATTACAGAATTTCTCTTCTTCTTTCTTTAAGTTGATATGTGCTATGCAACGGTAATTATGATCGCTGATTAAACTGAAGATCCAAAGCTGCAAGAAAAACAAAAAGCAACTGCAATAAGCTTTTGATGTTAAATATAAATCTTACATAAATAAAAACTAAATGTCCAATATTTAAAACTGTTGATATAACTAAAGATTTTCTGAATCTGGAGTATCACTTTGAACCAGAAATTTAATTATATGCATTTCTAAGATTATCAAAAGATATATTCAATATTAGCAAAAGGGGTCATTATCAATTTTAACTGCACACTTAATTCTGATATGTTTATGTCTTAAAAAAAAAATCCTCATAGACTATTTCCCACAAGCAAAATTCACAGGTAACCTGCAAGTAATTGCTCACTGTCATGTACATGAATTCCATTTATACCTTTCTCTTTTTAAGAATCACTACAGTTAAATCCTTAATTTTCTTCACAATTCACTGAATGGTAACACTGAAGGAAAGCAGGTGGAAAACATCATGTAAATATATTCTTAACATTACATTAAAGAGGAGGTGAAATGTGTATTCACATTTATAACATTTTTATTAGAATTCAAACATGCTGGAATCAGCCTCTTCCGTTTATTGTCATGTGTTTCATTCCTTGGCTAAAATAGGAGAATCCTATTTTTCACAATTTTCTTCTAGTAAACAGATACATTTATAGCTTCTAAGTGTACTCTTCTTATATAAATCACTGACTATGCTCTTAAAAACTTCCCTGGTTTTCAGGAAAAAGTTTCCATTTTATAACAGAGACCTTATATACCACATATGGTTTATGCTTAAAGCATTGAATTATGCTTACTAAAATAACTGTTGTAACAGTTCTAAACATGTATGCAGATTGTGAAGTTTTTTTATAGACAGATACATTAACAATAGTTGACTGTTTTAAGATAAAGGCTAAGTTTAATAGGTAATACTTACCTGTCCCTCAACACACCCAGTGATAATCTGTTTATTTTCTTCATCAATTAGCAAACTTAGCAAAGGAAGTGCTGTTTCAGAAAAGATAAAAGTTATTTTCAGAGTAGACACAGATCAGATATTTCACTAAAATACATGATCCAAAATTGAATCCTCCTATTCATAAAGATGGGTGGAAAAAATCCTTACTGCAACCCTTATACTTGGACAATACTTTGTGAGCTTTAGCCTTTGTGTTGTTAAGGGCTTTCCATTTGCAGGTCTGTGACCTGCCTCTCATCCAAGCTGCCATGGCAGTGGTTTTTTGCACCCTTTCACCCAAGTTGCTGTGCCATGGTTTTCAGAGCCCCTGTGGCAGTAGTTTTCCCTTGTTGTTCCCATGCTGTCATTCTCATGGTCTTGCACCTGAAAACCCTGATATTACAGTTAAGGAAGGTTTTCAAGGGAAAGAATTGCCATAGGCAACCAAGAGGGAATCACTCCTTCTTCCTCTCTTTTCCTACCGTGTGGTTTTAGCTTTTAGTTTCCATGAGGTCATCCAATAATACATATGCACAAAGCTTACCAACCAATCTCCAGGCAGCTCATGCACCCAAAGTGAGACCCAAACACCACTAACAGCACCACAAGCAGGAATAACCAAAGGGGAGTTTGAGCAAGTCCTGTTGAAAACTATATGGTTCCTGTAGGAAAGGTGCTATTGGAGGAGGGGTCCCTGCTGCACCAGACACAATGCTTGCCCTCCTCTTCTCCTCTCCTTTTGCTCTCATCTTTCCACAGAAGTACCTTTCACCTTTAAAGTCAATATATGCCATCCACTGCAGGCACTGCTAATAAATCTACATAAGGTATAGTGTTTCCTTCCATGTCATATAGAAAACTTGAAAGAAAACAAGCACATAGTACTCAGTGGGACTGTACCCACAAGAGAGCTCCATTTGTATATCTCAGCAAATAGCAATAGTTACATGCACACCCTTTGTGTGCTGTACAAACCCGGCTGTTCATGAAAGTACACTAAACTATCCAGAAGTACACTTTAAAGAAAAATCTATTTACTACTGGCTTTAAAGGATAGTATGTTTATTACTATGTAGTCTAATAGAGTTATTTTCACTCAATCAACTGAATACTTCTATAATAATTTTATATTATTGTTGTTTGGAGAGAGGATTTTTTTGTTACGAAGAAGTATATATAAAAAGAAAACTTACCCGTTAATACTCCTGACTGATATATTATCTGGCCGGTAGAATAGTCCCACACCTTTAGGAAAAAAAAAAAAAAAAGTAAAGATAGGCACCTACTTAAGATCTTTAAGGCAAAGTCAAACTTCAACGGCCATCATGTGGTTAAAACAGAGAAATGCAGCCATCAAAAGCGATGCAGTATGGTAAGAATTTTTTCATCATTTTTTTCTAACCATGTAGGGCTTGGTTTAACTGAGAAGTATCCATAGTGAAAATGTGTATCCAGATATGGATACACAAAGTAATTAGAAGTACTTATTATAATCTTTGCTTAGTTGATACCTTAGAGACTTAAGCTAAATTAATGAAAAGACATACTTGAAATTGTTTTAGATTTCACACAGGGAGCTTGCATAATTTCACAATTTTCATATTGGGATCTGGGATAGAGGTTATTATTAATAATAATGATACATAGTTTGATCTACAGACCCACATATAAATCATCTTTCATTATTAACATGGTTTCTAAGTGATGCATTTTATGTGTAATAGTTAAGAAAAGTAAATAAAACCAAATTTTTCCTCTCATGTCGTTACTTCTATGAGCCTGCCTCTCCAAAAGGACTTCCATTACATTTATCATAGCTATCACAGATGGGCTTGGAAAATTCACAGCCAGACAGTCCCTGCTTTCTGAACATGTCTGTGAGCCTTTGTTTAGCTTCCAAGACTTTGTCTTTGTTCATGTTTCATTTCTCTTTGAATGTAAACATCATTCTTCTGAAAAGCTGTTTCCTAAGATTATGTTTCACAAATTTCTCTTAAGAGATTCTCACCTATTTCATTTCTTTAACCACGTAAAAGAGCTAAGAGCATATAATGTTTTGAACACTGTACATCTTGCAACCACAGCAGCCAGCTATCATAGGCCTAGCATGGCTGCTTTCAGAGAATTACCCCTGATCTGGAGATCAGGGCAGAGAAAATAAAATTTGAAGACTTATTTACTAAGTTATTTGAGAGACTTGCAAAATATTTTTAATTTGATTGTCATTTTAGTCACAACATTTATCTTAAAAAAAAAAAAAACAAACCCAAAACTTATTCATTACAATTTTGTATAGTTTATCAAGTCTTCATTAAATTAGCATGAAGAAGCATATAGATCTTTTCCTTCAGCCATTTTTACCTTCATTCCCTTAAATCAACATAAACAAAACAAGAAACAAATCAGAAAGTCATAATTGTTAATATTTCCTAAAATGCCAATTCAATCTTAGCATTTTTTTGTCCAAGACCAGGAAAACAAAATCACATTTTATCCAAAACAGAGAGTTACATAAAAATTAAATTTAGGGGGGGGAAAACCCAAAACAACCAAAAAAGCCAAACCTTTGATTTTACTTTATCTTGTAAAACTAAATGTCGGACTGCTTTTTAGAATCATATAAAGGACAATCAGTAGTAGACTAAACTGTATCTAATCAAGGTACACTCCCCACCCCCAGTACCTCCTGGAAGATATACCTGGGTTCACTCAGGCTCCTTGTTTCCCCTTACTAAGCTGTCTCCTATTGTCATCATGTACAGCAGCAGCAACCCATGGTGTCATCATATAAAATGCTGTCTGGCAAAAAACCTACCAGCATATGATAACTCAAACCATGTTCCCAAAAGGGGAAATTCCAATCAATGTCAGCAGATTCAAACTGAAATGCTTTTGTTCATTTCAGCATATCTGAAACGTTTCACTTACAGCCAAAGTGATCCAAATATTTTCTTTCCATATGCCAGATAATCAACAAATTTAACACTTCACTGTGGAAAATTTTGAATACACAAAACCTGCAATAATCTTTTTTTAAAAAGTAATTAATTTTTACAATAATTTTCCAAGAAACTAAGAAAATTGTCCCAATCTCTATAAAGTCAAAGATGTTTTTGCTTAATCTTCAGAAAACATTTGAAGGCGAAAAAAGACAACTTCATATATTCACTAAATTCTATGTTTTTAAAGTGCAGCTCAACAATTTCCTTGCCTTAAAGGTTCTGTCTTCTGACACTGATATAAGCATACTTTTTTCCCATGTGCAAAACTCAGCAGCAGTCACTGGAGCCAGGTGGCCATCCAATTCAGCTACTATAGCTTCATTCTGTGATTAGGCAAGTCAAAATAAAAACAGATTAGATTTCAAATGAAAAATGATGATTAAATATTTCAATAATTAGCAACTGTTGCTAAAAATTGTCAGACTCACATTCAAAATATTAATGCAATAATATTTTTCTTATTGAAACTGCAGCCCTGTATATCATCCTGCTGGCAAAACCACTACACATGACATTTGCTTCTTCAGAATGAGTGATATCAGAGTAATGTTTCAGATGCCCTCAGGATGTTTTCATCTTCTAAGTTATTGAGATATTGTTTCACTTCAACTTTTTTAACCTAGTCTTCTATCTGGTATATGATGTTTTATCAAGCATTAGTTCACACTTGTTTTCATCTATATGAGAAAAATTAATGCTTTTGCTTGATTATAATGATGTTTCTGTGTCATTATTTTATTTTAAAGTAAGTTAAAGAAATACCAACACCATGGCTACAAAGAATTCTATCTCACCTTTGCACTTAACATGTAGATCCGATTTCCAGCACATACCGCCACTTGTTGATCATCTGGACTAAATCTTACATGAAGTACCATTCCCAAAAGAGTTCCTATAACGATTCCTTGAGGTGTTAACCCTGCAGAAATTTTATTGTCATTGATATTCAATGAAATATAAAACTCTGGTGCAGTGAGATTCTTAGGAACTTTGCATGGTAGTTATCTAACCACAGAGCTATGCCAGTTTCTGTCACGATGATGTACAGAACAACCCACAATTTAATTATAGCAGGCTATTGGGAAGCAAAGCACAGAACTGTGCACCAGCAGGATCCTTCCATCTGCCTTGTTGCCTAGACAGGATCTGGTACTCTTTGAGGTACTAATAACAAGTGTGCCCATCAAATCGTACTTCCATCAAAGACTGCCGAGGTCAGGATCTTTAGAGTAGGGTGCCCAAAGAACCCAGTAGTGCCACATTCATTTTGGAGGCAAGAAACCCTGACTTGAAGCCCAGCAAATTCCAGGAGAATATCCCAGGCACTCAGCTATTAAGTAAGGGGGACTTTCCTTCTCTTGGTTTTAATTCTTCTGGGAAAGCACTAAAGATGAAATACACCACTAAATATCATTACTGAGTCAGATGATAAGACTAGCTTTGAGAAGAGACTCATGTTTTATGCCTTTCTTCACAGTTTCATTCTGGACATCTCACTGGTTCAAGCAGGCTGGTTTCTGCAGATCTGTATTTTATGATGCTACCTTTAACAATGTGAGGAGGTTTTGAACATCTCATTAAATTTTAGGATTTCATAGGCACCAAATTAACTAGCGTACAGACATAACAACTACAGTCGTCCTTTTCTAGGTTTCATCCTAGATGCTGTGGAGTGTTTCTACAATTGATTAATGTGTCAAGATTTACCAGGATAGAGAGATGGATCACACAAAGAACTCCTTAACTACCTTGATACAGTTGATAAGAACTGAGAAAACATCTAAAGATGCGCAGATCACAGTCTGGGAAGAGAAAGACTCTACAGCATCTGCTGATGAGTCTGTAGATAGAGAGAAAAGAGATTAAAAAAACCAGCAGCAGAGAATCTGGCTCTCAGGTATCTTTGTATTACAACTACACATACTCTTTATTTGCCTGCCATTAACTGTCTGTTCCTAACTTCTACTTCTGTTTCCTCCAAAATCAGTCCCATTTTATGCCCAGTCCCTGAAGCATTCTTTGATTATCTATGTTATTCTTACAAGGATTAAAATGTAATAATGGCATTTATTATAAAAACATTTAATTTGTTCACTTTTCTTTGCAATATTAATTTTCATAGTATGTAGATTTGCAAATTCAACATGGAGTAGAGTACAAGAGACAGGTCCCACACATTAAATCATAGGTAAACCTCTACTACAGGTAACAAGGAGGAAACTTAACAGCATTGAGCAATGCCATGCAGCTCTCAATTTTGACACCAAAGGCGGACTCTAATACCTCTCAATTACCATGTCATAACAATATATTTTGGACAGTGTCCTTGGGACTCCAGTGAGTCCTGGGGGTCTTGCTCCCTTTCTTTCATTATCCCTCTACTTTCCAATCAATTTAAACTTGAAGAGGGGTCATCACTGCTTCCTAAAATCTAACTCCATTGGTTGAGGCTCCAAAGCAAGGTGGTGGTAAGGATATTAGAACTTCTGCTTTCTTTGTGTTATGTTATCACAACTTTCTTTCACTCATGTGCTCTCCTCCCAGACACTTGCATTGCTCCACAGACACACAACAGTGTCCCAGGCAGCAGCAGAAGAGGAGGCAGAACTAGACAAAGCAGGATGCAAACCACTAGTTCTACAGATATTTCAGAAAAGGCAGCATTTAGTTTTATATATATATATATATATATATATATATAGTTATACTGGCATTGCATGTTCAGCTGTGCAGCATTGCGATGGCTGGGAATTTTCCTGTCCGTTTTACCCCACAGCGGTAGATTTCCAGTACTTCTCCGCGGCTGCCCCGCGGCTGCCCGCGCTCGCCGGTTCCCGGGCAGCACCTTGGCCAGTTCCCGGGGCCGCACCGGCGGGGCCGCCGCCACCCGCCCGCCTCTGCCCCCTCCCGCGACGCGGCTCAGTGTCCGCTGCGGGGCTGCAGCCGCCTGCGGTGCGGGGGCTTTTAGCGCGGGGCCTTCCGAGAGGGTCTGGTGGCCAGGTTGGCTGGGCTACTGGCCTGATGTGGCTCGGCGTTGCTAAAGAAGAGCAACAGAGAAATAAAGCGCTATTTATCACTGTCAGGGCTACTGAATTCGTGTGGTTAAAACACACTACTCAGAGATGATCTTTCTATGGAAGGAGCAGTGAAAGAAAAGGAGTTGTTGTGGGGTTGTCTTCTAAGATGGCTGTTTGGCTGTTGTTCAGGGACTGACTGGGCATTGGTCTGCTTGTAGGTGGTGAGCAACAGCCTTTGCATCACTTCTTTTACGTATGTATATATATAATGTATATATTCTATCAATAATACTCTACCTGCTTTCACCTTCTGTGTGCATTCATCAAGATTCCACACTATCACACGTTCACGAGAAGCAGAGCAGACAAGAAGTGGTTCGATTTTACTTCCAAATGTCAATGCAGAAATTGAATAATGATGTCCTGACAAATGCAATGGCTGACAAATGTGGATAAAGAAAAGTTAAATGAGTCACTTCAAACTAAGATGATGAACAATACAGAATTAAAAATTGATAATGTATGTGCAATTAACAAAACAATAACTATTTTTTCTTTATTGTTTAAAAATCACTTGATCAGCTACAATGTGACTGTACTGGGTTTGGCTGGGATGGAGTTAACTTTCTTCATAGCAGCTTGCATGGTGCAGTGCTTTGGATTTTGTGACAAAAACAGCATTGATAACACACCAATGTTTTGGCTGTTGCCGAACACTGCTTGCACAGTATCAAGGCTTTCTCTTTTTTGCACTGTGTTCCTCTCCAGCAAACAGGCTGGGGATGCACAAGAGATTGGAGGGGACGCAGCCACATGTTGTACTTAGCAATAAAACTGGGGTATTGGATGAAGGTGTTGGGGGGCTGGGGGGCTGTCTTCTAAAAAGTGGGTATTGCGCAAAGCCTGTAGAGAGATGGGTCTGTTTGTAGGAGGTGGTGACCCTTTGTATCACTCCTTTTTTCCTCTTTCCTTCACTCATTAAACTGTCTTTATCTTGACCTATGACTTTGCGCTTTTGCCTGTCCGATTCCCCCGCCGCACTGGGCAGGAGTGAGCAGAAGAGTGGGTGGTGGTTCAGCTGCCAGCCAGGGTCAACCCACCACAAGCGTTTATATTATTCTCCTCACAGTAAAAGGTTCCTAACAGATGCTATTACCTTCCTAGCATTAAAGTGAAGCCTGACACTCCTACACTACCCTCAGATATTTTGTTTATAAATTTCTTTCAAGTCTTCCTCTCAAATGGCAGCCTGTGAAGGGGTATGTTCTGGTTTTACCTCAGCGGTCTCTGCATTCCAGACGCACAACCCATTGCGGTCCAAAGGGAAAGCGCAGTGCCGGCGGCCACACGCCAGCTGGACAAGGCACCCTGAGAGCTGCGATTTAAACAAGTGTTTTTCGCAGACAACGTCAGGGTCGCAGCTTCCTCCAGAGCAACGGCCCCCGTCACCTTCCATCCTGCGGCTGGAAAAGGCCCCCAGGGGGCTCGCCTCGCCTCACCGGCTGCCTACTCACCGCCGGGCAGCGCGGAGCCCAAGGCCGCGGAGGCGGAGGGGCCCGCCCGGCTGCTCGCCCCCAAGACGGGATAAGGCGGCCCGTCCGGTCCCGCCGCCCGCCAACGATCGGCCCGTAACCACGGCAGCAGCGTCGCCGACGGGTCGCCGAGCGGGACAACCCTCTCTGGCCCGGGCGCGGAGCCAGCAGCGCCTCAGGCTCCGCCGCGCCCTCTGTGGCGCCCGGCGCGGCTCAGCGCCACACACCACACACACACACACCCCGCGATCCGCACCCGCCGCGCTGCTTTCCTCCAAACATGGCGCCGCCGCCGAGGCGCGTTAGCTCGGCACAGCAGTTCCCTGGGCTGCACCACAAGAAGCGTGGCCGGCGGGTCGAGCGGGGAGTTCGCCCCCCTGGGCCCCGCTGTCATGGGCACCCCTCCTTGCAGCGCTGTGTCCAGGGCTGGGGACGCCAGCACAAGAGAGACATGGCCCTGAGGGAGCGGGGCCAGAGGGGCCGCGGCGGTGAGCGAGGGCTGGAGCGCCTGGCCTGTGCGGGCAGGCCGAGAGCTGGGCTGCTCAGCCCGGGGAAGAGCAGGCTCCGGGGACACCTCACAGCCGCCCCCGGGACCTGACGGGGCCCTGCCAGAAGGCTGGAGAGGAACGTTTTGCAAGGATATGTACTGATAGGACAAGGTGTTAATAGCTTTAAACTGAAAGAGGGTAGATTTAGATGAAGTACATTTCTAATATAATAATAATAATAATAATAATAATAATAATAATAATAATAATAATAATAAATCCTAATAGGAACGCATTCTTCACTGTGAGGGTGGTGAGGCAGTGGAACAGGCTGCCCAGAGCAGCTGTGGATGCC
>JAVJGJ010000059.1:36973371-36995003 GCA_035590215.1 Microhierax caerulescens | reverse complement strand
CCGCGGCGGGGGCGGGCAGAGGCGCCCGGGCTCTGTCCAAGGTCTCCGGAGGTGGCGTGGCCGGGCCGGGCCTGCCTTGGTCCCTGGGCAACTTAACTACCTTCTGCTCCGATGCGGAGCTTTTCCTGTGCCTCCGCTCGGGTATTTCCTCAGCACTTGGATTTAAAAGTGGTCGAGAGGCAGTTCGCTGACGCAGGGAGACAAAAGGCAGAAGACTGGCTGTTTTTTCTGTCGCTGTCGAGAGTGTTTTGTCAGTCTGGCAGGTTCTGTGAATGCTGTGCTTCCCTCTTTTATGCTGTCTTTGCAGAATTGTGGCCGTGCAGTATAGGGGCCTCTGGGGCAGAAAACTTGGAACTACGTAAATATTTGTGCGTTTTTCCCCAGGATCCCTTTAACTGTAAAACCTCTAGGGTTTAAGTGGCATCTCGGTGGAGGTAATGCAGTTTGCTTTGATGCTAGCAGGGGTACAAAACAACTTCCCGGTAGCTTTCATGTTTAAGGTAATTGTAGTGTCCTTATGGAGGGAATGAGGGGATGAGCATCATCCTGTTAAACATGCAAGCGTGTATGCTTGTGGCTCCTGTGACTGTGTTTTGCATGTCAGTTCAGTCAGCTGTGTACTTTGGAAGCCTTTGGCAAGGTTCTGAGCTTGCTTCTTTGTATGCACAAACTTCGTGCAACTGTTCGAAGGACTGGAGTGCTGCAGACTCGCTCAGGCAGTTCGAGTGGGAGTGTGCAACAAGGAGGGGGGAAAGTGTGTAAGAGCCTTAACCTTACAGCGGTCCTTTCCATCTCCCCCTTGTCCTGGTAACATCAGTCTTTGGGAGAACAAATAGGGTGCCCTAAATACAAAGTTAAGCTTCTTCAAGCATGCAAAAGCCTTTAACTCTTAGGGGTTTTGGGTTTTTTTTTAACGGAAGCTAAAATCATTATAGGGTTTCAACTCTTCAAGTTATCTGTCAAATTTGGCATGTACGCGGATGGAATGCAACCATAGTCTCTGTGTCAGTTCTGGATGAAAGAACACCCGCTAGATTGTTTAAGAAATTCAAGCCATTTTAATCCAACAGAGCTCTGAATCTTAGCAATGTGGGTTTTTACTATTAAAAAAGAAAAGTTAATGAACATACTTAATTGAAGTTGCTTAACTTTGTATGGACTAGAGGGGATTTATAAAAATTGCAAATTTTTTTTAAAAAAAAGTTGATTCCTCCCAAGAATGGAGTATACTAAAATCTGATTTATGGTTTGTGTTCACAAGGTAGCACACAGGACGAGTTTGAGTAAAACTTAAGACCATGGCAGCACGCTGGAGAAGAATCCTGATAATATTTGTGGCTGCTGAGGTACTATTTGTGGTAAATACCTTCGAGGAAGAAGATGTACCTGAAGAATGGATTCTTCTTCATGTTGTTCAAGGTCAGATTGGAGCAGGAAACTACAGCTATTTGAGACTAAATCATGAGGGAAAAATAGTACTTCAGATGCGGAGTTTAAAAGGTGATGCAGACTTGTATGTATCTGATATGACGCTTCACCCCAGCTTTGACGAATACGAGTTACAGTCCGTAACTTGTGGCCAAGATGTTGTCCATGTACCTGCACACTTCCGCCGCCCCGTGGGAATAGGGATTTACGGCCACCCCTCTCACCTGGAAAGCGAGTTTGAAATGAAAGTGTACTACGATCGAACAGTTGTACAGTATCCATTTGGCGAGGCTTCTTACAACCCTGAGGAGGTAGAGGCACATCAGAAATACTCACAGTCTACAGAAGATGAATCTCAGGATGAGGAATCTGTTTTTTGGACTATACTTATCGGGATCTTGAAATTAATACTTGAAATTCTCTTTTAAATTGATACACACTGGACTAAGTCACACTTCAGCCTGTGAAATTGAACATGAATGACTTGCTGTAATATTTAACACTCTTTGTTGTTTCCTGAAGAGGTATTCAGGTTACTTTTCCTAGACCGGAAGGGAAGCAGGGGAAAAAGCCATATTTAATTTTATATTGTAAATCTTCCCCTATGGGTAAAAGGAGCAGCAAGCACAGTCTTTGCAGCGTTCTTCAGAGATCAGCACTTAAAAATGAATGTACAGTCGGGATCTTGTTAACTTTAAACAGGTGCTTAGGAAAATCAACTCCAATTCAGTATTTTCTATTCTTTTTTATGAAGAAAAGTGAAATAAACTGCTGCACTTCCATGCCCACTTTCAGTTTAGAGCGAATTCTAAAATAAAATCTGCTTCTTTTCTGAGCAAGTATCTCCAGTAAAACTAATTGGCAGTGGTTTCTGAGTGTGTTCAGGTTGAGGAGCCTAGGGTGAACAATGGAAAAACCAATCAATCACCTATATTTTAACTGCTTGTGCTCTAAATCATGTCAGCCATCAGTCAAGCAGAGGTCTGTCCAGTCACTCATCACCTCTGCAGATCCATGACGTTACTTCTTCACTGTTATGGTGGGGAGAGTAAGCCTTCAGCTGTTGTTACTTGTCAATACGACATTTTCGTTCCTTCATAAAAGCAACACTGCATACAGTATCCTGAAATTGAGAGGTGTTTTCTTACACCTTCCTTTATAGCCTTCGGTAATTTTGTTGTTGTCGTTGTTACATTTTTATGATTAAGTCATTAGCTTGCAAAGAAAGTTTCCACTGAAAAGAATTTGCAGTACATGGTAAGAAGGTCAAGTCATGCCCACTCTTCCTTGAAAGTTTTTACAGGAGTACTTCTTACTTTAGTTGAGTCCTTCAAAATAACCAGTTGCTATGCAAATAGTGTATATTTAAATGGCTCTGTAATTTTCTTTCCACAGAGCTTACTGATGAGTGCACTGAAATGAACCAGTGCAGTACTGTAATTTTATACGAACTGTGCATGTACAATTTAAATTCCATTACTGAAAGCCTTCTCATTTTGAGTGGTCATTTGGCTTGTCTGTCTCTATCTAGACATCTGACAGTACATGATTAGTGACTTGTATCACAAAAAAAAATCATTATATAGACAAAATTAAAAGTTTATTTGGTAAAAAGTGGTATTGTTCCTCTTAAGAGTGGTTGGTTAAATAGCACCAAAGTATCACTTTAGTTTGTGCAGTTAAGTTTTTGGACAGCAAGTTTTTTGGGGTTTTTAGCCCTCCTTGCTGTTTTTCCCCCTTCTTCCTCCTCTTCTGGGTATGGGAGGGTCTTTCTGACAACAATCACAAATCCAGCGACCTAAGAAAAGAAAGTTATCAATTATTGGGAAACTAACTTTGTTACTCAGTCACCTAGTTACGCACCTTTTACCATTCTAATAGGTGCTCATCTATCTGCAGTACTTCCTTTAATGTAAACCACCAGTGCTTCTATTTAAAATGTAAGCACCTTTTCTAAAAGGTACAGAAAGCAGCATGTAAAATTCACCCTCCCTTGGGGGCTGATTACGCGCAACAACTGGCTACACTGATCTCTATGGACCCCAAGAAGTGCCAGCACGGCTAAGGAGGTGGCTGACAAACTAATGCTTGAGTTTTAAAGTTTTATTTTCATGCAAATGACCATGGTGTGACGTTACAGACTGTTCCCCAGAGCAGAAATGAACAGCAGCTGGGGGAATGTTGCTCTTCTGCCACAGGTGTGGCGTCCCGTTCCCCAAACCAGTGCTAGTTATTTCAACACAGCTTAAACTGCTGGCAGAGCTTCAGCACCAGACCTCATATGAACGCTCACTTACTAAGGGAACAATAAAGGGTTGAGCAAAGAGCAGAAGCATTTAACTGTTTGTTAAATTCCACAGCTGGAATCATAAAAGGTTGCTTTGGTAATTTCAAAGTTTTGTAGGCATACAGTCTTAACTATGTTTAGATTCTGTCCTTAGGTCAGCCTGAAAGTTCAGTCAGCCACAGGACCTGCACGAAAGTGACAGCTAGTGCCAGGGCTTCCCAAAATGGGAATATGCAGTACTGTAGTTACAAGGAATACTGTCACTGCAGAACTTGCAGTCGCTGAACACTTATTCATGAACTACCTTACCATGGACTTAGTATTACGTGAAAAGCAAGTACCAGTACTACCAGTTATTTTCTTTACATTGCCTTGAGTTGGCCAGGTGATAGGAGTGACCAGGTAATGTAAAGGTACATGCTGCCTACCATCACTTCCAGCTTTGATGTGTAAGAAAACAATAGGAAGGAAGGGTGCTTACAAACATAAAATTGAGCATAGCTTTTAGCTTAGAAACTGAAATAACAGCACAAATGCTTTACTAATGCGAAAGCTGCATTCCAGCAGTATGCAGCTGTACAGCCTCTTCACAGGTTTATTTTACGAAGAGGTCACTTTTCTCAGTATTTTGTGGATATGGAAAGAAACCCTGAGTTCTGAAAGTCTGTTCAGATTCGGTTGTAAAAGTCAATTATATTTCCTATACAGAAGTTGCCAGGTTAAACTGCCCAACCAAATATACAGAAATAAAGCTTACTAAGAAAAAATTGGGTCCTACTGTGTGAATGCTTTTCTACAGTATTACTTACTCCTACCCTTCACACTCCTTTTAAACTACTCTTTCAAAAGCAATGCGTAATTAATTCTGGCAGAGAAAGCCCAGGATTCAGAGGAGGTGGGAGAGGAACAATTAACTCTTACTTTATTACCTGAAGGGATAGCGTCAAGCCCCACACAGAAAGTGTGATAACCACGGTCACATACATCACAGAACATCATTTCTTCTTCATGGTGAGGCTGCCCGCATATAATGCATGTTTTACACTCCATACATTGCCAAGGGTAAGTCTTAATCATAGCAACAAGCTCCGGTGTCATATCAAGGCAAGAAGGGTGGCCTAGATTAAAACCAATATTATTACTTCTATGTCTGAAATGAAATTTAAGATTAGTTAAGACTGTTTGCTTTTACAGAAGCTGAAGCTTAGCTCACCTCCTGGTGAGGTCCCACAGGGTACTGAACGCGCTAGTAAATGTCACATTAAATGGAGGTGGAGTCTTAACAAAGGACAGAAAAGGCAACCAAATGGTTGGTACGCACATGTAGTACACTAAATATTTTCACAAAAAGATCTGTCAAACAAACTCCTTTAGGAATCCGCTTGGTGTATGCAGATACTTACCACTGTTGTCACACTGGGAGCAATGTATAAGAGCTTCAGCTTTTCCTTTCTTGTTGGACTCCTTACCCTTCAGACAAATTCCACATATAGCATTTGGAATGACCTTTGGCTGGAAGGGTAGAAGAGGGCTATAAATTCATTCCAGAAGAATTTACAAATTTAACAGGAAATGTCATTTATCTCCTTAACTCTTAAAATTAACGAACTATCTGTTAGGATGTGTGACGCTTAAAATGTATGACAGTAACTGACAAGCAGCAGCATTGAAAAATATCGTAGATTAACTACGTAAATTTTTGTGTTTGGCACACGCAGCAAGTTCTATGTAAATTGAATTGGAGCAAAAGCATCTGTTTGCTTCCTCCTGTGAATTCATCAGCTAACATTCTTCTCAATGTAAATGAAATGTGACATAAAATGAAAAACTTTAGTAACTTTTTTTCAGCATATGAATCTCCATGCAGATTTCCTGTTTATGGAGCAAATAAAATTTTCCATTTGCGTTGTATTTCTTCCTAAATACCGAAAATTAATTACAAAAGCAATAAACTTGATTTTTCTATCTTTAGTTTCAAAATATCTGGTTAGCTATGCTGTACACAGCTGTCTGTTTTACCATTCTTTCTTGTATCCAGTCACACTCACTGTAAGAAACACAGCCCTGCGCTTAATTCTGGTTTTACGTTCATAATCTAAGTGATCCTCTGGAGTGTATTGGGGTCCATGAGATCCATTTAAAAGGCAAGAGAGAAACAGCAGGCTGTTACCATGCGTAACGGTGTATGTATTCTGTGTCCCAACCCAAGAGATACACTGACAGAGTTTTATCCCAATGAGGACCAAAGAAGTAAGGCATTACAAATTTCAGACAAATTTCAGTTACTATATTGCTGAGCTTTGACCACTGCATAATGAGATCCATGAGAAATGCAGTTTAAAATTCATATAGTACTCACTGATGTTAAATCGACTAGTGCCAGAGTGTTTTTTGCTCCAAACAGGCAGCTAGCAGAGCGAGTTCAAGGCATATACTGTTTTCTAAAGAACTAAACGGCTTGTTTCCAAGTAAGAAGAGTCCCAGTCAACTCTCACCAGTGGGGAGAAGAATGAAGTTGAATTTTAAAATAAATTTTAAAAGTGAAAACAGAACTCTCTCTCTCTCTCTATATATATATATATATGTATATATACACATTACATAAAAGTTGTACCGCAAAAGATCTTGGAAATTATCTAAGTGTGTCTATTTCCTCATTTTTTAGCACCTAGAAAGGTATCTTGATTCATTTTTAGAGTAGTCAGGACGCAGTGCTTTAAGTTTTCTCAAGTTTTCAATCTGCTTCTTAAATTAAAATATGGCTACAGTCTGCTGCAAATTCTCTGGTCTAAAGAGTTTTATTTGAGAAAACAAAACACCATACCAGATGTTTATAGGTAACTTCCTTCAAAAGATGACAGAGGCATTCATACAGACTTTTTTTTGCTTATTTATTTTAAAAAAGCAGAGTCAACCTGTTTTATACATAAATATAATAAAACAATAAAAGAAGTCTAACATTCACAAACATCTCTACAAAATAATAAATATAATGGAAGCAAAACCACACAAACTCTTTTACTGTTAACTACACTATGTGTCCTACATGTATACCTTTATACCCTGCTCCTCCCAACAAAAGTGGCACATGCTTAAACCTCGTCAGTGTTGCAGCATTTACCCTTCCATTGTTTAGGCTACTTTCTAATATTTTTTTTTCTTACTGTGTTTTTATCTATTTCTAACTAAACCAAGCCTTTCTAGAACAGCAAGTGCACTTTTCTAATCATACTTCTAGTTTGTTATGGGTTTGTATTTTACAGCCTTTAATATACAGCAGCATACTCCCTGGTACTCCAGCAAGAAAACTAAAGTGAGCTGCTTTTCGGTCACTGTACCTGCGTTAGGGTATGTGCAGTTAACACTCTGATACACATAACTCTAAAGCTAGACACTGATATAGATGCATTTATTAACAATGCTCCATCTAGTCTTATTTCACTAAATTCTGTTCATTAGAAATCGTGCATGTTGGGGGGCGAGAATCACAGCCTATTACTAATGAAGTTCCAACAGTATGAAAGTATTTTTACAAAAATAATTAAAAAAAAAAAAAGCAAGACTATTCACATTTCAAATCAGTTCAAGTTCTACCACCGTAAATGGCTTTTAGAAATGCTATGAAAAAAAGTCTATCAAATCCAAATGGGAAGTCACAATATCCCATCTGATTAGAGTCAGTTTTGCTTTCTACATCCTCATCTTATTGGTATGAGAAAGGGAGAGAAAATGAATGCAGGGTCAAAACAGTGACGCCCTGCTCCATTAGTTTTCACTTCCATGCTGCTGTGCTGCAGCTCACAAAGCAAGCATTCCAACTACACCTTTTTATAAGGTCCTATTCTGAATGCAAAGCGTTCCATTTTCATACACAGTGACCCGAAACAGAAGTGTTGTAAAATATAGTTTCTCAATACATCTGTTTTATGTGCAAAAGATCTCCTGTACTTTTAACAGTACCCTGTGTGTGCAATTGTAGTAGCCAGTCCTGCAGCAACACAGGCTCACTACTTGTAACATGACAAAAATGTAAAATACACGCTAACCGTTCTTTGTTAAAGAACTTACAATAAAAATGGCTCCATATAAAATACATTATTTCTTTTACTTAAAAATAACTCAGTGGAAATGTGTGAATCCTGTAATACTCATCATGTGGCTGTAACTATACATTTGCATGTCAATGCCATAGTAATTATCCTTCAATTTTAACTACATGTGACCAAAAGATTACTGCCCTACAAAAATAGTCAGATATTAGAGAACAATACAGAACAAAAGTTTTACAAAGATTTAGAATTCACAGGGACAACATTTTAAACCAGTTAAGCCTTCAGCTGAAAGTGCCTTAACTTTTAGGCACATATGGTATATATCATTATCTGGGGGTTTTATAGACTAACAAACAAGAATCTTTCTGTCTTACCAGTTAAAACCGCTCACGTAATTGGTTTACTGAAAGCGTTTAAACGTTCCCACAAACAAGAAAGCCAATCCTCTCACCCTCCCAACACAACATCACCACCTTTGACTTATCAACAGCCTGATGGCTGATGCAGGCAGGACATGCTGACACCGAGATGTGGCACTGCAAGTTTACAGTAACACCTTGTTACTAACAAAATTGGTGATTTGGAACCAGTAATTGCTACAGGAAACCATCTTCAAAATGCAATGCTGCATACCATCATTACTCTTCTACAATTAGAAGTTCAGAAAGTTCTGCCCTTCAGTCCTCTCTCTATGTACTCATAAGGCCATTAAATAGATCGGACTAATAATCACTCAGGCATTCCCAGCTAAGTGAAACATCTGTAAACTTGTGGCACACAATCTCTAATGTCAAGTCAAATGAAGCTAAAAAAAAAATTTCAAGTTCCATCTTTGGATTTCATGTTCATGGGAATATTGGTATGCATTTGGTGTCTACAACAATTTGTAAAGTTACATATAAAAAAATATACATATGGTACCACAGTCTAAATCTCCAAAGTTTGCATATTTCTTAGTAAGTTCCTGAAAAGAGAAAACGCAACTGGAGCTTACTGTATGTTATGAACTTGTACAGATACTGTATGTAGAGAAAATTCACCAAAGCTGTCCAATTCTTGCTGGAAATTAGCTTAACATAAGTTATGGTTTATTTACTATTAACTTGGTAAATACAGATAGTAAATATTTATGAATATAAAATGCAAGCCATCAACAGCTCACTTGCTGAGACAGTTTCTCAGTATATACGATCTTGTCACTGATAAAAGTGTTTCTTTTTCTATAACCTCTCCTAACAAGCATTCTTGATAGCTAAATACTAAACACTATCTTAATGTAGTGTTTTCCTTCCTTACGGGTCTATTCCTGCTCCCATGTAAGTCAATGGAAAATTCTCATTCCTTTCAGTGGAACGGGACTAGGCAGTAATGTGCTTTAGAAGTGTTACATTATATTCACATCCTCTCTTAGTATGCAGAATAATAACCACATATAAATAATGCATGTCATTTACCATTTCTTCTGAAAAGTATTTTTATCTTAATCTTATTTTCAGCTTCATTTTTGAAATTATTGTACAGTAATACTGAAGATTCGGGTCTTAGGTTTGGCAATCACTGCTCGACAGCTGAAATGTCTTAACAACCTCCCCAAGTTTTGGCTTGGATAAAAGCATATTGCCCACAAATGTTTCTACACAGTACGAGCTACATAAAAAGCTGGTTTCCATATACTGTTAAAGTGGTTATGTAGTGTTGCCTATACAACTGTAGTAAGCTTCTTGCCTTCCATCCTGTACATCGTAACATCTCAGGATGAAAGTCTGTACTTAAAATGAACGTCATAACAATATGTTCAGCCACGTAGCTGCACTTTACAGCACTGATCTCTTGGTATGCTGCCATACTAAATAGCAGTAAAAGCAATAATGGATACTGAATGCTAGTTTTGAACTGGCAAGCAATTCTGACTGCTATGTTAAGACAGACAGACAGGTGTAGAGTTCTAACGATAAATCCACAGCGTATTTTTATGGCGTTACTACCTGGGAATCTGAGAAGTTGACAGAAACAGAGGCCACTGTATAGCTAGGGTAAAGGAAAGCCCCACATGAAATAAAAGCATAAAGGAAGTAAGGAAGCAAACAGATGGAGCACACAACAGGAGAGCAGCTAGTGAAGTACAGCAAGCAGAAGTCCCATATTACTGAAAAAACAAATATTTCAGGGAGAGGCTGGTCAGTAAAGAAGTTCAGTCAGGGGCTTTTTTCTTCTACCTTGTACCCAGGAACTGATTTGGATAATACAGAACGTTTGGAACCATCTTTTCTTGGAGTAGCACTTTTGTCTCTTGTTTTTTGTCTTCCCTGAAAAGAATCCTCCTGGTTGTCTGTGGCGCAATCACCTTCAGATACATTGCCAGACGAATTGTCCTATAATAAAAATACCATAGCTATATTTTTTATTTTTGGGATATACAGACAAGTCTTTCCTATGCCCCTGAGAGCCAACTAAGGTATGAGAAGGATACATCTTTCCTTCTGCAAAAGCATGGGGTACAGCACAATCTAGAACACTTTTGCTCATAACCTTCATGAACTATTTTTTCTCATGCTACGAGACTGGCATCAGCAGTAGCAGTCACATCTTCCAGTTTGTCTTGATACCAGAGTGGGAAGCACAACACTGTAATTCTTTGAACCATTTTCCTTTAAAAGTTAGCAAGAAATCCACTATATGCAATATACTGTTTAAGAAGTAAAGGGCCAGCAAAAGTTAAAAATGCCCTTGCCATGCATTTGAAGTGTACCATCAAATAGCGCTGCCTTGAATTAATAAACATATGAAGGTTTTTTCTGCCACCCTCATCTAGTATTTTCACCAGGAGCAATCGAAATACTTTATTTGGATTGCAGCAGCAGAATGCCATCAAAGGCAACACACACTTCAATATTTAATACAGAACCAAACAACAGAATTTACGCTCCAGTTAAAATTTTTTGGGGTTTTTTTTTGGTTTTTTTTTTTTTTTTTTAGGAATGAGGAGGCAAGAAAGAGGGCAAGAGGTTCAAAGAGGATGAGAGACCAATGTAAGCATAATTAAGAACAGCAGCACAAGCTTTTTCTCAGAAAAGTGTTAATAAAGGCCTCCAAAAAGCTCCAGAAGAAAGCAATATGATTAATCACATTTATTATAATAAAACCCAGAAGGCCAAGTAACAATAGAACCCTACAGTAAAAGGCACTCTGTACAAACATCACAGTAATGAGCCTATGCCCCATAGCCTAAAATCAAACCAGGCAAAACAGACACAGGGCAAAGGGAGGAGTGTAACACAAAAGCAAAGCACACTATGTGGCAATAAGAAATGTTTCACCATTATTTTAGGGGAAGGATTATTTAGGACAGGCCCATTAAAACACTACAGAACAGGAAAATTGCTACCTGACTCCAACAACAGGGAGGGTGAAAAAGCAAAAAGCATAAAGCACATTGTAGGACTCACCAGGGAGATCTGACAAATGGTAGGTAGCCCAAAACTCAGGAAGAGTCCTGACAACTGCGCACCTCTGTGTTCAGCATGTATTTTTCCTGAACGATACACCCCAATGACTAGAAAAGAACTCCTGTTCCTACAGACAAACCCACTTCACAGGAATCCCATTTTAAATTTTCCCTACACAAGGACATTTTCCCTTCTGCATTCTGTCACCAAAAAGACTTCTGTAAAAACAAAAGGATAGTGTGCTCAGTCCAGTTACTTTTCTTTACCTTTAAAGGGAATAGAGGTCAGTGGAAAAGGGAACTGGGAAGAAATGGTTAAAGACTAATTGTAAACGAGCTGGAGTGCGATTAAGTCAAAATTTTGAGCTGATATTTAGCATGCTAAGTTTATATGATTTCTTTTTCTCCAAAAAAATGCAAGCAGAAAGGGTGTATTAACAGCTGTCTCTCCCTTATTAACCTAAAAGCTGACCCCTTCCTTTCTTCTTCATTTACGAGTATCTTATGAATATTCAAACAAAATAAACATCTATATGAAAATTTAGCATTATAGGTACCCACCATCTAACATGTTTATCAATTGAACTAGAAACTGTTAAAAGCACCTGTGATTTTACATTCCATTTCTCTTAAAGTTAGGATTAAACATCTGGAAAGTGGTTGTTACCAACATGCTAAATACAACAATATACCAGCAGTTCAGCTGTAGTCAGACAGCTCATCTGAAGTTCAGCTGATCTTGAGCATCTAAAATGCTATCAAGGTAGGTATGCCAAAGTTTCCCTTAACTTCCAGTAACAGTTAATTTTGTGTTTGCAATAACAGAACATAAACATCTTGTAAAAGATGTATTATGAAGCAAAAACCCAGTGCTTTTTACCTTCTCTTTAAATTGGAATGAAATAATGTTTCTGTATCAAGTACCTCCTGCTTTTATGTCACAAGAAGAAAAAGTTATGAGGCTATCAACACCTTTCTTTGCTTTGTGACAGATTCTGTGGGACTTAAAGAACGAAATATGCTGTGACCTGCACTACAGTGTTCATTCCCCTCAGAAATGATAGCAACTTCCCCTTGGGAAAAGGGCATAACAAAGAGCTGTGGTTGGGAAGATTGTTCAAAATGTCTTTAAAAAGAAGGAAGAAAGGGCCTGAAATTTCAAATATTTTTCAATTTACTTTAAAAATGGAGCAAAATGGAAAGCTGGAGAGAAATGTCATAAAATAGAAGTATTAAAAAAGGAAATACACTTTTTAGTTTATGATTCTCCTTCATTTTGTGAATGTTAAAGAAACTACTGAAAGTAACAAAAGTGAAGGGAAAGGATTTTTTTGTCTTTGAAATACTTTCAATTTGTCTCACCGAATTGCCTTTGGTTTTCCGTTTTTCATCACCTCGCCCTTCCTCTGCATCATCTGAATCTCCATCACTGTCTAATGCAGGCAGCTCTGGATCCAAAGGAGGTTCGTAAAGAGCTGTATTTAATGGCAAGTAACGAAGTTCATCTGGAGAGTATCTAAAGTTAAAATAAATAATTTAAGTTAATGCATGTGTACTTTACGCATTAACATTAAGTCACACAGCATACCAGGACTTCAATGAGAAAGAGTAAGAAAAGCTTCCTTTTTTTTTTCCAGAAAAGCACACAAAAATACACAGTTCTGAAAACACAGAAAACAGACTAATTCATCCTACTAAACGTGAAACCATCTAGTACTTGTCTCCATTGTATGGCGAATATTCATGGAATACAGGAAGAATATATTTGCAATGTTCCAAACCAAATAATCATAAGAGGCCATGGAACCCCTAAAAATTTTTTAACCAATCCACGTTACTATGTCCAATGGACTACACACTTCATTAGTAAATGTACAGTGCTCCCAAAGCATGTGCAGAACAATTCTAACCCAGGGCACACAAACAGCTAGGGTCCAAAGCAAAGAAAGTAAAGAATATAGCTATGTCTTGTGTTCTTTGATCACTGAAGGAGAACATAAAATGCGTATAAAAATATAATTCAGAAGAATGTGAAGATCTAATCACATTGCTTATAGCCAGATATGACTTAACATGTGTATCTAAAACCCCCTTTTTTTTTTTTACCTTAAATACTAAGAAAAAAGTGAAAGTCCTCTTACTATTAAGAATGAACACTGTAAACAACAGGGTATTATTTTGATGCATATTTTGAAATGCTGTGTCCTTCATTAAGGGCTAGCAGTTTCACTTGCAGCTTATAAGTGCAAAATACACAAGATATCTAGTATTTTTAATTAAATTAATTTAATAAAGTTGAAGTCCTTCAAGAATGTCCTGTAACATGCAAATTTGGGGTGGGCTATGCACACACACTGGAAAGAGCAAGGCATATGCAAATAAAGAGCTTCTTTAAAGAAAACCATGCATATACAGGATGAGTACCATCCCTGTTGGTAAGGGTAAGGACTTAGCGAACAATTTTCAAATCGCTATGTATTTGTCAAATGGGAGAATGCTACTGGTAAAGTCTTAAATTTGTGTACACAGTCGATACACATTTTTAATGAAATATAAAGATCCAACTAGCAATACCTTTCCCTCTCACTTCTAAAACCAACATTAGACTTAGCCCACAAGACGAAAGTAATTTTTTTTAATTAAAAACTTTCTACAGATTTTTAAAAGGGCAGCAACACCGTCAACACAGAAAACGTGATCACAAGCCAGCATTACAACATTTTAATATAGCAACATTAATCTTAGCAGACATGCAGAGGCAGATGATTAATAAACACATAAGGGTAGCAGGAGTGAAATCAACGTCTCCTTTTACCACAGTAAATATCTGAGCAGGCCAAATCTCAGGCACTGCGATACGTCAGTGGAGACAGTACTCTTGCAGCCAGTACTCTTTTGTTGACAAAAGCTGTCATGCTATGCAGCTATTAGACTACCAAGTGTCTCACACATGAAATTAATTCAAAACTTTACAGTAAATACACTGAAATGTTTTCTATCTGCTAGATGTAGAGAAAATAGATCAGTGCAAGAGAGTTGGCAGTTAGGATGCTTTTAAAATACCTTTTGTAGTACTCCTGGAACTGGCCGGGTATGAGAGCCACTGGATAAGGACTAACCTTTGTTCTCTCTGTAGGTAAGATTTTGTATTTTCCTTGAGGCACCTGGATAATCTGTATTGTTTAATACAAAACAATGACGTTCTTCTTTCACATACAAACTTTTGAGTCTTCCTCACCACCTACCCCCTCAAATATTTTTTAACTAGCCAGTTTCACTGAGTTGGAACATCCAATTAGGTTCTCCCATGGGAAATCCAATTCATTAAAATGGTAAGAGATCCCACTCACAAAACAGTATTACTGATTAAGTCCAATCACTAAATACCTAATGAACTGAATGAATATTAGGTAAGACCACTTCTAACAATATATTAAGTAATGTAAAAATTAAAAGCTAACAGCTGAAAACAGTTAAACAACTTTTGTGACTGGCATCTTTAGCATGAATTATTGTCGCTGGTCCACATTGGTAGAGGGTAGCAAGAACATGTCCATATAATTCTGAAACCAGATTGTACTATAAAGACATGAATTAATAATGTGAATATATGGAAAGGATAAGCTTACACAAAAGCCTTCTTTCCCTTAGAAAAAAATGAAACTAATTATCTACTATCTTGTCTCGAACATGGGTCAGTACCAGAAAAATGTAACTTTCCTTAATAGACTATCACGTAATGATTTGCATAGAGAAAATTTTTGCTTTTAATGTCTTTACACAAGCAGAACAGTCTTGCTTCAAAATGCCAGCTAATTGGTTTTTTTTTTGTTTAAATCAGGCACAGAAGCATGAAATGTATCTAACACAATAATAATACAACACCTAAGAAAAGCAAGGACATAACCTTGACAGGCAGCACTCTCTTAGAGGATAGTTTACTTTTTTACTCTAGGTATTGTTCAGTCAAATTTTGGAGGTATTCCAAAAAAGAATTAGCCATTTATATGAATAGATACAATAGCAACAGAAGCTTCTTAGTAACCTAAACATCCCTCTTAGTTTTTATACTACTACCAGCAGATTAAAGACATAACAACAAAATAACATTGAAATTTGTAAAGCTCCTGGAGACAAGTATTTTCAAGTTTTAAAAAAAGTTTCATGTTAAATATATTTGAGATTATTTTTTTTAGTAATATTACCCATTTAACAGTAAAACTGTTCAAGTCCTTACATGACTGAAACAAGAATAATCAAAACCTTTGATAATAATATAGTTAAAATGGTACCAAAACCAACTTTACTAAAACAAGCAAGGTGCTGCCTACTGATACAGATAAAAAATTTAAATCTGCCTACATGTGTCTGTAAATCAAAATAGGCTCTTCTTTCTTCCATTCGTTCTCGGTTTAAATTGCTGTTGAATTCCGCAGCTTTCTTGGCAGCTTTTTTAATGTATTCTGGAACTTTACTGGCTTCTACTTTCTGTGTGTTCTGCTGCTGCATTTGCTGAAAATAAAAAATATTTTATTAATTCACATACATTCCACTATCAGTTTGAGAACAGCCTTTTCTTATACTCCACACGTTACAGATCCAGTTCACTTACAATGCTAGTTACTTACAGAGTACTCTTTATAATGATCTGTTATTCGCTGACGTTCTTTCTCTTGCAGTATAACAGAATACTCAGCATGTTTGGCAGGGTATTCTTTAATCATAAGATCAATTACTTCATCGCTACGCAAAGCTGTTAGACCTAAAATAGATAAAAGCAATAATGATGCTATCTGGCAAAACTAACTGTAGGTTATTTATATCCCACAATGATCAACTCAAGTTTTTGAGCAGCTAAAGACAACAACCTGCTGTGCACAATAATGCTTCTCTCTCTCTCATATATAGGAGTGAACTTGTACCGTTTAGCTTTCAAGGCTGATTAGGAGTTTGCTTCTACCCAAGGAGCCAAGGCTTATTTCTTTCCTTCCTTAGAATTACAGACCCCTTCACACTGACTCAGCCACTTACTAAACTCCCCTGCGAGGCGAAACCTCTGTTCTAAGCGGGACCTGCTGAACTGCTAGTTTCAGTTTCTAGTATTAGTGAAGCATTAGTTTTATTAACTTGCAGAACTTTAACTGAAACTATGAAATTTACATAACCTCTCTATCCAAATCAAGGAAGAAACATGGTGAGGGCAATTCAGAGCAGCAAACTGCACACAGACTCCTGACTCCCAATTAAAGCATTTGGAGTTCAGAAGTTAGAATGCCTCAGTTTGCAACTACAATGCAGAACTCCTTCTTTAAAGGTTCCAACACAACTTACCTCCACTGATTATAAATATAACCTTAAAAAAATAGGGACAGTTAACTCAGCGCACATCTCTACTGGATACGTGAGGCAGAATATAGCATTTTGCTTCTATTGATAAAAATTAGATACTGTTCTCTCCCACATATTTAAGCTAAAAAGACATACAAATCAAGAAAGCTGACAAGTGAGAAATAAAGGTGGTATACCAAAGATAGTTCATATATAAAATGACACTACATTTACACAGACTCACAACATACAGAAAAAAATGTGACAGGCATCATTTAATCTCTAACATGCTCCAAGTCACATGTATTAGCAGAGAGAGGAAAAAAATACTTCAAGCTTTTTCAATATGTCACATCATTCCATTTCACATACGTTAAAGTGCTTTAATACACACCCTTCTAGCTTCCAACATATAAGCTGAACCATTTAACACAAGTGTTTGCAGAGTTCCAACTAACTCAGAAAAACAAGACTGAATTATTATTTTTTTGAATTTGAAAAATTATGGTGTTCTCTATTCTAGAAGAACAAAATTCTAAAAGTTAATTTACAATATAGAAGGGATTTTGCCAAGTAATTGGAATAGATAAAAAATGTATTTTTTTTTAATAATAAACCTGGAATACTGATACTTCACGGCCAATTTACACAAAATAATAATAAACTAGTTTTCATTTCAGAACTTACATTTTCAGTTGAGGGTGATGCAATTCTTCTTTACCAAACTGAATCACATTTTCAGCCTGTCATATTTTTTAATACTTTAACAAGAAATCATACAATCACTTAGATTGGAAAAGACCTTTCAAATCATCAAGTCCAACCATTAACCCAACATTGTCAAGTGCACCACTGAAACCATGAATCTAACAATTTGTCTTACCGAGTGTGCACTGAGTCTCTGTGATAACATTTAGTTCTCTGAGGTAGAGTTTCTCCTTGTGAGATAGATCACGTCTTTCTAAATCTCCAAAGAAAACAAGAAAGAGCAATAAAAATGTGTGCAGATACTCCAACTCCCCCATAAACGGTGTCAAAGTTTTCTGACAATTTTATTACCAGCCAGTAAAAGTCTCTATTATACTACTACTCCTACAAACACATTAATTTTATAAAAGAATTTTTAATTTAACATACACTGTAGGGACATGGTCAGTTCTTCCGAGTACCCTGCCTGTAGTTATGATTTACAGAAACAGTGAAGAAACCTCACATTAATGAGCTCAGATGCACAAAACACTATCAGGCACTGAAGGTACATTCCCTTTTAATATGTCTTTTCAAAATAAATTCCACAATAGGAGAACCAGGTTTGACAATCCTGAATAATGAAGGCTCAAATACTAGAACCTCTCCAATTAATTTTTTTAAATTCTTCCAGTGTATAAATGTTTCCACAATTCAGGAAACAGAATACAGAGATACAGGTATATATTAAATCACCAACAAAATACCCAAAAATAAACCCGAGGTCAGTTTTCAAAAAGTACTTGCTGATCTAACCCCCAAATCAGACTTGTTTACAGATTTTTACTGGCAATATCAAAAAGTCTTACATTATTTCAAAAAACATACGATATATTTTCAATATGCCATAACAAAAAGTACAACATACATAATTCAGATCCACTTTTGCCAGGGTCTTTTTTTAATCAGTTGGCTCACGCTATAGTCAGACTGATACAGATTACAACCAAACTGTACGAAGACAAAGATTTTTAGAAGAAAAACTTTAAAAATAAATACCTGGATATTTTCTCTTAAAGGAAGTCACGCCCAAATATTCACTGACTTGCTCTTGAAGCATATAATATTCACCTGTTTCATCTGGTGGCCACTTGTATTCTATCAAGTTTTCAGCAGGAAAATAGCTGTATCTAAGAATAAGAACAATGTCAGAACAAATCAAAGAATCCTTAAGAATACTTACATTTCTAGAAATTCAGTAATTCCTACTTATATGTCAATGAACAACATCTATGAAGTTTGGCTTTGGAACACTTTGTCCTGTAAACCCGTTTCAAAGTCACTTCATCACACCCTACTTTACATATATTTCTCCAGACCAGTATTTATCAGTATGCTGAGGGACAGAACATGAAGAAAGGGATATTCATGACAGTGGACAGCACACTGGGAAAAGCAGAAACTATAGCATCTAAATTCATTCAAAGAATATTAACATTTTAAAACCATGTGAGCTATGCTTCTGATTGTAAATTAGATGCAGCACATTTTGTGTCATTTTAAAACAAAATGTTTTAAAATATGCTGGAAGAAAAAGACAGCTAGTACTCATAGGACGTTCCCTTATTTCAGAAAGATGTATGAAGAATATACAAGCAAAGAACAAAGAGCATATCAAACAGTACAGTAAAACTAGCAATAAGAAAGCAGGAATCATAAAAAATTATATTACCCAAGGTCTTGACTAGAAGTTTCACAGCTGCGAGAACTGTCCCCTGAGCCCATACGTCGTCTTTTGGATGGCTGGCTGCCGTCATTGGAATTTTCTTCTGTGTCATCCTGAAATGAAAATGAAGATAAAATATTAAAAAAAAAGAGTATCCAACAGATAACACAAAACATCAAAAAACACTGCAAGGCCATCCACAGTTTAAATATACCTAACTACTGAGTTATTTAATAACACTCTTTACAAATAGCTCATAGGACAGCTTACATAGCAAATTATTCTTTGCTATAAACTAGCTGCATGACACATGGTGGCGCAGAGAATGGGGTAGTTTCTCACCTGTTGTGTAGGTGGAGCACTGAACAGACAAAAGCTGTGGCTCTGACCACCAAGTTCATCGCTCTTGATGTAAACTACCTAAGGTATCAGCACAGCCGGACAGCTGTAGAGCCAGCAAACTTCCCTCACTGGTGACAGTCAGGAACAAGACTAGTTCACTTAATCAGGCTAGCTCTCCAAAGCAAAAGCAAGGGAAGAGCAAAAATACCCTTGCTAAAAGCTGATGCTTATTAAAATCCAAGGAAAATATTACCAAAAGCAACACGGGAGTTTACAGACATACAGTTAAAGTAAAAGGAATGGTACACAGTATAAAGATATATGATTACAGCAAGTAGCAAAGACTTGTCTTTTGTGGGGAAAAACTGAAAAAAAAAATACCTTATGTTGTATTGCAACAGGTACAGAAGAGAATAAAGGTATTACAAGGGAATATTTAGAAGTTAACTTACAGGTGGTCACTATTCAGATTTCATGAGATCTATACAAAGTAAGGGAATAAAGGTAAAGAACAAAACAAAACCCCCAAAGTTTTGCAAAATCTAGCAGACTAATGATTCAATTGATCTTATTGCATTTTTTACTGCTTTATTGTCCAATAATGGTATACAACTCCTACCTATATCAAACTCTCCAAAGCATTTAGTGACTAACCTTGCATGACTATAATTGAGAAACAGAAGGCAGAAACTGTTCAAGTGAATCACTTATTGTAACCAGTAGTAGAGCCAAGAACAAGATAGCTCTTCAAGCATCAAAACTGTCAAGTGGAGTAGCGTGAAAGAATCACATTTCATAACTTTGGTGAAAAGTTTAAGAAAGAAGAATTAACCTGTCAGAAATAAAGCCCAATTATACTTGCATTATACTTACTTCTTACATAATGACAAGAACATTTTTAGGTCTACCTTAGCTAGTATCTTTCATTCTATTATGTTTTGCATATCAAATAACTTGAAATATCATTTTAAAAGATTCCAGCAAATGAGAATACATTACTTCTGTTATGCAACATTTCTCAGTCCTATAATCAAGACAGGCCACAGGGAAAAAGCATTTTTGCTTTTTTTGGGTTTGTATTTTTGGTTTATTTCATGTTTTCCCACAATTCTTCACAGTTTTTTTTTTCTTTCTTATGGAGGAGCAAGAAGAACATCTTTCATACAATAACAAAAACTGAAACTGTGCTTACTCAATGCAGCTATACTTAAAGAATCGGGTAAGTAGCATCTCCACTAGTATTACTAGCAATACTATTTCTTAGTATTGCTGAGAATATGCTGTATAAACTCAACTGAACATACCAAGAAGCAGTCCCCAGTCAAAACAATATCGCACTGAAGTATTTTGTGACACAGCTGTATCTCACCAGCAGCTCATCCCTACTTCCCACATGGAACATCAATGCACTCCCAACTTTCTGAACTGTCAGACAAAAACACAAACAGGGCCAAAGCCATGCTTCACTATACCAAAGCTACCAAGAGACTTCAAAACATTTTTAAAAGGGAAGATCTCCACCTGACAGTTGAGAGGAGGTGCCTTACATCAGCTTCTCCTTTCGCTTTGAAATTTTCTTTTACTAAATCCAGTACTGTCAAAAAATACGAGCACCCATACCACAGGAGAGATAGGTGTCCTCCATTTCCATCTTTTCTTTTTTATTTTTTCAAAAATTCCGCAAATTCAATCACACAGGCTCACAGACCAAGCACTCTAGGAAATGAGGCAGTTTGTTGCGAGGACTTCGCAGAGAAAACGAAAATGTTTGCACTACAATCTAAGACACGCTGCAGTTCAACCACTGGTACTGTACCAAAAATAATAAGTGGGGGCAGTCTCGTGGCTCTCTTTACATGGAAAGTTAAACAACGCCAAAAAAAAGCCCTCTCTTCCCTTGAAAACGCCTGTTAGCGCTTAGGAAATGAGGTTACATTACAAACTCCTATCCCTTACAGCATCTACGCCACGATCTTTTATTATGCAATGGGGATGCCTGAATTACGCCTTTCAAAGGCATTTCAAGATGCCTTTCAAAAAGTAACTGCCAAGCCCTGGGTGGAGAAACAGCAGCAAGTACCCGGCAACGCAAGCCCCAGCCGCTGCCGCAGGCACAACCTGTGGGCCTACGCACACCAGCCCCGACGGGACCCAAACTTTGCCGGGACGACGCCGCGGCGCGGGCGGGAAGGCGCGTCAGGACTTTGGGGAAGGAGGACGGGCCCCGGCCACCCCGCGGGACCCCCCCAGCCCCGGACCCGCACGCCAACTTCGGCCCGCGGCGCGGGAAGGCGCCAAGCCCCCGCCGAGAGGCCGCCCCCGCCGCCCTGCTCCCCC
>JAVJGJ010000059.1:36958927-36973271 GCA_035590215.1 Microhierax caerulescens | reverse complement strand
CTGCCTGGCGTGGGGCGGGAGGGAGAGGCAGCCCGGGTGCGGGGCCCTGGCCTCGCCGTGCCGCCCCGCGGCCTTTGCCGAGCTTCTGGTGGGGTCGGGCGTGCGGCCGCCGTCCCGCCAGCAGGACTCGCCTCGCCGCGGTGCGGTTCGGTTCGGTGCGGTGCGGTGCGGTGCGGTTCGAACACCCGCCATCGCTCAGGCTGAGCAGTAACTGCTCTGTCCTTCGAACAGGCCGTTCCCTACGGTGCCTGGCAAGCGACATCTTTCCTTAATTGCAATGTTAGCGCCATTTCCAATCCCCTCGTGTAAAATAAACCCTTTTGGATCACGTAGCAATAAAGCCACAAGGTTTATCCAGAGTTAGTTTACTGAATTCTGTCACAAGATTTCATACATTATCACGTCATACTGATTTCATAAAACTATTATTGAAACTGAACTCTGATGTATGATATGGCTGTACTCTAGTGAGAATAAAATACTAGTTTTCTGCTAATTAATTATGATTTGAGCACGTGCCCTTGTGCTCAATGTCATGGGCAGGGACACAATGGCACGGACAGAACTGTTGGTCTGGAGGTTTTGCCAGCACCTAGTGGCTGGGCAGGGCTGAAGTAAACAAGATGCCTGGTGGCAATTCTCTGAAGATTTAATCAGCATCTGGTATCTGTCCTTGCTGATGCAGACAGCCAGAGAGGCCATCCCATGAGAGAAATATAAGATTTATTCCCAAGCAGCACCCCAGCAGTGTTGCAGTGACCCAGAGGTCTAACAATAACCATGTTAATGCTGACCATTAAAAAAGAAAGTAATTTTGGGGTTGTGTCAAGCCTGGCCCAGAAAGCACCCCAAGCCCTCCTATTTCTGCTCTGATGTGCTGGTGCCCTCCTATTTCTGCTCTGATCTGCTGGTTGTAGCAAGTTTTATCTCATTTCTTAGTGTTTTCACTGTGGAGAGTTTCGTCAGTGAGAGGAAAATTAAATGCCAGGAAAAAAGTACCCAGAAATACTTACACTATAAAAATGTAACTGGATTTCTATGGCCTTTCTGAGAAAGGTGACCATTTTTCTGCTGCTCTCTTCTTTTCAGGATTTTTTGGTTTGTTATTTTGCTTATCTGAGACCTAGCATTACTTCTGCTGAAACTCCTGAATCCACACAGAGGAAGATCTGGTTTCCAATGTAAAAGGGAAGGTGAATGAACATTTATACATCTATTTCTTTTTACAGAACAGAAGGAAAATGAACCAGCTGCAGGCTTTGCTGAAAGACAGTCTTATCAGAACAAAGCGTGTGGAAAACACAGCTATCATTGACATAAAAGAAAGACAAGTCCGTGTGCATCAGCCTATGGCTTTAATGTAAGAGATCAAAGAATGTCCAGGGAAGTGAAGCAGAGGTAGAAACTCTGGGAATCTAGAGCACAAAGTAGCAATAACAGGCAGGGAGCATAGCGCTTTACTAAATACACTTGATTTCTTTCAACCTCAGAGACCATGTTACAGGCGTGAAGCCTAGCTACTATGTTCAGAAGCTAACGTCACATCTTTGATTTTCGGAGGAAAGATGCCATTTAACTGGCATTTTCAAGGAGTCTTTTTTAACCACTCCACACTCGGTGACTCCACGAGTGAAGCAGATGTACATAGGTCTGTTCTCTGGCACTGACACCTGCTGGTATGGAACGTGCCGTACCCATAACTATAACCCCGAAACAGAGTGACTGTACCAGGTTGCCTATGGGGAGCAGTCCTGGGTCATTCTAAATTTACAGACTCTGCCTCAAAATTGTTTGGGAAATTGCTTGCTGGCTCAGGCCAAAACGCCACCCAGACTGTTCGGACAGTACTCAGAACTGCTCCCTGGCACCTTAAATTTGCTGCCATATATGTAGTTTATCTGTTTTCATTGTGCATCAACTGATAAACAGCAGAATAAAAGCACTTCTGGTCATATCATATTATATGGCAAAACTAATACTTACTCCCTGACAAAGTCTGTGAACTTTCTAGAAGTTCAGAAATGCTTCCCACACCACAGTCCTCCCCTTATATCGTTGGAAGGTGGTACCACTTCCTTTCCTAAACCCCATGATACCATCTCTCAAACACTTCCAGGAAGTTTTTCCAGGGGTGCATACTGCTATCCTTGGCACACTCAGAAGAATGTGTTCAGAAGACAAAGCCTTTGTTAAGATAGCCCCATCCCTGGAGACAGATTTTCAGCAGAGCCATTAGCCCACTAGCTAACAGTGACATAATCTTTAATACATAAATGATCTTAAGTATAAACCACAGCTTTCAGAGATGCCAGCCTGCTGGCTTTTCAGCAAAGCAGATTACATGCTGAGGTGCAGAACAAAGTCCTCAGCTGGTGTAAATTATCACCAGCTCCACTGACTTGAAAGAATTTCAGGCCAGGAGGGATCACTGGATCATCTCATCCAACCAGTTGAATATAAATCTGCCAAACCAGTGACCTAGTTACACATATACTGTGCCAAAGAAGTCATTGACGTGAACAGATTTGACCTGTGTAGACGGCTCCATTGAGGTATGGTCATCTGCTTTGGACCGGCTAAAGGTTACACTTCCCATTGAAGACTTCAGTGTATTTGAAATTGGCATCCTTGGGTGAGCGCTGCCTTGGGTCCAGTCACCACGGGCGCATTGCCTACCTAGAGAAGTGGTACTGAGTAATGGGCCTACACAGATAGTAATCGCAGACTAAGCAGATAGTTTCAAATAAGACTTTGAAAATATAGTGGACTGTACAGGAACTAGGTCTAGTTTCAAAGCAGGCATATTTTTTTCATTTATTTTTTTTAACATCATAATTTTATGTGAACTAACAAAAACAATGGGAGGGTGGAAAGCAGTTCATCATTGCAAATTGGTGCATTTTTGGTCCGTAACACTGTGCTGTATTGACACAGGTGCCACTACAGAATGCTTTAAACCTTATCTACACTTTCTACAAGAACTTATTGCAAGTTAGAAGGGGAGGACTCTGCTTCAAGGAGGCGTATTATAAATGTGTCCATGCAGATTAGCATTTGATCTATCTTCAGAATGTACGTTGACAAGAGCTGTAGCCATCCTGAGAAATCTGGAGACTTCCTACTTCCTTCACTCGCTGTGTGCTTACACTAATACTTTAACACAAGCAGAAAGCCTTTACATGCTGCTTTCTTTCTTTCTTTCTTTCTTTCTCTGTATCATCTTCCCAGCAGGCGTGGAATGAAATCAGTGCAGGATACACAGAAGAATCAGCTGTATAATACAAATCGAAGGGGTAACACCACTCATTTCCCTAACACCAGGTGCAGGACCTGTCATGTTCTCTTTTAAATCAGTTCATCATGCTTTTGCATCTGACATCAAGCACTAGGATAACACTTGTTTGAAATGCTGTACAATAGCACATTAATCAGTGGAAGTGAGAACAGGCAATATAATAAAGCATTTGACTGACTAGCTTTAATAGTCAGCAGTCTTCAGAACATGCATTATCACTGTTTATCTGCATCCTGGCTTAGACTTTGAGACAATATTTGCCTTTTTTCCCCCAAGAAAACAGGTATATTGGCAAAGAAAATGCCTGTATTTGGCCCAAATTATCAGGCAAATATGTATACCTATGTATTTTTTTAGGACCTTGTAATCTTTTAACAATTTTCCGTACTATCTAGCCAGATGGAGGCCTGATAGCTGTGAAGACAAAGACTTTCATCCTGCTTGCTACCTACAGAGTGGGCATGTATCCCAGTGTGTGTGTGGAAGCTGTGGAGAAACTAGGTGAGAGAAGTGACTCTATCTGTGTGCCTGCATGCCGGCATCTCACTGATCAGCTCTGCCCTTGCAAACAGCTTCAAAAACCAATCTGTCAAACTACCAGATCCTGAAAATCTGGGAATCTGAACAGACATTTTTATGGCTCCACAGCTGAACCTTCTCCAGACATCACATCCCATCATGCTCCACAACCTCTGTAGGTATGAACAGGTTACTGAACTCTCTTTCCTTGGCCATTCTGAACAAGTTTTCTGTTAGTTACCCTTCAACAAAATGAGCCCTGGCAGTCACATTTTCTTGACTTCATACACCTGATGCTGAGGTCTTAAGCATACTTTTGTAGAGCATCAGCTTCGATACTCTGCTTCACAGTCCATTCTTCAAAGACACCAGCTCTCTAAGACTTCCAAACTTTCTACAGAAAGCCTAGTCTCCAGGAGAAAGCTGGAATCTCTTTTCCTGCCTGTGAATTTTGAGACATCATGAAGCTAGTCTCCTTGTCTCACAGTAACAAATCACCTCTTCTCTAACAAAAGTGCCTGTTTCCTTCCCTCTCCTGCTTGACATCGAGCTCTTTGTTGTCCATTTAGGAACACTGCAAAACTCAGCCCTTCACAGACCAGCTGCAGAATCTTGATTGCATCTGAGATGTAGTTTTCCCTTTGTATGGAGGTGTTGGCAAGGATTAACCATTCTTCATTGGCCTTGGTCTGGGAGATAAATAACAGGCTTACACATCTTACTGATGTACTAATACATGGCTGACTTCATATCAAGGATACAATCATTTTATCACATCATCCAAATGGATAAAATGCACAACTGCAGATTATCAGAATAGCTTTGATTTTCACCATAGGGGTGATTCTAAGAAATTTCTAAGGCATTTCAAGGGTATTTCTAAGGAATATTTTGTAAACTAGTAAGATCAACTTAATCAATGTATATGCCCATCTTCTTTCTCTGAACAGGAATGAAATTGTAGGCCCATTGTGCTCCTCACTTTTGTTCATCTAGATGCCTAAAAGTAAGTGGAATTATTTTGTGTTTTGGGGCATAAGCTGTTTAGTCTGGAATGAGCTATAAGACTCTCAGTAATACATTTTTCATAAGACCTTTTTCAAAAGGCTTTTACAATTCAAACAGCTACAATCAAGAACAGGATTATAGAGGCTATAATGCAGGTTTTAAAACAAACTTGCCTGCTGGACCCTCAGAAAGTTGGTTCTTGGCTGGTGGGTCTGTGCTTGGTGACAGGCTGGCAGAGGCTGGTGCCCACTGCAGCCTCTCCACTTCTTCACACTTCATGCTTTTATCCAAAATGCATCTGACTGCAGACAGGCCAGAAGAGGGAACTGGATTGCCCATGTTTGTGGATCTTTCCTATGTTCATTTCAGCCTCAACTATTGGAGCAACCTCAGGCCACTTTATGTTATGTTCTGCTTTCTTTAGTTCTTGGCCACTGCTTTTGTTAGTGTCTCGTCGCAGGTTGAGCACAAAACAACTGTACCAGCACTGTGTCACCTAGGGATTCTCAATTTTCTTGTGCTCCAGACAGGATTCTGCCTCATGTCTGTCATATTTAGCAGTTGTGATGGATCTGTGAGAGATTAGGTATTGTAAGTCTTTGTCACTGACATGCGCGGCCAGCACACTGACTGAAGTTTCCATCTAGGGCAGCATTAATAAGACTTACTAAATCTAAGAACTGGGCCTTAGATTTTAAGCTAACTTCATACCAGCTCTATCCTACTGTTTTTCTGTTGTACTACCAATGGGGCTGAAGCAGATCCACAAGGTGTCATTGTCTTATTTAGCCCCATGTCTATCTGGCTGGCTCAGTAATGAATTCAGGAGCCGGATCATAGCCAATACTAACTTCTTTGCTGCCACAGGAGGAAGACAGAAAATGTAAAGTTGGAAGATGGCAAAACAATGCCAACACTTGCAAAACAATTTCCACACAAGTTACTTGGTTTTGCAAATAGTCACATTGTCCATAGTTGGCCACACTTCCTGAGTAAAGTCTAAGGTCTTAAGTGTTTCCAGGGCCAAGATGTGCAGCAGTTTTGACAACATGTATTCTCTGGACTTTATTCTTGCTGTTCTGGAGGATTTCTTTACAAAAAGAAAACAAAGTAGCTTTTCTTTGCATGTTACAAGAGATTTCTGAAAATTATTTAAAGTGTTCAATGTTTATGCTTTAGAACAGATAATACGTCATGAATATTGGTATTAGTATTTTTAATTTTCAGCTAGAAATACTGCTGTCTTCTTTTGAGTACAGTGTAGTCAGAGGTGGATTTGAACTTGAAAAAAAGCATCTCCATTACAGCAGTTCTGTATATGATTTTTATCATGGTTGATTTTTTTAGATTTTCCAAATGTACTTCCTTGTGTTATTATAGCGGACTACTTTAGAGAGAAAGGTAGCTGAATCAGCAGAAAACTTGAACTTCATCTACCTCGGACTGCTCACAAGGAAATAAAGTATGCAAGTCTGAAGCATTGTCCAATCTAAGCAAGAAACTGCTGCTTTGCAACATTCCAGCTGCTGAGTTTCCTTCTGTTTTTTCAAGAAGACTTGAGGGCTCGCTGCTCAGAGAGACTACCCTATGCATCTATCATCTAGGTTTCTTAACTGAACTGAAAGTGATACTATCAAGATTTGGTTTAAGATGCTCTGCTTAATCTCTCTAATGTTGTCTTTTATCCTGTTTCCAAATAAGAAAATTACTAATCTCACTAAGCAAAGTAATTTCTCTAATAGCGTTACAACTATGTGTAGCATCACAGACCCAAAGGACAAAGGAAATAATTACATTAACAGATTTTCAGATTGTTCAGTATCTTTGAATGCTACAAATAGGAAACATTTTTAACATGTCAGTTTGTATTTTCATTGACTGCTACAAACAGTTATTTTAAACTCTAGTGGATTGCACAGTTCTGTGAGGACTGGGCAGGAGGGACTGTGTGACTAACAGGCCTGAATCAGACTGTGAGTACTACAGGGCATCAAACAAGAGCAGTCCCAAGAAGACCAGGCTCCATGATCTTTTCATCTGCAGAAACAATTAGCTCTTTGAGTCATGTGAGAACAAAAGAATTTTTAGCTATATTTCATTCTAGATTAGTTTAGTTTCAAAGAGTTTAAAAGCCTGAATCCGAAAATCTCAAAATTGGTAGGAAAACAATCCACAAAGAATCCCACACATGGGCAGACATATGATTTATCATTTTTAAATACGCTGAACTGTCAGTTTTATTCCCTGACAACTCAATACTCAAGCCTTGGTGACTAGGGCACAGAGAAAGGCATGATCTGATCCTTCTCCTTCTGGGGGGCACAGCAAAGCTGAACAAAGAGATGCGATCGGGCAGCTAGAACACCAGGTAGTAACGCACGGGGTTGATGGACCAGGAAACTGAACGCTGCTGTCTTACAAAGAGAGCACAGTAAAGCCTCCTCAGGTGGATGTACAGCAAGTATGTACACCAGGACTGTCATAGCTCACATGCCCTTAATGAAATTTCAGTTAATTGGGTCTGCACTACTCAAGAGTTCAGAAATCAGAGCAGCAGTTCAGTGCTGTGCCTGAGAACATACAAATACACGCACACGCAGCAAATGTGCACAGCAAAGGCGTTAGGCCAAACCTCCCTGTGTGCCGGGGGGGAGCGGCAGATCTCTGCCTCAGTGCCAAGGGGGAAAGCAGGTTTCTGCCTCACTCTGTGGAATAAATCATGTCCGTGGGTGGAAATAATGGTGAGCTGTACTAATATTTCTGACTCTGCTCAAGTCTGTCCCGCCAAAGTAAAACCCAGCCTCGCTCTGTTCCACCCCCTGACTTGCTGGGGAATAGCTGACTGCAAGGGCAGAGCTGGGAGAGGAGGAACTGGGAGAGGAGGAACTGGGATCAGACTCTGTTCCGGGGCAGACGCTGGGTTTGGTTTTGGAGAACGTCCTTCCTTCTTTCAGGAAAAAGGTGAGTCACAATTTGTGCTCTGGAGCCACATAACATCTTTAAATTGCTGGTTTGGGCCATCGCTGGCAGATCGGACAGTCTGGAGTTGTTGCAGTTGGTTGGAAACTTGGTTTTCAATTCCTGTGGTTTTCTGTGCTTTTGAAAGCAACGTAGGTATTCAGATCCACAATGTATTTCTTTTAAAAATATTTTTGTGGGTCTGCTTCTAGCAACAAAGACAAGCCTTTATAAAAATGCATTTCAGTGAATTGTGTTGCAAGAGGGACAAAAGCTTCTTCCGCACCTTAATTTTAATTGACTGAATTTGGACACAGTTAAGAGAGCAGAAGCAGCTGTTATGAGGTGGGATCTGGTGGGCTTCCCACTAAATTTCTGTGCTAATACAAATTTTGTGTGACTGGATTAAACAGTTCAGCTGAAAACAGCCAGCCAGCCTCAGAAAGAAAAGCCTTTAAGTTAAGTTTTGTAGGAATCAGTGGATGTTTATTCACCATAAAATAGCCATAGAGCACCACCCCGTGGGGATTTACATTCCTGGGGTTTCAGGGTGTTTATCATTCCACACGTGCAGTCTTACCACAAATAATTAAGTATGCACTTAGCTTTTCCTGTGCAGATAGCATAATGCAAGTGATTTTTACAGAGGGCCTGGTGGTCCATCCCACAATGCTGTTTAGTTGAAGAGAGGTGCTGGCTTGCAGCCCACCCTGCACGTGGTGGCAGCCCTATACTGTATTCCATACAGTACCAGCTCTCGGGAATTAACATGGTGGTTCCTGTTGTGATTCTCTTCTCCTCTCCTTCCACCCAGCACCCAGGGGGAAGAGAGGGAAGACTGCTCCAGGTGCCAAAAGCAGAAACCCAGGAACAGTGTCTGAGGAGTTACTTCAAAGATTCCTGCAGCAGTGGGACCCTCGACTGGAGCAAACCAGGCACACTGCAATCACCTGCTGAGGCAAGGGAAATACGTAGGAACTTTAATACCATTTGTTATCTTTCATTTGCGCTAGATCACCATTGTGCCATTATGGATCTTCAAGTCTATGGGCTGAAAGCAGCACTTAGATGATTTTAGATGTGTCAGATAAAGGAAGGCTCTTTCTGCTGAGGGTTTTAAAATCCCATTTGTGTCTACTATTTTGAGGACCTGTGTCCTTCGGTCAGCTGAGCACTGGGCCCTAATCATGCAGGAAGTCAAGAGCAAAGGATGTTGGTTTTATTTGTGTGTTACATTTAACAGTGAAGGTGGGTGGGTGGCCAGTGCTGCTGGATCCACACACGGCTCTGCGCAGGGTTAAAGCCTATGACTTGATGCCAGGGGATCTTCATGGTTTTTCAAATGGCTTTTGCAACAGTATGTTGTGTCCCAATCATAATGGTTTTCACTGCACGATAAGCCCTCAGCTATCTCTGGCAGCCCTCCTTCAAACTGCTTCACAGTTTGCATCCTCTGTCTTTGGAGTGGAGCTGTGGTTACTGATTACTGAGATGTTCCAGCTGCACATAAGTGTGCCTCCATTCATGCTGGGGTTGTTTTGTTGTTTTGTTTTGGGTTTTTTTCCAGATAAAATGTTAGCAGCCTATTTTGATTGCCCAGGAGGCCCAGAAAATCTCTATGTGAAAGAAGTGATGAAACCACATCCAGGAGAAGGAGAAGTTCTTGTGAAGGTCTCTGCCAGTGCTCTGAATAGGGCTGATTTACTCCAGGTATGTGTATGTTAAGGAGATTTATGAACCTAAAAACGACACCGATTTTTCAAGTCCCTATCAGAAGTCTTGAGAAATTTGAAAAGTTAAAAGAGACTGGATATGGTGAGCATTTGGATGGGAGAGTTCATAGGGCTAAAAGAAGAGATGTCTGTTGATTCAGCAGATAAATGTTTTTACCTGGGTTACTGAAATGCTGGGGTGGCTTGGAAAGTGTTGGGGTCTGCAGCAGGTCTGCAGACAAGTTAGTTGACTTCAAAGACTTAGTCGTGTACCCTTAAGACAGCCACAGACTGTCAGATATGTAAACAGGAGGTGAAGAACCAGAACTTAGAGCCAAAGCGTACAGGCACCTACAGCAACAGCAAATAGCAAGCAAGAAAAAGAACACAAAAACCTATCAGGGTCTGACACATGCACTGTCTAAGATATATAAATAATTTGTATAAACAATAAAGGCCATTTTTGTCCAAACCCAGCCACGCAGACATCATGGTGTTTTTTCAGTCTGCCTCGACCTGTGTCACCACAGGAAAGGCTGTTGCCTTTCAAGATGTAAACCCAAAGCTCAGGTCTTTCTAGATGCTTAGCCCATTCTCTGGACATTTGAGGTGAACATGAAATGCTCCACTGGCTCAGTTCCAGTGGGGAAAAATCACATTCAGATTTTTAAGTCTGAGCTGTTTGAATTTGAGCCAAAAGCCATGCTCTGCAACTGGAGACCATAATACCTCCCCACCATGGACTGGTCTGGACAAAGGGGACTTAAAACAAATTGAATTTGCACACAGTTTTAAGAAATAAACATACTTAGGAAACAGAGGTGTTGCCAGAGGATGGAAGATCCTCAAATTACTTGAACATTTGCACATTGCAAAATCAGGATTAAATAAATATGAGTTTTGTTGGGAGGCATGTGAATGAAATACTGCAGATCATTACACTCATTGATGTGTGGCTTTTCCTTCCTTGCCCTCTCTTTTTCTTTTATTTTAGAGGACAGGGAAGTATCCGCCCCCCAAAGGAGCAAGTGATATTTTAGGCCTAGAAGCAGCTGGGAGTGTGGCTGGGCTCGGACCTGGCTGCAAGGGCCGGTGGAAGGTTGGCGATGCAGTGATGGCTCTGCTCTCCGGAGGTGGCCAGGCAGAATACGTTACAGTACCCGAAGGCTACCTGATGCCGATTCCCAATGATATGTCTTTTATTCAGGCTGCAGCCATTCCCGAAGCCTGGTTAACCGCCTTTCAGCTGCTGCATTTTGTAGGTGAGAGGCGTATTCACAAATCTATCCAGCAAAATGGCTCGTCCTCCTTTGCGTTATGAAATCCCCTCTTTGTTGCCTCCATCTGAATGCTCTTTGCCTTTAAAGAATGTTTTCTCTGTTGCTGTATTCACATGAGTCAGAATTTGGTATGCCAGACCCCATATCCTGAAATAATGACCACATCTCCTCAGTCACAACTTATTCTGATGACTCCATATTTACAAGGAAAGATATAGAAAGATGATCAGTTTTGTTTTCATCTGTATTTCTCAGTTTGAATGGCAATTTCCATTAAGCCTAAACCCGGAAATAATTTACGCATTCTCCAAACTGAAAATGCATGTACCACTTCTAAAGATTTTACTTTTCTGCAAGCATAATCATATTCTCACTAATTGCCTGTGGACCTACAGTAAACAACATTTTCTTGTACCTTGTTTCACAGAGACATTAACTGTAGGTTAAATCCCCTCTGAGCTGATTTAAAACAGTTGTAATCTCACTCTCTTCGTTTTGAAAATGTGCTACTGAGGCACTAACAGTAGCGCTCTCCGTGATTTCCCTCAGTTGACAACTATCCTTCTACCCTCTTTGTAGATACCTAGTTGGTATCTACTAGATAGCAGTAGTATCTGAAACTCCACCAAAGGACAGGAGTTAGAAACAAGTAGCTTCACTCACTACCCAAAATGCAGACTTGCTTCCCTTGACTCTTTGGTCAGGGTCTCCAGGACTGCTCGGTGCCTCACTTCCATCAATCAGTGGAACACAAACGAATGCATTAAGGCAACTGGTAGATGGTGAAATGATAGGTAGAACTGGTCCTTAACATTACCCAATGCTTCTGGGTTGAGTTTGAGTGTTGAGTGCCTGATTTCTCAGTATTAACATCCTCCAAGTGCATTTTCTGTTGGTAGCAGCAGACAGTCCCAGTATAAAAAGGCTGACTGCACTCACCTAACCAGCTTGGTCACAGATGCCCGGAACAGGACACAGCCAAGCTAAAGTCATTCCACTGATGATGGTAGAAGGAGTCCTGTTGCACACTGTGAGCTCTGTTAGTTCTGAATTTCTTTCTTTTATGAAAGGTATGAAGATGTAAACAAAGCCCACTCAAGGGCATCTCTTTCAGATTCCTTTTTGGTATTTTCCACCCTGATCATGTTTTAATCCAGAAGTGATGCCAAAAGGATAACCCTTTTGGGATCCCTTATGTCCTCCTTCAGGTAAAGTACAGAAGGACGAGAGAGTGTTGATCCATGCCGGAGCTAGTGGAGTTGGTATGGCAGCCATCCAGCTGGTAAGACTGGCAAAAGCTATTCCCATCGTGACAGCAGGAACTCAAGAGAAACTGAAGGCAACAGCAAAGGCTGGAGCAGCTGCAGGGTTCAACTACAACAATGAAGATTTTAGTGAAAAGGTCTTAGCATTTACTCAAGGTAAGAACCTCTACATGAAAGACGCTGTTACAGCTGGGGAGGAGTGGGCACCTCCTAACACACACACACATACACTCAGTTTCAACTGTCACCGTAGTCGGTGAAGGAGCAGACAGTAACAACCCTGTTAACGCAAGCCAACATCCTGTTCAGCTGAAGAACGTACCCTTCCTTAGTTTAGTTGTGCTGTTTTCTGCACAGATTCTTTGTCTTTGTATTCATTTGGGGCTTAAATATTCTTGCCTGTGTTATTGTTGCCTCCACAAGGAACTGTGGGACCAAATCCTTGCACTTGTTTTTTTAAGCGTTTGAATACAGGAACAAAACTTAGTTCTCTTACTGGTAGAAAAATTTAGCTTTTCTAAGCATTTGGGATGGTTTACAAAGGCATCTGCATGTGGATATCTACAATGATTCTTTTTTCATGCCTGATTCTAGAATTCTTTACAAATAATCGTGACAATTCCTGATTTCAGTAGAAAGATTTAAATAAGAATTGCAGGACTGATTCTGTACCTATAAAGAACAAGGTTTTAATTTTGCCTGAAATTATCCTACCTTTAGTGCAGCTCAACTATATTGCTGAAATCTTTTCTGTTTCTGCTTGAGGTACTGGAGTAGATATTATTTTAGATTGTGTTGGTGGCTCATACTGGGAGAAGAATCTCAACTGTCTGAGTACTGATGGCCGGTGGATTATTTATGGACTACTGAGTGGGGGTGAAGTACATGGAGATTTGCTTGCAAGGCTGCTTTCCAAAAGAGCAAGCATCCATACAAGTCTATTACGATCATGAGACAAGGAGGCAAGTAATGGCTATCAACAATGTATACAGTTTGATCTTAAGATTGATGACGGTGAACTTTCTTTGGATACAAGTGTTAAAGCAGAACCTAACTCATTAGTGCTAAACAAGCACCACCTTGAATTGTTACTGCATACTTCGGAAAACATTGCAAAGTTAAGTTATAATTTCCCTTTTCTATTTTTATTAAATGCCTCCCTTTTACAACTACAGAATCAGAGGAATGATACCCAGGACTTCTTAACATACTTAATGAGTGCTTAAAGACTTGGCCTAAGAAGAAACAAAACACAAATGATGAAGCAATGAACGAGTCTGGGGGGAGGGAAAGAAAAAGGTCTATTAGATCATTTTTCAAAGTAGAGACCAAGGCCATTTGGATGCCCAGAAGTTACCCAGGCAAATCACTTTATGTGGAAAGTTCTCAGGTATTACAGTAAAAGACAGCAGTGCAGAGCCCTAGGATAGATTCTGGCCATGGTTTAATACTAATATTCTCAAGAACTTTTATCTGTTTGAGTTTAAATGGTTCTGCATTGTGCTTATACCCCTTGTTTTGGAGAATTTAATTCAATTATAATATAACAAAACTAAAAGCTTTCTTCTTGTAATTTACACCTGCCAGATGTTTACATGTCCATCTCACTATGAACATGTCAATGTCAGAAAGAGTCTCCTTGAGAACTGTGCTCATTTTTTACGCAGTGCTTAGAGAAACGTCAGTGAATGAAATGGTAGCAAATAACCTTCAAAATGCTTTTTTTCTTCAGTATAAAGAACGGCTGGTGAAAGCCTTCACAGAAGATGTGCTGCCATATTTTTCTGGAGGGAGCTCCCCTCATCTCCAACCATTTGTCGACAGCGTCTGCCCTCTGCACGAGATTGCAGAGGCACACAGGATCATGGAAGAAAACAAGAATATTGGCAAAATTGTCATCGAAATGCCTGCTTCGTCTTAAAGAAAGGCCTACGGCTGTAGTGGTTTCAGGGACAGAATCGTTAGGGATGTCTGACAGGCGGTGAAGCTGCCACTTCTGCTTTCCAATCTGGAATGGTTTCTTGTGGGAGGATGCCAGAAAGGCGGGCTAAAGCAGCACCTTACAGGATGCGCTCAATAAATCGGTTCACGGTGCAGCTCTAGTATCATGTCTCCATCGCGTCAGAGGACGCCGCCGAGCTCTCCCCTCACGCAGGACAAACTGCCAGCACCGGCGGCTGCTCCCCGCGCCCCCCGGCCCAGCGCTGCGCGCCGCCCGCGGGCCAGGCCCGCACCTCACAGCGGCCCTCGCACGGCTGGGCCTGCGCCCCCCCAGCGCCCCGTCTTCGGGCGCCGAGACGGCGGCGG
>JAVJGJ010000059.1:36914506-36958817 GCA_035590215.1 Microhierax caerulescens | reverse complement strand
CGATCTGGGCGGGCGCTCCCGGCGCGGTGCATGCCGGGATAGCATCCGGGTCCCCAGCGGCGGCGGCGAGTAGCGGCACGCAGCTCAGCAGGCCCCTTCCCGGCCGCTGTTTCTCTCCAAGGCGGCAGCTCCCCCCCCTCCGACCGGCGCCATGGCGATGCAAGCGGCCAAGCGAGCTAACGTGAGTGCGCTCCCCTGGGCCCTCCCTGGCCCGCCTCAGCCCGCCGGGGCGGTGAGGAGCGGCCTCCCGGGCCGGGGCTGGCAGCAGGCCTTCCCGCCCGGCTGGGCCTCCTTCCCCGGCCGGGGCAGCCCGGCCCCTCCGGCCAGGCCTCTGGTCTGAGGTAACTTTGTAGCTGTGGAGGGTTCGGAAAGCTCCAGTGAGGCCCTCTCAGTGATGTTATCAGCCCCAAGGCTTAGCATGTCGGCGGCTGCTTTTAGGGTGTGCAGCGAGAGCCGCAGGCCTGACGCTCTGTGTGTTGTTTCTGCATCAGATCCGGCTGCCCCCCGAGGTCAATCGGATCCTCTATATTCGGAACCTGCCGTATAAAATCACAGCGGAGGAAATGTATGATATTTTTGGGAAGTACGGACCTATTCGACAAATCAGAGTGTAAGTATTCTAGTTTCATTTGAAAAGTTGAGAATTTTGTGTGCTTTACCGTCAGTGTTCTTAGTGCAGTAGGTGGCAACTGGATTTCACAGCTGAAAAAGTTAAGCGTGCTTTAGCAGTATCGCTGTGTGCCAGAGGTGGATGTGATGGTATTTCTCTTATGCGTGAATCTGTTTGAAAATAATATTGCTTGTAGGTAGGATGAAAAAGCTTAAATTTGATGTGGACTAAGGCAACTTGGTAAAAATGAGACACACTCTTAAGTAAATCTCAAATACAGGTAACCTTTTGCCTTAGCTAAAGGCAAAAATAAGAAAAGCAAAAGTTGAATACAACCAGTTCCCATATTTAATGAGTATTACGTACCTAACTAACGGGAAAGTAGAGATGTTACTATTGCTGCTGGACCTGTTGACTAGAAACAAATACCAGGAACAGCTTCCTGTGTGTCAGCTACAGCTTGTCCATGAGCAACATAGTCCATGGACTATTTGTTTCAAAATGCAAGGAGGTTATATATGTCTACAGCAAATCCGAGGTTCTTAGTTCAAATATTGAACACCTGAGATCTGATGTTCCTTGTTATTCTGAGTACTGGCTGAATGCTGCAGAATAAACCATAATTTTATCTGGTTAGTGTTATGTTCCACTAGGTTTCTAGTGGAAAGAGTTGGCTGAAGCTGGAATTTAGGAAGAGCTTTTGAGAACTGTAGTAAGGCCAGCTGGAATATTGACTATTCGTATTAAAGATTTTTTTTTTTCTGCTGTGAAAAATACTTATGAAGTGAAGAGGGAGGAAACAAAACTTGCTATCTAATACTTAAAATGTTGTAAGTCACATTTCAATAGTTGTATAAACAGAAAGCAATCGTAGTTTATATTTCATATGGGAGTTTTTGTATTGTTTTTATCTGGATGGTGGTAAAACAACCTGCAGCATCTCTGAGTTCTTGATTAGGTTGCTAATGGGATTAGAGCAGAGTGTATCCTTGACATTTATGTAACCATTTCCCCATGCTCTGAGACTGGGGTTGGTAATTAATCCACAGTTTGTTTAACTGCTTTGAGTATGCAAGATGTCAATATATTAACAGGTAAACAGACCAAACTTAGCTACCCAAATAAAGTGCTCATTTCAGACCATAGTGATTAAAAATGGTTGTTCAGTGTACAGAATAAATCGAGTTTTACCTATAGAATTGCCTTTGTTGAACAAACAAGGATGGGGACACATGCAGCTGATGCTGTGTTGGAAGGTGTAGCTCGTGACATCCTTCCCCAGTCACTTTTGTTGTGCTTCGCTGAATGAGAAGTGGCTAAAGGAACAGGTGACATAATGAACTTACTGCTTGGCTAAATAGGTGGAATCCTTCACTGATAAGCATAAAGGAGAACTAATATTTAAGGTTTCTAAAAATGTAGGTTGGAACAGCATGGCAGTGGGACATAAAAGTATTAAGACATATGAGGGGAACTTTCCATCAGGGTGACATGCTGGCTTATGTGTCCAACAGGGAACTTGAGGCAGCATCCCCACGGATTGTTCGTCATACCGACTGGCGTTGTTTTCCACAGAAATCCTAACATCATTGTAAAACAAGGCATAACATGGAACTCCATTTGTAATGATTTTTGTGCTTTGCAGTTTTTATCCCATTCTCCTTTTTGTTTTTATACACGTCCCGGTGTGGACGAGTTTGATAGCATTTGTCCTCAGGAGTTCTCTTCTAAGAAGCAAGTACCTTAGAGAGAGTTCTTCCTATTACTAAGTTTGCTATAACTGTCTTTTAGCTGAGATATTTTGGATCTGTAAACTCTGCAGTCTCTCTGGGCTCGTTAGTGTTACGTGACCAGATGTGTTCCTGTCCCTCAGGCAAAGGAAATTGAATTGATGGTCTGATAGGTGATGGCTCTGCGTCTCAAGTGGTCTTGCAGCTGTGGGGCTGTTTTGACTCTCTTAAATTGACTTTATGATGTGCCAAGAGCTGTGTTCTGTCCTAGGGAGACATCTGATCCAGACAGCCATTAACTGACAGCCCAGCCTTGTAATATTAAATAAAACAACCCAATTGCTGTAATAAAAACTTAAAGTATTTCAAGAAATATAACAACCCCTGACAGGAACAGTTTCTGATAGCTGTTGTGGAGAGGTGAATTTCCCTTAAGGAGCATAACATAGCACACAACTCTCACGTTTTCCTGTCATCTCTGAGACTGGAGTGTAAGTGGAGATTGGTGTGGAAAGCAGGGATGTATTTTAATGTCTAGGAAAAAAATAACAGTAAATTGTTTTTTAGTGCAGTTGCATCTAATTGTTGAATAGTTGAATCTGATCTCAGTCAGTGCTGAAGACTAACAGAACTATTTCTTGTTCATTTTGTTTAATATTAAAACTGATCTTGCTTTGCAGTGGAAACACTCCTGAAACGAGAGGAACAGCCTATGTGGTCTATGAAGACATCTTTGATGCCAAAAACGCTTGTGACCACCTGTCAGGATTCAATGTGTGCAACAGATACCTTGTCGTTTTGTACTACAATGCAAACAGGGTACGTACATGTGGCGGTTTTTTTAAGTTACCCGTGAACATAGTGAGCACCAGAAGAAAAAAAAACCACAACAGTTTGAAAAGACAGTTGCTTGGGTATTTTTGAGAAATAAATCCAAACTGGTAGAGGGAATGGATTAGATAAATTGTCAGGATTTCATCTTTACTTGGTGATTTGTGTGCAAAAAAACCCCAACCTTTGGACCAAGGGTGTGAAAACCACGTTTCTGGAGATGGGACTTTGGGCAAGAGGAAGTGGGGGCCTTAAAACTGCACAGTTGCAACAGGCTGTGTGATCTTGTTTACAGGTTAAAAGTCTCTTGTTCTTGATGTTCTACCTGTTGCTGATGGAATCCAGGGTAGTGTGGCATTGTCGGAGGTCAGGAATTAAAGCAACGCTGTTTGTGTGTGATGTTGATGTAGTTTGTAGTGATGCTGGTTGCAGTTACTGGGAAATAATGTCATGAAGTATTTTTTTTATTAAATTATTTCTTCTCACATCTTTTATTTTCCTAATGACAGGCATTCCAAAAGATGGACACAAAGAAGAAAGAGGAACAGCTTAAGCTTCTCAAGGAAAAATATGGAATTAATACAGACCCACCAAAATAAACTGATCTTTTTGGAAAACTCTTTTCAAGCCCTGCTGTTGAGTCCAAATCTTTTGAAGCCCTGCCGCTGAGTTCTTGAACTGAACATGGGAATTCTCCATGAAGTATAACTTTGTTTAAAAAAATTTGATAAGCTGTAATTTGAATCTTTAGGTTTTCATGTTAGAATTAAATGTAACACATCGGAAGATCTGCTTTAAGATTAAATCCCCCTAAATGGACATGACTTCTCCATGTTGTAAGGGTAACCTGGTAAATGCTACATAACCACAGTCCTGTTTCTAGCAGGACCTCTCAAGATGGGACCAAGCAGGCCGTGTTTCACACCTCCTGAAGTTCTGCCCAGTCTCCAGGGCAGATCTTAAGCACGGCAGCCTGGGAATCTGGCTCCAGGGGTTCTCTGAGCTGTCTGCCTGGAGGTGAACCTCACTTGCTACATTCTGAAAATGGAGTGTTGCAACTAGTCTTCCTGCCACAGGGATTTTTGTACTTTTTTTTTTTTTAAAAAAAAAAAGAAAGAAGGTTTGATACTTTATCACACCTATATATGGTACACAAATTATTGCACCTTTCTCCCTCCAGGAATGTTTGATGGAGCCTAACTCCATTAAATGATCATTAGACTACTTCTTACTGGAAACAAAGCAAGCCCAAATCCACGTTTATAACAAAGTTTCTTTTACAAAGGATAGAAAATAAATGGCCTTTTAAAAGAACCCAGCTGCTTAGGTGACTTCAGGCAGAATACCTTGTTCCCAGTGATTGAGACAAAACTGACAAGCTGCAGTAAACTAATATTGTTCTAAGAGTGGGTTGCTGCAGGGCTGACTTAATGGTGTATGAAATGTTTATTACATGTGCCAGGTTTGTACTGAGGTTAGCAGCAGCAACAGGAATAAACTTAACACTTTTTAATGTTAAGTAGAGAACACTTGACCGAAATGAGATAGTAGATGAAGGTGGTAATTTCAAATACCTGTAGTGCGATTGTTTTCTACTCTGTGTTTGAACTGTAATATATTTCATGTACATACATTTTTAAATATAGCATCTGGTGGAGGAAAAACATTTAAAAATTCTGACTTTTTTTTCCCCAACACTCATCCTATGAACAAAAATTAGCACGATATGAAGCATGCATAACCAGTGTATTTTGGAAGTGGAAAAGAATAACCTCTGCCTCTGTTCTGAACCATCTGGAAGTTCTGTGAACGTTGGTTGTATCCTGCCTTGGGAGGATTTATTTGCTTGGGTGTGATGTTTAACTGCCTGACCAAACACCTTCTAGCTGGTGTAGAACATAGGCACATGCAAATATACTTTACCTGAGGTTTTGTAGTTTAAGTTAAATCTTTTTTCAGTGCACTGTACTGTTAAAAAGGAATGTTTCCACTTTCTTATCCGTAAATTTTTATTGAAATCTGTCACCTAAAGAACCATGCTGTTCTTGATGTCCATTTAGTAAAAAAATTAATGTGTGTTTACATGATTCTGCTTTTTTCATCAAGGCTTGCCTTATGCTGTGCTGCCTCTGCATGCAACTTTTCCTTTTAGAAAGGAAATCACCTGTCACCTGAGTATCTGTGATACAGGTAAGAATCTGTACAGCATCGTCCCCGTATGTACCTGAATGGTCACAGGTGTTCAGTATGTGATGATGGGGAGGGAAGCCCTGCTGTGGGTACCAAGGTGCAGCTCTCACATGGAGGAGGTCCTGAGCCATTGCCATGTGCTGTGCAGTCTGTCCCCAGCTGGGAGGAGCAGGAAGGGTGGCTGTGACACTTGGAGCTGGCTGTTTCGCCCTGAGCAGCAGGAAGGAGGCAGCTGAAATGGCTTGGTGCTGGAAATCCCATCCTGCGCCTCACCAGGGAGCGTCCTACTGGGACAGGTCTGCCTTGACTTCTGTTGCAGACAGGCATTTGGGACGTGCGTGTGAGCTGTGTTTAGTGTGTGTGGTGAAGAGCTTTTTCCTTAGTTTGTGGTTCTTCTATACGTGTGTCCTGCCCTTAAAGCTGCTGCTCTTTGTAGCAGGAAGCCTTGCAGGCTGCAGTAACCTGTCCCCGAGGCTGGGAACAGCGATGGGAGACTTTGAGCCCGTTAGTAGCTGGGGTGACATCTCTGAACGACAGAAACATAAAGCTCTGCTGCAGTATCATTGCCAGCTTTCCTCCTTGCGCAGCCCTGTACTGTCAGGTGCACTGGGATGCACATGCATTAAATGTAAAGCAGCTGGGATCTGCTGTGGTGGTTAGGCCAGCAGTTGCTCCTTGGATGCCAGCTTGGTTTTCAGGTCTTGCCCGTCAGATTAATACAAACCTAAGTTGCCCAGGCAAAACCCAACTTGCCTTAAAAATGTTTAAATCGATGCAATGCTATCAGAGAGCTTTCTTCTATGTAACCTTTAAAAAGCTATGGATGTTCACTAACTGCCCCCCTATATACATATATGTATGCCGTGTATATAAATACACATGTGCCTCACACTAGGATAACCGGGGCCGTTTACACCAGTTGCTGGGCATTTAGAAGACCCCTTGCTGTAACAGGAACTGGAGGTGCTGTTACCATGCTGGATTTATGCTTCTAATAAATAGTAATAAATACTGATAAAATATCAAAGTGCCAATAACGGTGCCACATGCTGCCAGCCTTGTTTAAAATCATATGCAAATATCACATTCCTTCTGTCAATAGCGGAGAGCATGGTGCTTGCACTGCAGTGTCTGTTTTGATGAGGATTTGATGCTGTTTGAAAAACATATATAAAAAGCAATTCTTTAGGGTAATAAGATTAATAAAAATTCCTTCAATGAATCCTCAAGATCAGCAGCTTTTGATTTCTCTGAGAGCTCAGCTGCTGCCTTTCATTAAATATTCCATTTCATACTTTTTCTTCTAGTGCCTGTTCAGGGCTTTCAGTGTCCCTGCACATGTAAAATGAAATAATAATTTGTACCTGCAAGACAGAGGGAATGGAAATTGAATGCCCGGAGGATTGTTTTGATGAGGTCTGCTCAAGATTTTGTTTGAAATGTAATATCAAAGGACAGGGAAATTAGTTCAGTTATATGAATGGCAGAGGGGGCAACAAATAAGGCAGATGTTACCAGCCTTGTACTCTGCATCTGTGCTGGTTTTTGTGTGTGCTCACTTCCCATTTAATTTTTCAGGAAGTAGGGCATGAAATTAAGCCTGGAAGGTCATTTTTTTTCCATCGATGTTGTTTAGAAATTAGTAACAAGAGCATATCTGATTACACAGGCAATGACAGTAAATTTTTTCCAATCCATTATATAGTAGTAATAATTATATGTAGTATGTTGATCGATGATACAATTAAATAAATTAACGCATTTGCAGTCAAATAAAGAGCTGAAGATTACATTTCCTTGAAGACTTAATTTCCCTAAGTATCACAAAGCACAATTAGTTTTCCTTTCAGATTTTTTTTTTAATGAAATTGGCATGAAAAATGTAATAATCTCTGCTTCCAACAAAGGTCTCTGCAGAGAAAGGGTGATGAGGGAGGGAGCTTCATCAACCAGCTGTAATAAGGGTTTTACAGACTCGGTAATGGCTGGGTTGTGCTGCTGAGGGCAAAAGGAGCTCTGCAGCTCTGCAGATAAGAGATGATAAGACCGAATATGATCAGCTCCTAAAGCCCAGCAGGAACACATTTGTCTCTGGTAAGAAACCCAGCAGAAGGGCGGAGCGATGCCCTACCTATTGCAGCAGACACTTGCCAGCAGCAGGACCAAGACATGATGGAGGGAATGCACGGCCATTCCAGGTACGCTGAGCCAACCCTTCATGTTGCTGTTTGGTTTTGAGGCATTTGGGAAATGTCCCAAAGCAGATACTTCATGTTTTTTTTTTTTTTTTCTTCTTTATTTTTAATGAGCAACTAACTTCAGATTGATCAGAGTCATGGTAATTTTGAATTTTTCCAAGGTTTTAGCTAATTCAGCTGCCTTCAGCGCCAATTTTCTCTGAGCACAACTTCTGTATTTCTCTTGGGATGGGCCATCAGTAGCAGCAGCTTTAGACTGATGTGCTGTTGACCTGCACTCAACAGGCACGACAGGGCCGCGTTACATTTAACCAAGACATCTATAGGAGCTCACGTCTGCAACTGCCACAACACAAATGCCAGCTGAGACCCAGTGCTGATAGAGACCGGCCACAGAGGCCAGGGCAGTGGCAAATGGGACCGGGACCATTTAGAAGAATTTGAGAGACCTAGTGGACATCAAAACCCAGCAGGTCTAATTCCCTATTTATTAACAGGAAATTAGTGTGTCCTAAATAATAGAACTATTAGTGAAATGTGGATGTTTAACCTGGCTGCTGCAGCAATCCTAGATTTCCACCAAAAAAAGGGTCCCCAAAAGCCTTTTGTTTCTTTATGGAGAGGGGAGCAAGAAAAATTTTCACTCCACTGACATCTGGCGAGTAACAATCCGTAAGAACTGGGTTCTGTGGCCTTATTAATGAGCAAACTCAAATGCAGCTTTGTGGGTGAAATTAACATCTAGAGAAAGAAGAGCATGAGCTGCAGTCACTGGCCAGACTGCCAGGCTTGCTTTTCTGTGCTCCATTTCTCTCTTATCTCCAGGAGGTATCACCTGGAGAGACCTACATAGCTTTGCAGTCTGTCTGCTCGTGTGAAGTGTGTTCTTCTTATACAAATAGGAAAATAGCACAACTGTGTGAAAAATTTCCAGCAAAAAATGCATTAGTTGAAAACTATGCCAATAATTTATAGTGGAGTTAAATAAAAACATCGTGACCCAGTGATGCTCTTTTTTTCTACAGCAAATGGGAGAAGCAAGCCAAAAAGCGAGAAATCAGATTCAGGCAAACCAAAATAACAGCATAGAGGCAGCTTCACTGATCAGGTCCTGCTCCTAAAACCAGGTAAATGACAGTCTGCACATCCTTCTGTCTCCAGGGGAGGAAGCTGCATTTCGTGAATTTGTGTAACCATCAAATGGAATAAATGTTATTTCGTCTCAAGTGCCAGCAGCACAGCACACAAAGTAAGTTTGCAGGCTGTGTAAACAGCATCAGAAGATGCAGCCTAAAAAAACCCCGTATGTTTAGCAGCCACATTATCCCACAGTTCAGATTTGTTTTGTAAGGTGGGTGTACATAATTCTGCTCTTCTCTAGCCTTTCCTAGCCCCAGCAGAAAATGTTACACTGCTTTTACTGTTGTAAAGACATAGAATTGGAGCAGCACTGCATGTCTTTGAGAAGCATCGCTTCCCATCTCTTCAGCAGCCAAATTTTGGCCAGAGTTGGGGGCTGCCAGCAGGGCAGGGGAGATGGAGGGTCAGGGAACCTTTCTGTCCCAGCAGCCCTTACTTGCATGTTCCTGGGACCTCTGGTCCCACAGAGATCTTCCACTGTGCCACCTATAACAGAAGCAGGCATGGAATTATGTGTATTTTCACATAAGAAGAGAAATAAAACAAAAAACGGGTTGATGATTGTTTGAAGAATAACTTATACACCAAAAAGCATTCCAGTGGCCAGAGGAAAAAACCAGCAAATAGAAACAGTAAAGTATCAAGAGTTTATTGTTTTATATATATACTTTTAATTCTTAAATGAGACAGTATTTCTTAAAACAGCAGCAAGCAGAACGTACAAGTTGAGAAAAGTGGCAGCGCAGGTAACTCTGTTTGGCTAATGCCCGTTCATGTACAAGGTGTACATTGGAATTTTTTTTTTGAGCACCTTTTGTGGTTTTTTTTTTTTCCTTCTTGGTTTTAAGTGTACAGTAAGGCAGTGGTTTTTCAATAAGGAATATATATATATTTATATTTATATATACTTTCAGTCATCACTGTGAATTCTTCTTACATGCAAATTAAATAAAATGTACAACTTGAAAATGTTACAATGATAGATATTTTTCTCAAAGCAAAGCTTCTAGTAAAAGGCAAATACGGACACCACAAAGTTATAAAAGAGAAGGAAGGCATAAGAAACCAAATGGCAGGTGCTATTGACAGGACCGCTTGAGTAGGGAAGATTAGGATTCCAGTGAAGATTCTTCCCACTGCTGGCAAGGCGAGAAAGAACGGATGGTTATTAACAGATGTCTCCAGCCAACTCTCTCGAGAAGATTCACTCTAACCTGAGAAGCTCCACATCAAAGAGGAGAGTAGCGTTAGGAGGGATGACCCCGGGGTGGCCTGTGGCTCCATAGGCCATCTCAGGTGTGCAGGTCAACTTTGCTCTTTGTCCTAAGCTCATCTGGGGTTTGGATGTTGCAGAAAGGAAAAGAGAAGATGAAAAAACCAAACCAGTATTAGGAGGAAAACAAAGAACAAATCACTACGTGGCAGATATACAGAATCAAGGAGAGTTGGGATCATCAGATTCATAGAATTGTTTAGGCTGGAAAAGACCTTTAAGATTACTAGAGTCCAACTGTATCATTCAACTTCAAGCTGAAGCTGCCACAAGCAGCTCAGACGTAGATCTCACGACTCCTCTGGCTCCTCACAGCAGTTATTTAAATTGCCGGAGCCAACCTGGGAGCCACACAAAGGCTTTTTAACACAGTTTGGTTCAGCCTGCCTACACAGGAGCCTTCTGCAGAGCACAGGGTGCATGTAACACCATCAGCAGGTGGTAGGAAAAGGCTCTCGGTAACGGATAGGACCGGAGCTTTGTATTCATAAGATCAGTCAGGTTCAGCTTCTGAAAAGTGTTCAGCAACATTTTTCCTTCTTCAGCCACCACCAGGGACCACTTCAGAACCATTGCTTGAACGCCAGTGGTGCAGGCACCCAACTTTCTGCTTTTGGGCAGATGCAAAGCAAACAAACTGTGCTTAAAAGAGGTACTTATTTCCCTAAACTGAGCCAAAGCCTGAGGGCAGCCATCTCACCTCAGGCGCTGCTTATTCCGGCAGTGAGTCCTTGTTCCTGGGATGGCCAGAAATGATGATGTGTTCCACTCCAGACTAGCTCTGAGGTGCTCACTGAGATTTGGGCCATCAAGAATCAAACCTCTGCTCTTCCAACAGAGTATTTTGGGGTAGAACATTCTCAAATTGCTATTCACGCACCATACACTGGTAATGGGATATTCATTGGCCAAGAAACAATCCCTGATTTGAAGCAGTGATTTTACTCACACCTCTGTCCCAAAACTGGGCACATCACTGGGCTACAGATCACACACTATCTTCCATTGATTTTTTTTTTTTTTTTTTACATCCTGTAAAATATGCCGAAGTTGAACTTTGATCACTTTTGATAGCAAAAAAATGTGAACATGACCTTTCCCACATTCAGGGAGTAGTCATACCATGGGGCTGAGGGGGTAGGAGCAGATGACCTCCCCTGGTCCCTGCAAGGGTTTGCATGGGGCAGGCTGACTGCTGCTCTGATGGGTCCCTGCAAACCAGACAGCTGGTGAGTCACACACGGGTTTTAGGCATGGGGCAACCTTGAACTGTCAGAAGTTGAGGAGAGAAATGCAGACACTGCTGACATCTGACAGTCATTAAACCAAGGTTTGAAAACTCTGCATGCTAGACATAGCGAACTGCCTTTTTCCAAGTGGTTTGTGTCAATCACACTCCCCAAACCCCTCAAAACCCTGGAGCAGAAGGAAACAGCCACAGACTGGCCTTCGGTCAGTGATCTCTAGGAGGAGCAGAGGGCAGCGTGTTGCCACACCAATCACTGGAATGGCTTTCAGCCACTTATTAATGAAGGGACAGGAGTCAGGGAGCAAGAGTGGTCAAAGAAGGGACAAACTGATTCACCCAGTGCTTGCTGCCACTGCTTTATCTGCCCTGGCTTCTGGTTTCTACAATACACTGGGGTCCTGAGCTACTCTTAGGCCTTATTGCAAAGCAAATAGTAAAGAGTCCAACTCAAACCCTTGAGAGGAGGGTAGGTATTTTTCAGAGTCTAGGTTTCCTCAAATGAACTTCTCTGGCTGGAGAGAAGGAAATGCTTGCACCGCTTTCTCCACAGGGCTGGAAACCATCTTCTCTTCAACCCCTCTCTGGAAAAGCATAGTTGCTCATTCCTCAATGGATTGTTTCTTATTTTGCATTCTTCCCTTCCCTCTAAGCATAAGAAGCTGTTCCTGTTATAGTTCCTCCTGTAATAGTATTTAAGCAGTTTCATCCTACACTGAGATCTAGGACCCCAAAACAGGGAGTCATGAGGAATCTGTACCCTGATTTTGTTCACTCTGGCACTTGAGCAGGCTGGTTACACCCCTCACCGTAGTGGGCCCTCCAACACTGCTGACAAAAAGCAATGAATTGCATTGTGTGGCTCTTTTAGGATCATACTGTGTTGGCACTCAAACTGTAATTAATGGAATGCAGTTTCCTTTTTCTCAGTGTAGGGTTGGTCAGTTAATGTTAAATTTTGTAGCTGGGAGCTTGGATCCATAAAAATTTAACAGTGCAGTTTGGTACCTTATTCAGTAAGATCAAAATCTGTAGCTTGGCCATGGTTTTCATAAAAAACGGCAGCTTGGACTTTTATGGAGTAGTGAATAGAGGCCACTCCATAAAAATGCTGCCACCTGGAACATTTTAGAGTCCATGGTTTGTGGAGCTGCCCATGGAAAGGCACGGGGCTTAAGTGGCACACTGGCACCTGGGGAGGGGACTTTGCCTCTCCCCTCCCAAACACATACCGTGTGGAAAACCTCATGAGTAGGGGATCCCCCTGGACAGACAGACAACTACAGGAAATACTGTGCTCAAATGGACCACACTTTCAGAAAACCATTCTGTATCCTACACTGCAATTTCCCCGTGGTCTTGTCACCACTGCACCAGACATTGCTGTGCTCGCAAACCCTTCAGTCGGCTCAAAGTTCAGCCAGAATAATTTCTTTGTACCTGTGTAACACCTTCTTCAAATCCTTTAATGACTTCTTGCCTGCCAATCTTGAACCTGAAAGGCTTGTTTCTGTCTCTGGAGGAATCAAACTTCTTTCCATTCTGTAGCATTCCTGCCAAAACAAGACACAGAGTTTCAACCTGAGCTACAACTAAACTTAAATGCTGGGAGGGAGGAAAGGAGTGAAAAATTAATGTCTTGGTTACATCAACTGCCCATTTCCATTTTCACTTCAAAGCCTCACCCAAAACAGATAAGGCAGGAGAGTCAAACACAGTGGTACCATATTTCTACCTTTGCTTTCTAGTAATTTAGGCTCTAAAATGGAAATATATTCTTATTAATCTTAATGTAATAGATTGCTGCTCATCTGTTGAGCTCATAAGCTCAACACCAAATGTTGCACAGACATACAGAAGAGCTGTTGCTTGCACAGTGGAGCTTCCCACCGAAGTACATAAAAGCAGGCAAGGAACAAGTGGGAAGCAGCAAAGGAGGGAATCCCAATGCATGTGCCTGAACCACACCTGCTCCTAAACACAAAAAAACAAGCCTACAGACAAAGAAACCAAATTTAACATAACTTTGACTAGATTTATTTATCATTAAATACCTGCTATTTATTTTAAGGTATTCTCTTAACAGTAGAACTAACTAAAGGGAGTAGTCCTTGAGGAGTGCATGTTTGGTAGCCAGCAGGCTGTTGCTATGTGTGACTCAAAGCTCACCACAGTCCACAAGAGCCTTCTGCTGACTTCAAAAGGGCTGGGATGTATATTCAGGTTTGGGACCTCTTGAGCTAAATTTGCTGCCAGTTAAACATCTGGAATACACAGCAGCTCCTTTGACTTGTTCCTGTAAATTTATACCAGTGTACCTAGAAGGAATATTTGGTATCTTGGACTGCTCACTCTTCCAATTTGATTTACTTGGGAGTACTAGAATAATGTGCATTCCACAAACATGGCCATTCCCCACCATGCCTGTGAAACTTCTACACAACATTACAACTGCATGTGCTTCCTCCTCCTTGTAGAGCAAGAATGGAAAAGACTCTGCATTCAAAAATATGAAAATACCAGGGATGTTGATATGAATACTCTACTACCCTTATTCTTTATATTTTCATTCAGCCACAGGAGTCACAGAACACCTTATTTGTTCCTTTTGATGGGCACACCACTGTTTCAACCTATATATTATGAACACATGCCCAGATTCTACCGCACATGGATAAACCTTCACAGAGCTCTACTTGATTAGGTATTCTCATTCTCCCTCCAAACAGTGGATAATTATGGTAGCTTTCAACTTAAAAGTACCTTATAATTGCTCTTTCAAAATGCTATACTCTGGATATGACAAGGTTGGGCTGACATTTATGTATTAGAGTAAATCCTTCCTTTGTAATGCAGTAGTGCCAATGTTCTGGGCATGTACCATGCCTCTCCCAAGCAATGTGCTGCACAAAGAAAAGTTCATTAATAAGCAAATATCTGAGAAAGTTTCTGAATGAAACATTATCAAGCACAGCTTTGACAGAAAATGCCAAGAAATAGTGCCTTTATAATCCAATATGAAAGAGATTCTTACAAGTTTCTTTTCATTAAAGCAGTTGTATTAATAAACCAGTTTGATATCCAAGTTTTATTTTCCGGTGAAAACCATCAGTTATTGTCCAAACAACAACAAAAAAAGTAATATTCTGCTTGCTTAAAAAGTCTGTGTTATGAATCGAAAGTAAATAGAAAGAGATGTGTCAGAATGAAAAACAAAGACTAAAAGGCAGAATTCATCTTACCAACCTTTATGCTTTTAAGATGTAGACAGCTACTTTTGAACTAATTACTCTGCTTCCCTCTATAATGAAGTCAGAGAAAAATCCGCTTTCAGAGGGCAATTCAAACCAAATCTAGGGATCTAGATTAGGACATAGTGAATTGCATCCTAGCAGTGCCTATTTCTCTGTAATGAACATAAGGGGAAGTCCAAACAGCTAGCTCAGACAAAGATGTCTCCAAATTCATCAGTAGTTAAATCAGTGGTGATGCCATTCTGAATCTGCAGTCATGGGTACACAGCATTTGATTGCTCCAGTGGGGTTCTGTGTCTAGATACTTTACATCAATATTAAAACCAAATGCCATACTAAGGCAAATTAGTTGCTGACCAAGTCCAGCATTTGTCCAAGTTGGTACTTCAGAGATGTGTGTGCATGTATATAAGGCCTTAGGAGGAAAATTACGGAACAACGTCCCCGTAAGGTATGTTTCATAACCTTCACCATTAGCACTTGTCATATTCCTTAAGTTTTTCACAGCATAACAATGAAGGGCTTTATGTATGCTCTGATGCAAGTACATACACATATTATGTAGTGTTTTGGCTCAGTAACGTCCCTAAACACCCTCCATGCAGGCTGGGAAGTCGCACCAGCTGCCTGCACAAGGCTTTCTAGTTACAGACAAACATGGGATCATTTGTAACGTAGAAAACCAGCTTGCATATGGAGGAGGGCAGGCAGGGAGAAGCATCTCAGGGGGAACTCTCAGGCATATCATATAATCCTTTTTGAAGTATTTGATCTTAAATTTAAATGGCAGTACTTCCTTACAGCAATTTTATTTTTAAACATATCATAAAACCTTATGATTATATGAAATGGATACAGACTATTAGAGAATTCCAATATTTAATAGTTTTAATATTAAAACTTAGTACTGTCATTACACTCTGCATGTTCAAAGCAGAATTCAAGCATTAATTATTCTTCACAGCAGCCCAAGGAGGTAGATGTTTATGATAAAACAGCCTCAGTCTGGAAGTTCAGATTCAGGTGCAAAGTTCCACAACTCTTTAGTATGCTTTCACTTCATTTTTTAACTAAAGCCTATTAAATTACCTAGTGTAAAGGTCTGATAGTTTACTAAATACCACACATCAAACTGGCAGCAGAACCAGGATTAACTCTTCAGAGAGTCTGACAACAGCTACTGGACGTTTCCCATTTAAAATAATGTTTCCATCTGCCCATGAGCCTGCTAGTCTAACATATATCACATAAAAACTGACATTTCACCACTGAAAGCCTACAGAAGATGTGTTAGGCCTTGCAGAAGAAAACAGGCAGCTTCTGTTTACAGCAACATCCTATTTTCAGCAATGGCTGAAAACTCCTTAGGTGATGAATTCAGAAATGTAACCTCCTCTGTCATCACCCCACCTTACTGATCTTGGAGGACAAACTGGGATTCAAAGAGTCAGACGTGTCCATATTCGCCGAAGCTCTGGCAGGAAGGTCAATTTTTACGTGACTGCCCTTTAAATGCACATCTAGTTTAGAAATGAGTCACAGTCCCCATGTGCCCTGGAGAAGTTACGATCTGGATTTAGATCTGAACTTTAGATCTTTTTTATCTCTCTATTTCTGAAAGTTAAGAGTCAACTCTTCAGGCTCCTGGGAGCTACAAGAGCATAATGTTTTACTTTCTCTCTTGCTAATGCATCAACTTACTTTTTTTTTTTTTTTTTTTTTTTTTGGTGGAAAAACTGATTTGGTTAATATTCTTCAACAACAATGGATGCTCATCTTTAGTCTGCTAGCATCTTTATTTATGTAGCTAACAAGGAGAAAAAAAACCCACAATCTGGAACTGAACAATGACATTACTTTGCAAAGCCAGAACAATAAATAAGAGTTTTGAGTGGGCAAGCACATCTAGATGCCTGTATGCTTACTTGTTCTAGTAACCTTACATTTGATTCTGAAAGGCAACAATCATTGTATTAAAATAATTAATTGTAAACCCTCAGTTATCAGAATACTGTGCGGATTTGAAAATATTCTGATTTATAAGGTGTCCTTATTAAGATTAGGTTTTAAAAAATATGTGGCTGTAAAAGGGATGTTCAGATCATGGTTCCTGCTGAATCACTGAAGCTCAGCTGTTTGAAGCTGAAGATCAAAGAGCAGACAAATGATTTTGTTAAGGAATATGACTAGGGATCCATTGAAACTGCCAAAAATACAATGTCATTTGGGCTAGAACAAAACTTCTGTCTAGGTTTAACACAGGCTATAATTTCTTATTAAAACAGATTTTTCTACACTACTCTTTTAACATGAATTAACTAACTGAGGCCAGTCAACCTCAGCTAAGATATGTAATTTAAGCCTGTTTCCTAAGGGGAGAGGGCTAATGACACTGTCTGTACTTGCATAGTAACTTTTGAATCTTTCAGCCAATTTCAGCCAAGTTTGACAGAGGAGTAGGGTTCATACTGACATAAAGATCCTGTGCGTGTCACAAAGAGAAATCTGCCTGGGAAGAAGATCCTGTAAAAGCTTCTATGAGAAATACAGTATCAAAGAACCTGTATTATTGATGAGAGGTCAGGAATGGAAAGACATGAAAGCTGAACCTGGACCACAGCCTAAGTTTCTTTATACCAGAGGGTTCCTTCATCTGGAAATGATTCAGCTGGGAATTAACCAACCACATAACACAACTTTGCAGAGCCAGCCCAGCTATTCAGACACCTAACTTACACCTATGGTCCCAACAAAACCATGCCCCAAACCACATCCAAACCATTAGCTATACAAAAGATGGATGGAGAGAGAACACCAAAGGCTGTCCATAGATCACTTGTGTGCTGGTTTTGGCTGGGCTAGAGTTAATTTTCTTCACAGTAGCTGGTATGGTGATATGTTTTGGATCTGTGCTGAAAACAGTGTTGACAATTCAGGGATGTTTTTATTATTGCTGAGCAGCACTGGCACAGAGTCAGGGCCTTTTCTGCTCCTCACCCCACCCCACCAGTGAGTGGGCTGGGGGGGCACATGCAGCTGGGAGGGGACACAGCTGGGACAGGTGACCCCAACTGGCCAAAGGGGTATTCCAGACTATATGACATTATGCTCAGCATATAAAACTGGGGGAAGAAGCAGGAAGGGGGGGACATTCAGAGTGATGGCATCTGTCTTTCCAAGTCACATGACGGAGCCCGGCTTTCCTGGAGATGGCTGAGCACCTGCCTGCCGATGAGAAGTGGTGAATGAATTCCTTGTTTTGCTTTGCTTGTGTGCAGGGCTTTTGCTTTACCTATTAAACTGTCTTCATCTCAACCCATGAGTTTTCTCACTTACCCTTCCGATTCTCTCCCCCATACCACCACAGGGGCAGTGAACAAGCAGCTGTGTGGGGCTTAGCTGCTGGCTGGGGTTAAACCACGACAGCCTTTCAAGCTTTTATGCCTGAATCTGGAATATTTATGTGTAAAATCCCACTACTAACGTTAGCCTTCTCAAGGGTAGAAACTGCATCTGAACCTGTCACCTTGGCTACTTCCACAGTTAACGGAGAAAGAGGTATCTCCAAGAATGATTCATCCCACCTAGATTTAAATGTTAGGACTGCAATAACCTCCTTTTTGTTTATCATTCTCAGTCAACTAACTTACAGGAGTTAAAAAAATTAACAACATTAATTTTAAATGCTAGGCTGCCAGCTTTTTATAGGACCCTAGTGAAGAGGTATTAACTCATCCATCCATACCTAAATGAAGTAGTCCAAATTGCATCCCAGGCTTCACTGGCTACAGCGCTTACTGAATTATTTGTCTTTGTAGTGTTGACACATTCTGGGAATCAGAAGATGGAGATCCTAATCCAGGACAAATCCCTTGATTTCACTAGTTGCTCTCCTTTTATGCTGTACAATAGGATTCGATTAAGGGAGTAAATTGAATAGGTGACTTTCAAAAAACAGCAACATTCATCTGCAAATCATTCCATTGCCTTATTTTTTCAAACTGGTTCCCTACAGAACAAAAAGGCAATACATATACTTGAAGACAGCTACTTTCTGAACATAGATTAGCAGAAAGAGGAGCAGATACTCAGGCATTTCTAGGACACGTTCTTCAGGACAGGGACTATATTTTGATGCTGTTTAACGCAACCACCTTTGCAATTATGACTTGTAATAAATCTGTGCTGTTACAAGCTTGCCATTCAGTTTGGTTCCTAGGACTCTCAGAGGCAGCATGTGCTGTAGTTAGTGTTGCTGTGGGTTAAGAATTTTTGATCTCAAGTGTTTATTTTTTTCCTCAAAATATAGTTTCTATGTCAAAATATGTCAATATTCTGTTGGAAGAATGTCACGAAGGCTGGAAATTCTGACACACATACTCCATACAGCCTGTAACTAATACTAATATACACTCTTAAGTCTACAAAACATTATCAGGAAGTTTCTAGAAACTGTACATAAGCCTTTTTGTCAACATTGACACCTTCATGGCGTATAGATGAAGACACAGTTCAGCAAAGCAGGAGTTCAGCCTAATTGCATAGAGGTGATGGGAGAAACACATTCATAAAGTCACAAATCATACCCCAGGTTGGTTTACACCAGCAGAACTCCACTGATTTCAGCAGTACTATTCCGATTTTACATTAACATAGATCAGTTCTCTTCAGGACTCCATTCTGACATACTGCGGTAAAGCAAGACAACTCCTCTGCGTTCAGTGGCGTTCCCCTCAGGTCACAGCTGAGTCTCATGCTAACACACCTGAAAAACTCGTGGTTTCCCATGAGGAACAAGAAGTTCCCATATGTCTTACTGTTAAACTGAGAGATCTGGGCAACAGTTTTCTAGGCAAATACAGTTGGTGCCTTGCGTTTCTGCTTCCCAGGGAAATGTCTAGAGGACCTAATATACCTCAGCTCTCCAGCTCATTCCGTCAGAATCCAGATCTGCGTAAGCCAGATCTCCCACACCTCTTACATCTTCATCTGCCATTTCATTATTATCTCAAAACACAGTTCACTGTTTGACACCTTTTCATCATTACAACAGCTCCCAGAATCTGTAGTTACACCTGGCCATGAGCCTCCTTCCAAACAACCACACAGTGAGTAGTGTATGCCTCTGATTTCCTTGATTTGGCTTCCACACCAAACTCTTCTCTGCACAAATTTGGCATCTCATCAATTTTACTGATGAAAATTGTTTCCATCAGAAATGATGACTGTTGTAATGGAAATAAGGAACGCTGAATGTGAGATGGAGGATGCTTCGTTTCCTATGCTATGTTTGAATAGTGGGCCTACTGTGTCTTGTCTGGGGATTTTGGCAACTGAATGGAGAGAAGGATAGCTTTTTCAAGGGAAAGGTTCAACAAGAGATGTCTAGTGCTACTGCAACACAAACTCACTTTTCCCTGCTAACTCTTCCTCTGTTTAATATAAATAAAGTCTTAGGAGGAAAAAAGGATCTGCTAGTTTAGACAGTGGGTTTTTGACAGTTTTCAGCCACTCAGAAAATGATTAATCTTTTCAAGGGACTTTTCAGTCTAGAGGGATATCAGCTGAAGACACTGGGGGTGCATCTCTGCAGCGTATCAGCTCTTTACCGCAATTTCTTTTTTATTGTTTAAAAAGGCAGCAGCAACGATTTGAATGTGCCATTTGTTGCCATGACAAACAATCACTGACTCAAAGTACAGAAATAGGAAATGGATAGCGGTAACGGGTGGTGGTCACGTCTTAGTTCCTGTTACCGCAGCGCACTTCAGTAACGGTTGATCTTTCAACACAGGCAGCCTTGCTGCTTCATTTTCTTCATGTATTATATACTCATATATCTTTAATCTGGAGTAAGAGCAACACAATCAATTATTTATTATGTAGCTGACAGCATGCAATGAAGACACAACAGACAACTATTCAATAATGCATTACCATGCACAATACATCAGTATTGCGTACAACTACAAGACAATATGAAAGAGCCCTGCACACTTCACAGCCAAGGAAATTACATGCAGTTGTCTAGTTCACTCTACTGAAAGGCATTATTTTGTCCTAACGGCTTTATAAATTTGCATATTTCTAAAAGAGAAGAAAATGTTGATTCACCCTCAAGGCAGATATGAGGCTCAATAAGCATATTCTACATTAATTGTAAGGAGACCAAAACAATTCCTCTGGTATCCTGTTGCCTTGAAACAGTCATTTTATTTTAGGGTTTGCTTGTGTTACCATTAAAGTTCAGCTGTAAAATGTAAATGCTTTGTAGCATAAGGCAAATTTCATTTGAATAAGCATGGCAGAATCAGGTCAATCTGGGTATGCTAATGAGTAGACCAACCAAAATCTAAAGCAACATTTTAGACACAATACAGAACTACAGAAATACTTTATCTCTTGCATCTCTACCATGTCCTGTAACAGATTCTGGAGGGAGAGGGAATGTTCCTGATGGGGCTAGGTCTTCCTGTCCCTGCCCTCAGGTACCAGCCAAGAAGCACAAAGAGCAGTTTGAGAGCACGGCTGTAATACAAAGAAAACACTTTGCAAGACTTTTCACCTGAACACATGCAGTGGAGCTTGCCCAAAGAATTCTGGCCATCTAGTGCACCAAGATAATAGGACAATACAATTAATCTCTTTTTTTCCTTCTTGCTTTCATTCTCAGTCTCATTTTATGCAACAACGCACGCATGCACTCCCTCCTGCCCCTTTTTTGTTTTATGATTGCCTATGCAACAGTGGTACAGAGTTGGTATTTTAGCCTGTAGTACATATATGATGTGTAGATGACCTTCCACTGGGAAGTTACGCACTTCAGCAGGGGGTTAAACCTCACTGAAATAGGTGAACATGATAGCTACCTGTCTTCCAGCGTACAGCACAAGGGCCCAGGCTAGGTCACCAAAGCTTCTGAATACAGATCTGGGTGCAGGGAGCATGGAAAAACACGACAGAAAGCAGAAAAGGATCTTCAGACATTTCTTGCAAATGCTCTGAGCATGGCTCCAAGGTCACATAAGAGACAGGTTTGGGGAGAAAAGTACCAGCTTCCCTACTTGTTAATTCCTCCTCTGCTCAGGGAAAGGGGATATTGAATGACCTGCCAGAAGTAACACCTTTCCAACCCAATACAACAATACTGAATCAGCAGTTTAGTGTGCTTTAATGACAAGCTAGTCCCAGATTTGGCATCTTTTGATTTTCAACTGTCTAGATTTCCAGTACGTGCCTTCATTTCCTTCTGAATAAAATCTGTGCTGAATTCTTAACTTATCAGTGCAGCACTTCTGATTCCCTTGGCTTAAGCTAGCAACAGCCTAATGACAAATCTACCTGCTTCTAGTAGGGCATTGGATTAAAAGGCTATGCATACCCAGAGGCAATAAATTTGAGCGTGAAAAAGTATATTCTCAATGTGTTACCACTGAACACCAAAATGTTAAAACTGCATATTGGCTTTTAGGACATTTGGAACTGAAAAATAGCATTTCTCCCCACATCCCTTGTGAATGAATGCTCTTCCTTTCCTGCAGGTCCCTGTTTATCTGGTTCTTTAACACATCCAAATTTCTTAATGCACAGCATGGCTATACCTCCTTCACAGAGAAGCGTTTTACTGAAACTCATCTTGACAAACACAGCAATCGTCTAATGTTGTGCAAAGGACTTAGCAACTACTCTGTTAAGAAGGAGAGAAAGAGAAAAACATTCTTGGAGACACACACACACACAAGATGCAGCCAGAGAAGAAAACACAGTTTATAAAATCAGGTGTTGACTGAGCTATGTAAGAAGGTGCAGTCAGTATGCCAAGATTACACACACTCTAAAGTCAGAGGCAGACACTGCCCTTCCACCATTATCTCATATGTACATAAAACACACATAATGCAGAAGTCAAATGCTTTTTTTATGCAGGATATCCAACTTTTTTGAGCTAGACTGGTCAGACATCCCTGTCATACGTCTTATTTTAGGATGTGGTATAACCTTCCTGCCTGGCATTATGCAATATCCCCTTCCTTACAAGCATTCTGAGAATTCCTGGAGAATCATCCCGTCCTGCCTGCAATTCCACGCCAGAAAATAAGACATGACTTCACTGGCACCAATTTGGGGCCACCATGGGGCCTCACTTCAGCGTGACATGCAGTTTCCAGGGTAATCAAGTGAAACGCACTGTTGTTTCACCCAAGGAATAAATCCCTTGCTCAAGAGTGGAGAAGAACAGGTACTTAGATACTGCACTCTCACCACTGGCATAGATAGACCATACACTTCCAGACAGCTAAAGACAGTTGAGATCAATTCCGCCCAAAATGACCTGATCACTGTCAAGATTAGTGAAAAAATGCACTTAAAAACCAAGCTGGTTTTGATTTGTGTAGCAAACACCTTCCTGTGGATTATGTTGCCTATGGCCCTTTAGACTCAGCGACTCCAGATTTGCCTAGATCTACCTAGTTACTTACTGTATAGTAACACATACAGTAAACATGCTGTAGAAATAACAGAAGATAAAAGCCATTTCTAGTCTTTGAATGAACTCTGAGAAGGGTTTATTAACAAGTTATGTACTGGGTAACCCTCACTATATTGTCAGAAGTTCAGCCTACCGTTAAGATCAGATAAACCCAACATTTTGCTAAGCAGTCTTTATCATTTGCTGCAGCACTCCACTAGAAGAATGTCTTATTCAGATACTGTTATTTTTCTAGGCTGTCTTTTTAAACGATGTGCGAGATACACTCATCAAAGGAACAAATCTTTCTATAGATGTATAGTTTGTTCTTCCCACCTACTAGGAATGCACCTGGTTTCACAAAAAAAGTACTTTTGCAGTCCTGTTTTCAGCATAAACAGTGTTTTATGTGCTTCAAGGCAGACCCTAGCAGTGTCATAAATATATCTCTGCCAGTAAATTCTGAGAGTATGCTCTGAAATATTAGCTACAAAATTCTTCTTTTTGCCACATTTGTTTCCTATTTTTCTTCATAATTTCTGGTGTTGCAGATTCTCATCAGTGTAAACTGGCATAGTTCCCCTGATATTAATGAAAGTACAAAAATACATGTGGCAGTTTAAGACCTGGATAATGGTAATTTAAAACTAAGTTGAATGATGCACTCGGGACTATTCTCCAGAGCAGAATCCTGCAAGAATACGGAATAGTGTAGGTCTGTGATCAGAGTAAAAAGCTGGATGTCAAAAAGAATACGTTCTGTCACCAGACAGCTGTGTAAATACAACTTCATTTTATTCCCTGTGAAACAATGACTGTAGTTTCACCAAGGTCAGAAAGAGAGTCACTAGCATATCCAGCAATAATATCATTAATTACTATACTTTGCCTTAGGTATCTTGAAAGGCTTCATTCAGTAAGCCTTTAAAGTATCTTCAGAGCCACAGTGGAAAGGAGCTATTAACAGCGCAGTTTGTTATTATAAATAGGTCTTTTCCATCTCTAAGTTTTGATCTCGGTGATCTTATAAACGAACTATGGAAAAAGTGGCAGCTGTTATCTTGACAGATGGGTCTTAGGCATTGCTCTGCTGGACATTAGACAGTCGTCTCTCTGGAGAACAATAGGAATTTCCAATTGTCTGTATCTATTTTCATCTACTTAACAAGCCACTCATGTCTTGGAGTAGCGAAGGGAAGAAGCAAGGAGAATACAAAATAAATGTTTTAGGGCAAACTCTTCAAAGGAAGGGGTAAGAATCAGATGAGTATCACCTAGCAGTGACTTCCCCCTTGAGTTTTACTGAAGTGACAGAAAAAGAATCAGAACTTTCTTATGCAGGCAATGGAGACAAACAGGCACTTCCAGAAGGTGAGATAACAGAAAGCCTGTGCACTGAGTAACTTGCAGTCTACCAGCAACTAGCAGGACACAATACATTCAAGGATGCACTTCACTCTTCAGCTCATCCTAGAAATTAGCATCATCATCCATTTTGGATTTAGAGTTTTGAAGCCATTTTAGAGCACAGGCACAAGCCTGAGAAAGGTTCATTCTTTTTCAAGTGTGGTTGGCAGAGAAGGTGCTGCTGCCCACCTTTTCTATCATGCACACCTGCCAAGAGCAGGTGAACTCAACTGCACCTCAAGCCTGAATTTAAAACCCTGTCCTTCACCTTTTCTGATGGTGTTCTCATCATCGGTCAACCAAACACCCAATAGAATCACCATCTATGCTCTCCCCTTGAAGCTGTGTGTAGCTGGAAATGGAGAATGGTGAAGTTAGGAAAAAACTAAGCAAGTAGTAATTAGGGAGGTCAGTGGGATGGGCAGAGACCTGAACCCCAATCCTTGCTCCCAGGACTTGTTAGATCAGTTGTGCCTGATGTCACATAGGGTTTGTCCCTACACTGCTCTCACTGCCTTTAGCAGGAGCTGGAGGATGGACTGCACAAACCATAATGTTTTTCAAAAGCAAAAGTATTTTCACACTCAGGACTGCTGCAAGCAAAAGACATTGTAAATTACACCAGTTTACAAACTACAGATAGAAATAGTAGCCAGCCCATAGACACAAATGACAGGGATCAACATTGCCAAAAATACATCAATAGCACAACAGAGTGGAAAACACAAATTGAGAATGGACCAAACAGTGAAGCATTTAATAAACAAATGTATTATTACACCAGCAATGAAAAGCCAGATGATTATAGACTCTACAGTAAAATGTGTAAAGTTATCATCTGTACAAAGATAGAGATGATGAATATATTGCATAACTCATAGGAATTGCTGTAGCCCAGACAGCTCTCTATCACAGGCCATGCTATCTTTTATCATCTTAGTAAGTGTAACTGAAAAAGCATCATCCTATATGAGTAGCTTACTATAAGAAGTTGGTAGAAATCTATTCCTAACAATCAAACGACAAAAAAATACAAATCACAGTATTTTCTGCAGAAAAATAACGGACGTCCTGTTCATTTTTATCAAGAACTCCAAAGAAAATGCAACTGTGGGTCAACTGGAATGAAATAGTTTTCCTTAGAAAATAAAATAATAATAAAAAAAAGCTTTATGTTCACCAGAACCGTTTCATTCTAGTGAAAACACATTGCTATTGCTTTGTTTTCAGATTACTAATATGAACTATTTAAATTCAGCTTTGATAAGGTCTAGAGAGTTCTTGAATATCGCCACCTTTCCAATTATTTAACACCAAGTATTGTTTAGCTACATCCAAGCCAAAAGACGCTGGAACTACTAAAGAGAAAACATAAAAGGAAAAGAGAAAAGTTAAAATTCGTAAGAAGCATGCTGAAGGGGATGCATATCAGATAAAATTCAAGTATCCAGACAGCCAAACCAGTCAAAAGAAAGGCAGAACTGACCTAAAATTTGGATCAAAGCAGCTGAGATGTATGTGAGAAGATACAGATATAAGTCTAAAATAGCCATATGCCCAGACGCTCAGAGGTATTCTACATCACTTTTAAAAATAATGAACAGATCTTCTCTGACCAGGTAACATGGCTTACTCTGTAATCCATAATATGTAATGTTATGGAACATGTAAAAGGTCAATTCATTTAGGCTGCTGCATCCATTTTCCCATTTTGCACAGCAAAGAAAAAGGTTTGTGGGAGTTACTTTATCACAGTTTTCTGCACCATGTTAGTGCTTAAACATGTATCTGCAGATTTACTGGCTGCCTGCATAAGGAGTTGCAGTGATCTCACTCGCAAGGTCAGCAACCACCCAAGCTACTGAGTTTTTGGAAATCATTCATCAGAACTGTAAGTATTCTGGCTGTTCATGTTATCAAACAAGTTGCCAAGTAAAAAGGGGAAAATAAAATGGAAAATTACATAACCCCAATGAACTTAAGTAATCTAAGTTTCAAATAAATTTTAAAAACCCTGATGATTCAATTTAAAACTGACATGGGTACAAATCTCTTTCCTGGGAAAACAAGTTTATTTGTGGCTTTTTCAAGAAAAAGGATGCAGAGAATTTAAATTTCTTGGTATATCTAATCTGTGTTCCCTACACAATAGAGTATCTGTGAGCTTCTGCCTGCTCCCATGACCAAAGATCACTAAGGACACAGCCAAGCATGCTTAAGCCATAACTCTATTTTAACAGGAACTAACCACATGAAAGCATGTTCTGTATCTCATTTCACATCTCGTGTTCTGCATGGTCTGTGGGCTCAGGCAGTATCCTAGAGACACAGAGCACCATATACCGCATTCCTATTTTGTCTATTATAAGCATCCACCTAGCACAATAAATGTAATTGTGTAGTAAACCCACTATTTTCACCAAATCCACCTACCTTTTTTTGGCATAATTTTTATGGTTTTCAACTTGCTAATCTTCCCTGAAGACAGGACATTGATTCATGAGAACCCTCCCATCACCAGTACTTGGTCTTTACCCAGATGAAGACTTCTGCACGTCCATGACCTTGGCTAAGGCTCTAAATAAACCCATGCTTTATAGCTTATGATGTGCTCTCAAATGATGGCTTTCAAGTGTTTTGAGTCTTTCTTTGATACCAGAGTCTCTGCCAAGACCATTCATCAGCTTATGGGTTTTTCTTTTTTCAATATTTTCTTGCTGATAAGCAGAGAAACCCAGCTGAGTTTTGGTTTTGCTTTTTTTGCATCAGTGGTTCCTCTCTCTTGTAGCCATCATGGCATGATGAGGTTGCTCAGGCACTACGTGTGGCTCTCCCTGACCTCCGGCACTGCAGTGATACCATGCAAGCTATCTCTCTGCTGCCCTGCGCAGCTACTTCACTCTTCCATCCCACCCTGTAAGTTAGGGAAAGCTCCCCTTCTGCTGCAAGCAAGGTTTTCAATTCTAAGAATGCTCAGTGGAGAACTTCATGTCAGGCAGGTTGTGGCATGTAATTAGGACTTCTGTTTCTGAGCTGCCCCTGTCCCACCATACAGGTTTCACAGATGGAGTGCAAGACTACTATTCCCTGCAGGCTAGGAATATTAGCCTCTTCTCTGCCTTCAGTAAAGTGTGGTAAGTCACTAACGGACACATACCTGACCTTATGTATAGGGCACTGCTGCTTGCACCGCATCCTAAGTGTCAGTCAGCCTGGATACTGGGTGAAGGAGGGATATCTAAAGCTGTATTATTTGCTGGATCAAAAGTCTAAGCCACAAGTAACACTTCTAGAATCCAATTCTTGATCTATGCATATTTCTGTGATTTTTGTGTGCTTTGCCTTTTTAAGTCAAAACATCATCTGCCTAGCTTGTGTGCTGTGTGTCCCAGTGTTTACCTTCTAGCAACAAGGTATGGAACTTCACTCTTTCACTTGCTGTTCACGGCCTTCTTAGACAGGCAGTCACACATTTCAAAGCCCAGTATGGTTGGTATTTAGCAGCCAATTCTCTAGGCAAAAAACCTGCATATAAATTTTTGCACAGCTTGCAAATGAACCAGTGAGCCCTTCTGTGATCTGCCCTTAGTGCTAAGGTGGCTTCTGTAACATAAACAGCCTTTTCTGCAAAGGTCTGAACACCTGACTCTGGAGATTATGACCCAGGACTCCTAGACAGCAAATCTCAAATTAACATTTCGCTGAATAGTTTCAGAAATACATCTTTCATCAGTGCTTTCCCAAGGGTTTAAAAGAAAGTAGTGTAATTTAAAAGGAAAAGTGATTTATAAACCAGCTGCATTTGGATTGCAACATTGCATTAAGCAGCGAAGTTATTTTTGTAGAAAATATAACAGCCTGCCTCTGTTTAGGTGTATATTTTTTCTATTTCTGTTACACCACATTATGTGGATAACAGGCACAGTGCACCCTGCAAGGAGCCAGAACTCAGTGTTTAGTTGTGTCTCTTTCAATGGAACTGCTTTATAGGACTGTGAAACCTAAATACTGGTGCATTGCAGATTGTCATTTTTAGCTGCTGCAATACCACATCTTGTTTTGGTGCCTACTGCCAGATGACATCATCTTGTAGCAACTTTTTCAGTGGAGCAGCCAAAGCTGCTTCTCCCAGGGTATTGTTGACTGAAAATCCAACAAAACATTTTTTAATATTATTTTTTTATTTTATTTTATTTAGTCTTTCTGCTGCAAGTAGTCTTGAAGGATGGGAAGGAAGAGGAAATTATAGAATCCTATCAGCAAGGAAGATCACAGACGGCCCTGGGAAAGGCAGTGATGGAGATACTGCTGTAGTACAGCCTAAAGGTGGATCATATCTACACCCAATAAACACATAGGCAATATCAATTCTTCAGAACTGCTGCATGAATGGATACATACAATTCTATTTTCTCACATGAGCTTGAGCTCTGTGTCAGGTTCTCTATCTAGTAATCTAATAATGGCTAGAGGGTAAAGCTCTAGCAGTGAAAAAAGACAACAGAAAGGACTTGTTTGCCATGCTGCAAGGATGATTTCTGCTACAGACGCTTCACAGGCTAAAAGCATGACATCAGGCTGCCATGTAACACGGACTGCAGGTCCAGCCTGCATGTCTGAATATAATTGTCTTGGCCTCTACACCAAGTTTGAATTTTAGAGATGCACTGTGTATGTTCAAATCGAATACCAAACTTCTGGGCAAGCTCCAAGACCCGTGCTCACTCTTGGTATTGCTTAATAAAGAGGGAAGACAAATTTAAACTACAGAATTTTGACATTTTTTTCAGATGATCTAATGCTTTGCACAGCCATAAAGATGATACGGATTTTCACTGATGACATGAAGTTAATAGTGAGCATATCTAGCCATGGCATAACGTATGCTTTTACTCTAAGGCAGACAGATGTTGTTTCAGTGACTGGGAGAACATGTTACCTGATCCCTAACTTGTTTAACAGTCCATAAAATGTTTTTAGGCTGGTGCCCAGATATTATCTTTATATCTATGTTTGCGGTGACAGTACTACCAGACTAAGTGCGCTGGGCCATGTCTCAGCTTGGTCACTTACATCTCAATGATTTAAGCTCTCAGAAGAGAACAAAAATCAGTGTCACCTATATTTTTAAGGTTACGAGACTGTCTAACCCTTGTTCTGATCTCATTCAGAGCAACTACAACATCCTGCTTGTTCTGCTGAAGTGCTATAGAATGCAAAGCAGGAGCGCTACCTTTTTATCTGCTTCAGAAGCCTTCATGGAGATTAGGAAGCATTGCTCTGATCCATCCCACCCTGCTATCTGGACACAGAAGTTCTATGCCACCTTGCTATCTGGACACAAAAGGTCAGATTTTAAGCTGGAGTAAATAAAAAGGTCAACAGAGCAATGCTTGCTTGTCCCAGCCAAGGAGAAATTCTCACTGAGCCACTCCAGAGATAGGAGAGTTGGGTACAGGGTTTTTCCCACAACACATTCTCCTGAAACTGTTTTCTACTCACCTACACAGTTTCCCTAGCTCCCTAAATATTGTGTTCAACTTCTTGCAGGGTTTTGTTTGTTTGTTTTGGGGTGGGTTTTTTTTGGTTGAGTTGGTTGGTTTTACCCCCCCCCTCTTCCTCACTGTACTTAAAGACAACTTGCTTTCCTGGAAGCCAGAAAATTAACATGTCCTAATCCTTGCACCACAAAGATTTTCTAACATGGAACTACTCTGCTGGACCCAGCACTAAAAAACCTTGGTGGGATCACAAGAGGTAGGAGTGAGAATATCTACTCACAACTTACTCTTAACAGTAATAAACAGCACACCTGGATCAAAACTCTTCTTTTGTCCTTGCATCAAGAGCCTTCTGAGAGGGTAGGAAGGCAAAAAGATACTGGCTCTCTCAGCGTCCTTGCGTATTCACTTTGAAAGGATCAGAATTTAAGAGGTCTTTGTGATTTAGTTTGTGTGAAGAGAAAAAAAAACCCACCACCTGTGTATGAGACATGAAAATACTTAGGTTTCAACACTTTTTACTGCAAAAGCAGAACAACTGATGGTTGTATCAGTAGGGGCTGCAAGAATAAAGGAGAACTTTGTACAAAATTTCCACCATAGACATGAAAACTAGCATGTTATCTGTGCACAGAATAAAATGAATAACTTCATTACCTTAAGATAACAATAGCTTTTTTTTTCTTTTGTTCATACAAATTCAAAGCAAATGGATCACTTTGGTGCGACTTTGCTAAAAATAGGCAAATCAGACCAGAGCTCCCTACTCAAGTTTGACCCTATATTAACAAAAATATGCATGACCCTGAGACACTCCTACATTAAACTGTCTGCATCAGGGCAGACTCCCTGACTCATCCAAATTGCATTTCTCATTTTGAGTAACTTGTGGCATAGATGTCGCAGGAGGGGCAGTAAGCGATACTTGTATTAACACCTTCATCTTTGGAAATTCAGTGTGCCTGCTACAGACAGCTAGAAGAAAGGCAAAAAAATAAATTAAACTCTGGCCTGTTTAGAGAGACAGCAATCTTTCCCTATGAGTGGGGAAAGAGCCAAGGAACAAATTAGATAGTGAGTACAAAAGGAAGGAAAAAATCCCTCTCTATCCTGCTGTTTACTTGCACCAGCACATGATATTAAACGTGTATGCCTCGGTGGAGTGCCAACCTACTCCCAGGAAATTCCGTCCCATCTTGAAGAGAGTCATCATTTAGTATTAAAAAATAAGAATTAGCAGGGGCAGTAAGAGGCTCAGATGATCAGGTTTAACTTTCACTGGCCCGAAGCCAAATATGCAAGCAAAGGCTTAAGAGAACTTTTCTTCTGATGCCTCTGTGCCAACAATAGATGCGGACAGGACAAATATTTACAGACCTAAAGCAGAGAGAGAGACTAAATGGGGGGAACCAGGCTCTGCCTGAAGTGCTTATTATAACGATTAGCTTGTGGCAGCTTTACGGGCCTGAAGTGACTGCCCCCCGCAGCCGCAGACAGGCTGGAATGACTCAACGACCCTGCCGCCAGCACAAGGCATCTTTTCACACGTACTGTACCACGCCATCCTCCCTTTCCCTAGGGCTGTATTAATAGCATGTAGTCATACTGTACATACCGCAGCATAACCACCTCTCTCCAAAGTGAGCACAGGCAGGACTGCCAGTGGGCTAAAAACACATTAAAAACAAACAAAATGATCTTGGAGACCCAGAGGAGCTGTTGATTTGTGCTCCATGTCCTGAATGTTCTCTTTCTCTCTAACCATCTCTCTGAGGTCACCTCCTTCTGAAGTGTCTCTCCTCAACACCTAAACGTGTCCTAACATTACAGAAAAATGAGTTATTGAATGAACAATTTGGCTGAGAAATGTCTCTTACTTCATTTACCTTTGAAAACATGAAGTAAATATAATAGTAATATATATGTGTGTATCTGACTGTGTTCCTTCCTCCTCTGTTCTTTGTTGTTATTCTTCCTTAGATGTCTGGGAATGAGAGTTTCTCTTGTTTTTTGCACAGTTAAGCACAATGGAGCTCTTCAACGATGCTACGATATAAACATAATCAAATTGTCTTTCCTCTGTTCCTGAAAACAATGACAATGCTATAGAAAAAAAACCGGTGGGAACATCTATAGTGGGGGAGCAGAAGGTGTTTGAGAGCAGAACTCGGTTCAAAAGCACCTGCATTGAAAGCAACCAAAGGACCATTAAAACGGTGGTTTAGTTGTGATAACTAGCTAGGCTCATTCCTTACTTTTCCAGAGCTGAACTTGTCACTCCACCCTTAAAATTGCCAAATTTTCATTTGAAGATCTCCTCAGCTTTGCCTTCCTGAGTATTTATATCTGAAACCCAAGAACTGTCACTGATTGATCACTGCAGGATACATCTTAAGCAAAAAGGACCTTGAAATGAATAGCCACATCCTGTATCATCTGATTACAGGGGTTTAATTGCATTATTTTCAACCATTTAAAAAGCAATTATTCCCCTTCTTCCTACACACCCATGTTTACTAGAATAACTGGAAACAGAGTCAGAGATGCATGGAAAAATACAGAAATTTTCTGAAAAAGCAGTTACATAATAAGGAATTAAACACGTCTTTTCAGTAGGAGGTTAAATAACGAAGCCTCTTCTGTTTCTCAGTCACCTCGAGCTCTAATACAGGAGTTCTGATGTTCAATGCACGCTGGGGTTTACAAAATTTTCTATTTACCTTTTCTCATAAAAAAAAATAAATCAATAATGTAATCCCACAAACGTTGCAAACTGCAGCAACATGCAGCCTTCATGTGGCAGAGAAACATTCTTCCTATGCAGCCCTATGGAGACCCAAATCAAATACAACCCTTTGTTCTCACCGATAAGACTGTTTACCTCGAGTGACTCTCACATTAAGTTGCAGACTACCAGGAGGGTGTTCTCGGACTCCTATGCAGGGCCCATTAAATTCCTTGCTTTCTCTCCCTTTGGCCCCTACCTGCAAGAAGTTAGACAGGCATGTTCTGACCACCTGCAGAAGCTAAATCACACACTGGATGGACATTCTTGTCATCAGGCTCTCAGTCTGCCTACAGTAAGAGTAAGTAAAAAGTGATAAAGTGCCCAGTGAGGCCAGTAGCAAGTTCTGTGGTTTGCTCCAGAGCCACCCTCAGATTTGCAAGTCAAGTGAATGCACTGATACGCAGCCTGGATGCTACTCCGTGAGCATTTTCTGTGGTGCCATCAGGACGCAGCTCCCAAATGCTGCATGTGTGTGTGACATCGCTACTGCCAAGACAAACGTAATCATTCTCAGTCTAATCTCAAAACTTTAAATTCTTTTCCTTCTGTTTTGAGCTCTGTTTCTATTCCCCAGTCACAAATCTCTAAGCCGGAGCTGACCTGTCTGATCCCAGCTGGGGCCTGAGCCAACATGGATTATCACCAGTGGAGAGCTACAAAATCAAGGCTGGAGCATGTCGAGGTCATAGATGTTTCCTCAGCTGAAATTGCTCTCTCTTTTTCACCCTTGCGTAGCCATGTATCTCCAACCTAACTTTGCAGCTTAAGAGAGCAGGCTGTGCTCTGAGACTACGGGTATTTCCACATTACGTGCCAGGGTCATCCAAAGGCTGCCCTCCAGATCAGACCTACTCCATATTCAGACAGTGAAACTACAAGCGCAACCCCACGCACAGCCCAAGGGACTCTATGTCTAAGCCTGTCTGGCAGTTTGCTATTCTGCCAGGCACCTCAGCACACCCCAAAGGGCAGGCTATAGAGTGCCTGCAGGGCAAGCCTCCGATCAGAAGTGGTGGCTCACACAAGAGTTCTGCCTCCAGCCCTTGTCAGCTGTAATGTACACACGGCCTGGGGTGGTGGTCAAGACCAAGAACGTGCTTGCCTCCAACTCAGCAGATCCTCTCAAGCTAGAGGCTGAACATGCCACATTACCGAAGCCGGTGAACCACACAGATATATATAACAGAAGGCAGGCAAAATCTTTATTAAATAAACTAGTAAGTACTTAAAATTGCAAGCCAAATGCAAATGAAGATTGCAAACCAATCTTCATTTAATGTGGCCAGAACTGTTTAATACTCCCCAGGAAAAGTCAAGAAACAATTGGTGCCCACTACACAGCGGTACATGCAACCTTCTTCTAACTGCAAATGCATACAAAATGTGGTATGTATTAACCAGATTAAAAATGTCACACCTACCAGGATAGAAGAATGTAATATCTGGTTACATTTTATATCCTACAAAATGTTGGTTGAAGATACAAGTTTTTCTTAATACCTCTGCAATGCTCACATCATATATATCAGCACACCCATGCCAGAAAACAAAACGCTAGCTATAAACAGCACAGGTTTTGCATGCAAAAAACCAGCATAAGCCACAGATATTTGAAGATAATTAGGTGCCTAAAGATGCACTAGTCATACTGTGGACATTTTGAATGCACCTGGGCATCTAACTCCTTCGATTTCAATGAGATTATTTTAGAAACTTGTCAACTCTAAAGATTTTCTTAAGCCTTCCCTGGACATCAGGTGTAACTATCACAAAGTTACAGCAATTACCATCACTTCAAAGCCTAAACATCTTACGTAAGATTTCAACTTCCTAAGCTGCAATGCCGTGTGAAAACATGTATAACATCACCTGAAAAATCCCAACTCTTAAAATTGAGGAAATGGACAGGTGAGGACATTGCAACATTTATCATGTCCATACAGTACAAGACATGTATTTTTATTATCTGGTATAAAGAACACACACTGCATTGCAGAAGGCAGCCATAATTCTGATCTGATGGTACTGAAAGTATTATTCTTCTCAAATTTGGTGCATAAATATTTTAAGATATAGTGGAAAATATCAGTCAGTATGTGTATTAAGACATTTGTAATTATTCATGCTTCCATTTTGATGGAGTATTCACAAATACTAATTCTGAGTCAGCTTTGACCTGGCAATTCCCATAGAACAGACTGAGATCCTACTTGGCTGAACTTGCTCACAAGGCACATCCATCATTTTAAATCTAAAGTTTATTTCTGCCCTTGTCAACCTGCTATCTCATTATCTCACTATTTACTGACAAAAGAAATGATGAATCATAAACATTGGGGTACAGGGAACCAATTACATTCAATAAAATTAACCTCATTATGTCAGCTGTGCGTAGCATGATGAAACCCTCCGGTGGGACCTCTAGGGGTTACTGTAACACAAGTAAAGAATAGTTGCATGGTACTGAAAATAATGATGAATACAAACTTCAAGAATAAAATTCATATCATGACTGGTGGCACACCAAAATCAGGGCTACAGGTGGCTTTACATTTCAGAGATGAGAGAAGGTAACTTTAACGTCTTTTACAAAGGGTTTTGTTGTGTGTTTGGTTTGATCACTAAGTCTAGAAAATACACAAAGTAGGTACTGTCGCAGCACTTTCCAGACTATCAAGCTACAACAAAGCCGTAATTTTACCACCATCTCATACCAGCACACTCTCCATACCAGCACACTCTCCATCCCAGGCTCTCTGCTGCCTTCTCATCATCTCTCCTTCTCACTCAGGGTATGCTCTCTCTTCTCTTCTTCCTCGGCTGCTCTCTTTTCACTGGCTCTCAACCACTTAACCAGCCACAGCTGCACCTTATCTACACCGACCAACCCACCGCCCCTGAGGCCAGCCCACAGCTGTATATTATCAGTGATAATTAACCCAGCTTCATTCCACTACAGGATTTTCTACTTAGAGCAAACCTATTACAAAATCAAGTAGAAGGTCTTACACCCAAACCATCTATGGGATGAGGCTGTATTCTACCAAAACGTAGGCTGCGAGGCTACCCATGCCTCTGTCTTTTCTTGTAACATCTATGACACAGGCCTATGCTGGGAAAGGTGGGCAGGTGCTCAGGATTGTCATGCACAGACCATGCCGCTCGCCACTTGTGCTGTGTGAGGCCATGCAGGCAACCCCAGGCTCCCACTGTGCCTTCACAGCACCCAGACACCTCTGCCTGCACCCTTCAGTGTAGTCAATCCACAGGTCCTCTCGTGGCACCAGGATTTGTTCCCAAACCACCTCCTGTGTTAGCTGGACTTTAAAATCAAGGTGAACGTCTGTGCTAGGTATGCACCATATTTTTAGATGGGATCACTTTATTTTACAGTCACTCTCTAGGGAATTTTTCCATGTTCTTTCCAGTGTGGCTATTTTTATTTTTACCATACACAGATGTCCTTGAGGTATGCTTAAAGCACAAACTGTGAACACTGTTTGCCAGCATAGGGTTTTCCTGTAACACGATACAGTTCTGATGCGCGTGTGACATACAGAACTGCACAACTGCGCACCCCGTGAGTGGGAGCATGCAGCAGAACAAGAGTCAGGCAGTCCTGCTGCAAAACAGGGCAGTGAAGGTGGGACCGGGCTTCAAGTGGCCAGCATCATTAGCTCCTGAAAATAGCTACTACAGGAACATGCTTTGCCTGTACTAAATTGATAAGGCAGGGTTTTCCAGAATGCTCAGTCAAATAAAAGTTTTTAGAGAAAAACAAAGTCATGGGATGTCAATTAAATGAGACTGCGAGGGTTTTTTCGCAAACAGCATTTGTTCCCCTGAACAGCATACTGGCTTGTCAATCTTTCTGAGCCGCAAGTATTTCTGTGCATTGCAGATCATGATGGAAAGCCTCCCTTCTCGTAAATACTGCTTGTCTTCTGCTAGGGTTTTCTAATACTCACCCATTTTTACAGAAAAAGCTATTACAGCTCTCTGCTCAGATTCACAGCACCGATCAAAGGTTTCTGCCCAGTAATCCCCACATCAAAGATGTACACTGAAGTCAAATATCCAGTCTGTTTCAATGCAACTATTTTGTTTTTCATCTACAATAAGGACTATCTAATAAATATCATATCAACCAAAGTGGTGTAAAAACATCATTAAGGCCTCTGATTAAGCATGGAAAATTACTTTGAGTGAAATGTGATATTACATTCCATAACTGATTAGTCATTTTGTTAATCACCCTTTAATATGCTCCAGTTACTTTTTAGAGAAGTGACCAATTCTAAGGATGCCCAATGCAAGCTGGTAATCAGAACGCAAGTGGATATAAATGGTTCCAGAGCTCTGTACCAGCTCATTTTTCACAATATGGAGCATCTGCAAAATGCTGACTGTCCTCTGATGTCAGTGCATTCCACCTGTGACAGAGCATTTATTTGACCACCAGAAAACCCAAAAGTTGAAAAAGCAGGTAACATTTCAATTGACACCATTTTGAAGTTGTCATCCCTATCTACACAGGAAAACATATTAAAGACACTGACACAAAAAAAAATGAAATGCAAAAGAAGAAAAATAACCAACATGATTAAACCTAAGGAAGCAAATGAGTTCAAGGGAAGCAAATGAGTTCAAGTTCAAACGCTGCTTTGTGGGGAAGCCAGACTAATTGCCAGCCCAGCCCTAAAAGCTATGAAACTAGGAAAGATCTGAAGCCCCTAGGACTAATCTACATGAGGAAAAGACCACTGAACAAGAATGCAACTAAAGCTTCCAAAATACATTACTAACCTATTAATTAATGCACCTCTATGCCAGAAGTGATCCTTGCAATCTCTTTATCTGACTTCCTACTTTAATGCAGGCTGTAGGATTTTCTCTAAATAATTCCTGTTTGAATTAGGGCTGACTTAAAGATTTCTTGGGACAATGAACTGACTGCAATTATTGATTGGTGTTCACTTATAAATCAGTATTGCCAGTTCAAATGTATTCCTTATCTTAAGGTGAACTTGTAAAACTTCACTTTCCAGCTACTCTATCTTAATGTATCTTGGGGAACTAACAGAACAATTCAGTTGTCCTATCAATTTTTTGTTCCCCATGTAAGTAGCAAACCACCCCTTAACCTCTGCTGAATAAATTAAGTATTTTATGTTCAGAAATGCTGGGAAACCTTCCTACCACCCCATGTCTCTTTCCAGCTTTGTAAAATACAAATCAGCACACTATTTTTGAAACAGCCATAGTAGTGAGGCCTCTGGACCTCCTCCCTTTTCCTCCATGCTCCTGTTTATATATTCATGGATTACAGTCAGCTTTTTAGGTGAAGACTAAGCAACAGCTCTGGAGCTTGTGTTCAGTTAATAATCAACCACCACTCCCCAAGTCTTTTTCAAAGTCACTGCTTTGCATGACAAAGACCTCTTATCTGTAAGCACAGGCTTCATTCTTTGTTCTTCCACCTACCACTTCATAAAGGGTTTTATAGAAACTGAAATGTATTATTGACTTGTGACTGTTTTACATAGCGATCCCTATTACTCTCTGTCAATAACCTATGGGATGAGATCCTTTATTTAGGATATATTTGTTAATTTTTATCACCTTGATATCTTTCTCCACTGATAGAAGTGTTACTTACAGTGGGGCTAATACCAGTCCATTTTCAGGCCTCCTGGAAAGTCCTCTACTCACAAAGTCAATTTTATATCCACTGGCATGTTTATTTTGTATCTTTTTTAGTTTCTTATTCAAGGTATCATTTAATTCCTTGCATATCATGATGGAAATCCTTATGATCCTCTGGAAACATTGTCCAGTCATCTGTATACCTACTTCTGGAGAGCCAGCTCGACAGCATTTGCTATCCATAACCCCAAAATTGCCTGTTGGTGTTTAAAAGGCATTTGGACAATACCCTTAACAACATGCTTTAACTTTTGGTCAGCCGTGAAGTGGTCAGGCAGTTGGACTAGCAGATGTCTTACTCAAATAAATCCATGAGCAGGACAACATATTGTGAAAATCCACACTAATCCACCTTAAATATATAAATGCTGATGTATTTAAACTAATACAATATTCTGTTGTATAGGATACACACCACAGTTTAAAAATATTTGGTATGCTGATTTCATTTTTTTCTAAGTTGTCTCCCCAGCTCCCTGGCAAATAACAGGTAGAAGACCATGCATGAGTTGTGGCTTCTGACTATAAAATGGTCCTAAGCATCCTTCTCATATGTAGGGCCAGTCATCAACTCCATCCTCACTCAGCTCAGCCAAAAGAAGCATTTCTAAATTAGCAAACACTGCTTCATGAGGAGCAGTAAAAGAAAGGTTCAGCAAAACAGTTTCCTGACTCTTAAATCCAAGAGCCATGAATCTTTTGTGGGGGAAAAAAAGTAGGCAGATCATCTTGTGCAGCATTGCCACTAATTCAAGGTAAGGTGGGAGTCTTTAAATACTTCATCCTGGTAAGGCTTCTCACATCCAAATTGTTACTGTTCCTTCATCAGGGACAAATGCAGTTCCAATGAATCCTACTCAGTGACAGGTTTATGCAAGTCGAATTCAGAAGTTACCTTGACTAGTGACATTGATTTATTTTCTGATAAGGAGCTAATAATAAAGACTTCAAATTTGCAATCACTCAGTAGAAGGACAACAATACTTCCTTTAAACAAATTAATAACAATAATTCTTTCTCTGTGTATAAACACCTTGTCTGCCTATTCAAGGTAAACTTCTCTCACTGTAAACCATAATCTCAACCCCAAAATCATTGCCCACCCACTCACTAAACAACTGTGCACCAGAAATGTGCTTTAGTCTAGAGATTCAAGTAGGACTGGTTTTGTCTTCTTTTTTTGGAGGAAAAGAAGTCAAATAAATTTATTCTGAGATCATTTATATAAATAACAGCACCACTAGATAGTCCCCACCATAGCAGCATTAAATATATGAAGCATGCTAAAAAGAGAAATTTGACCCAGTACATTATTGCAATAGGGAGACTGAGAGCATGTTGTGAGTGGGTCCCCAAACTGTACACTACGGGGAAGTCTGACAGGTCAGAAATGTGAGAAGGAAACAGAAATAAATATTCCCCCTCATTCCCACAGGCAAGTCTTCTCTCTTCACTACAACCACCTCAGTGCCTTGGTCCCCCATATCACTGCAAAATTCTGGACCTGCAGCAGTGCTGAATTACAAGCACTGCTGCTGCTTTTTCCATCACCCTGCATTTCCATCCCGTTGTCCTTCACAATCACTTCTTCCCTCCTTCCCCAACTCATTTTTCCATTCACATCAGATTTCCAGCCCAGTGGAGCCACGGCAACATTTCTATGCCCAGAAATGAGTGGTGCAAAGGCAGGAGGAAACAGCTGGGGACATTCCTGCATCCCCTGTTCCAGCCCTACCTATTCACGTTGTAGCACCTTTGGTGCCTATGATGCACAAGTTATGCTGCAGAACAAGCAACACTTTCAAATGCAGGCTGCACTCACATGTTCTTTTGGATGTGTTAAAACTCTTCACTGCTTCATCCTCTGAGGATGCAATCAGAAAAAAGTCCCATCGCTTAACGTACTGCTAGAACATGCTTAAAAGCTGCATGATGAGTAACACTGTAAACTGTAATGTAACTTGCACAACTAAACAAACACACTAGAAAATTCTTCTGAGAGTCTATTACAACTTGTACTGAAGTAAAACTAGAAGAAGGCTGGTCCTACAGGTAGTAAGAGAGTAACAGGAAGATGCAGTGATAGGGCACATTAGGGACATTCATTCATTCATTCATGGTGCTGCCAGACAATGTCCGGTTTCTCTTGGACAGCAGGATCCTTGACATCAAATCCAGAGAACACTTCACATTTGTCTGGCTTTTATCAGATGACACCCTCTTCGCCTGTATTGTGTATCAGTTTCTCAAGGGAAAAAGAAGAGCTAAGATAACTATTGCCCTAGTATCCCCCCACTTTTTCAACACAGCTACTTGTCCACAAAACATACAGAGGTGTCCAAAATCTAAAGTAAGTGTGGTAAGCACTGAAGACTGGGAGCTGTTCTTATCTCGCTGCTCCCTACAAACACAACAGCTAACCATGTCCCTGACTGCCTAATACAGCTGTCATCATTTAAATGCATCATCATTTTGTCTACAAAAGGGCTAGTCCTATAGTGACAAGAGTGAATAACAAAGATTACAGGTTGTATAAACTCCATTACAGTTATGGATGAGTTTCGCAGTCAGTAAACGTTTCTTCTCAAGCTCACACAGGAAAAAAATCCCAGGCCAAGATTTCATTGTTCTTTTTCTTCAAGGCAAATCATTTCTCATCTCTTCATCACCTCTGGCTCCTGCATTTATAGCTACAAGCTCTCTCAGGTCCAGCCTACTTTGTTTGATATTGTTTACCTAAACGCTTCAGAAAGTTTTGCATCTGAAGATGAACTTTGAATGCGCTATGATAGCAAGCCTTAGGAAAACACTTCAGAAATGGCCCTGCAGTTTTAGTGAACCAATGTGTTGCAAGCTTTAGTTACCTTATTGAAATGAAGTGAATCATTACAATCAAATCCCCTATTATTCTTTACAGCAGGGAAGGTTTGAGCCCTTAATCTGTTTACAATGCTTACATAACCAATCAAATCAGGACTGGTCAGAGAATGACAGAAAATCTAATAAAAATTAAAATACTTTGTGATTTTCCACCGTTCATCTTGATTTAAATAGTTTGTTCTCAGAAGTTAAATGCTTCTGAGGTCTGGAACAAATGAACAGCTATTCCACAGAGCTGACAACACCTAAATAAATATATATTAAAATATATAGGTTGGTAACATAATGGATACATATAACAGATAAGGACTTTAAAAGCACGTGAATTTCCACCCCGAGCTTTATCAGAGATTTGCTGTTTTCCCTGGACAAATCATTTCCCTTCTGAATGTCCCTGTCTTTTAAAGAACAGTAAACAATGCTTCTCCCTTTCCAAAGGGATTTATGAATGAAGGGTGTGCCACTGCGATCAGATTCAACTTTTTGTCCACAGGGGATTAATGATGGCAGTTTTTCCTGACTGTATCAACCTTGAATTTGCATTTGACTCATAAGCATTTAAAAGTCTAATACTCCCAGCCAGGAACTGGAATAAACGTTGAAAAGGAGATGAGCTATATCAATGGTTTCACATAGAACAAGTCTTAATGGCACAGGTAAGGATCATTTTTTCATTAAGCATTTCCATACTGTTCCAATCTCTTTTCAATACATCTTCTTATAGTTACAGGCTTGGGAAGTCCCCTGCATTCAGATATAAAAAAACGTCATGACTTTTGAGTTCCTGCCAGGAAAATGTAGGACAAGACAAAATGGGCTCAACCCATGTTAGATGATAGCCCTCAGCTGTGCTGTGCAGAAGCACTGCTGACTGACCTAAGGAAGAACTGTGAACTTGTCCCTGCTATTTATTTGACTGAAGACAAGGTGCAAATGACAGCAGAAGAAAATTCAAAGGACAGCATAAAATGAAAGCTATTGATGGGGCTGCCCGTGCACTCACCAAACTCTCCTTGCAGGCTGGGACAGTCACAGCCATAGCTTTTCTGGAGTTGTTGCCAGCTGGCTGCTGTGGGACACAGAGGGTGCGGGGAGCTAGTCACACAGGCAGCATGACAGAGGAGCATTTCCTGCTCTCATTGGTGGAGAGAGACATTTCCAGAGAATGATCTCAAGCCCAAGCCAAGGTCAAGTGTTTCAGCATGACACTTCACTCCTCTCCATGAATGACCGATGTCATTGAAGAAGACCTCTCCCTCATGGTTAAAGTTAGTCTTTGTGATTACCACTCCAAATTCTTTCACAAAAAAAGGACAACAAAAATTGCAGAATGAGAGACAATTACATGCAATTCTGTGTTTGTTTTTTTTTTTTACTTTGTAATTTAAGTGTGTGTGGATAGTTGTCAGGTGCAGAAGTACTGCAAACTATGGTTGGATATACCTAATGTGGCTGCACGTGTGTAGTAGAGTGACCATCATGTAGCATAACTTTCAAGCAAGGAAAACAAGAAAGGGTTACAGCAGGGTCAGACAGAATAACCTCCTAATAATAAAAAAATAACCTTGCCTTACAATGAAAAAGGCAAAAAACACAGAAGACTAATTCAAATTACAACTGAACATGAGCCTGAGCTGTAAAATTCAGATTCACAACTTTAAATGCTGCCACAATTTTAGTTAACATACAGTACTTCAGCTCAGACCAATATGACGAACCTGATGGCCTTCTATGATGGAACGACTGCATTGGTGGATAAAGGAAGAGCAACTGATGTCATCTATCTTGACTTCTGTAAGGCCTTTGACATGGTCTCACAAACCCTTGTTCCTAAATTGGAGAGGTATGGAACTATTTGATGGATAAAGAATTTGCTGAATCCAGATGAACACATCCAAAGAGATGCAGTCAATGGCTCAATATCCAAATGGAGATCAGTAACAAGTGGAGTCCCTCAAGGGTCCATACTGGGACCAGTACTGTTCAATATCTTTATTAATGACATAGTGGGATGGAGTGCACCCTCAGCAAGTCTGCAGATGACACCAAGCTGAGTGGTGCAGCTGACTCGTTTAAGGAAAGGGATGTCATCTGGAGGCATTTTGACAGGTTTGAGGAGTGAGCCCATGTGAACCCCATAAAGTTCAACAAAGCCAAGTGCAAGGTCCTACACCTGGGCCAAGGCAATCCCCAGTATCAATGTACTGTGGAATGAATGGATTGAGAGCAGCCCTATAGAGAAGGACTTGGGGATACTGGTGTGTCCTGGTTTCAGATGGGATAGAGTTAGTTTTCTTCTTAGTAGCTAGGACAGTGCTGTGTTTTGGCTCTGATGCGAGAACAATGTTGATAACACACTGATGGTTTTAGTTGTTGCTGGCTAATGTTTATACCAAGTCAAGGACTTTTCAGTTTCTTGGGCCCTGCCAGCGAGAGGGCTGGAGGGGCATGGGGAATTGGGAGGGGACACAGCCAGGACCGCTGTGAACCAGCCAAAGAGGTATTCCATACCATATGACGTCATGCTGAGTATATAAACTGGGGAAAGAAGAAGAAGGGGAGGACACCCAGCATTTTGGCGTTCATCTTCTTAACAAGTAACTGTTATGCATAACAGAGCCCTGCTCTCCTGGGGATGGCTGAGCACCTGCCTGCCCATGGGAAGCTGTGAATTAATTCCTTGTTTTGCTTTGCTTGCATGCACAGCTTTTGCTTTATCTATTAAATTGTTCTTATCTCAACCCTTGAGTCTTACATTCCTTTTTGATTCTCCTCCCAATCCCTCTGGGTGAGGGGGAGACAGCGAGCAGCTGCATGGTGCTTGGTTGTCGGCCAGGGTTAAACCATAACATGGTGGATGAAAAATGGGACACAAGCCAACAATGTGCACTCACAACCCAGAAAGCCAATTCTAAGTATGGCCAGCAGGTTGAGGGAGGTGATTCTCCCTCTCTACTCTGCTCTCATGATATCCCCACCTGGATGGAGTATTGCATCCAGCTCTGGGGTCCCCAGTACAGGAAAGACATGGGCCTGTCAGAGTGGGTCCGGGGCGGGGGGGGGGGTGGTGGTGTCAGGAAAGTGCTG
>JAVJGJ010000059.1:36901853-36914406 GCA_035590215.1 Microhierax caerulescens | reverse complement strand
GGCGCGGGGGGTGGTGTCATGAAAGTGCTGAGAAGGCTGGAACACCTATGAGGAAAGGCTGAGAGAGGTGGGGCTGTTCAGCCTGGAGATGTCTCCAGGGAGATCTTATTGAGGAGTTTCAGTACTTACAGAGGCTTATAAGAAAGATGGAGAGAGGCTTTTTACCAAGGCCTGTAGTGACAAGGCAAAGGGCAACAGTTTTAAACTGAAAGAAAGTAGGTTAAGATCAGATATATGGAAAAAAATCTGTATGATGAAGGTAGGGAGACACTGGAACAGGTTGCCTGGAGAAATTGTGGATGTCCTTTTTTTTGATGGGGCTTTGAGCAGCCTGGTCTAGTGGAAGATGTCTTTGCCCATGGCAGGGGGGGTGGACTAGATGATCTTTAAAGGTACCTTCCAACCCAACCCATTCCATGATTCTATGATGCAGACTTGGCAGCTAGCCTATGACTTTCAGTCTCAGCTCCTCAACCTCCACAATACAATTTGTGGGAAAGGCTTTTCCATCAAAACTACAGCTTTCACAACAACCGGAAATTTACTTCAATTCTTCAGGCTGAAAATTCTACATTCCAGTCTGGAAATGGCAACACTTTATGGTGATGCCTCAGGAACTTGTCCACTGTGTGACTCATCTATTTTCTTTTATGTACCCTAGATATGGCTAGATTTCACCTCAGAAAGTGTGAGGCCCTCCTGTCTTCCTGGTAATCCCTGCTTAACAGCATAAACAGAAATTCATCCACAGCAGAGAATGAAAATACAAGTTCCCATAACAACAATCCCTATACAGTACTATAGTGTAATTTCCAAACAACCACTTGTTCTGTGGTTTGGTTTTACTTTTGTTTTCTAATGCAGGGTAAAGAATTCCAACAGAAAGCTGCTACTTTTAATGTTGCAACAGAAACAACTTCAATGGGTTTGGAAGTAGCAAAATAGCATTATCACTTTGGTAATTTAAAACTAGGCAGAAGCAATGCATCAGAGTGCACTGTTTGTAGCAATCATAGATTGGCAAACAAACTAATCAGGTGTTACATCTTCTCCTGTGTCCAGGAGGAAATCACCTATACCAAACCAAGTCTTCAATTTCTCACTGAAAACAGAATAAAAGAAGACTATCCTGCTAAATCACGGGAGTTGCATTATTAATGTGCAAAGGGAAGTACTTACAACAAAGAACCAGTAACTATGCAGGATTAAATGGAAAAGATCTGGAAGGGGAAACCAGACTTGGGATACTGTAAGCAGATACAGAGGGAAAATTACAAATCACATGTGCCTCACAACCACTCCTGTAATGCTGAGTTTTACAATACCCAGGATGCTGGAAGGGAGATACAAGACTGCACTGCCTGACTGCATGAATCTGCCACTGCCTCATCTACAAAGATCCACCGGCTCTACCTGATGACACCATGGCTACAACATTTAAGATCCCCAGCCCTGAGTGATCTTCTGCAGCCAGCAGTCTTGTGGAAAAAAAAAAATTAAGATGTACAATGCCCTTGAGTAAGTAAAACTAAATAATATATCTCAATTAAGAGATGTCGCTTTCAATATAAGGGCCCCTAGCAGCCCCCTGGCACTGGTTCAGCAGGACTCAGCAGAACTCATGCCAATGCTGAATCGCTGTTTCCCGCAGCAGTACACATCTCCTCTGAGGCCGCCCATTCAATTGCTAACCAGTGCCAAAAGATGGGCACTGTATGAGCTCCTTGGCAATGGTCCTCCCCAGGGATCTCCCACACACATCACTGCAGCACTAGGACCAACCCACTGAGCTCTGAAGATCACAAGCCTGCAGAGATCTCTGGCAGCACAGCAACTGCTCGGGTAATACACCTGAAATGTGGCTGCCATGCATCCACCGCAGAGAGATGACACTGCATGTTGTCTAATTAAGAAAATATTACCCCTTCCACAAACCCTGCCTAGCTGAGTTGCCTGACTTAAGACTGTTCTAAGCTCTGCTTAATCAAGAGACAGAGAGGTGTATCCAAAGGCTAACTATTTAGGTAGCCTGAGGTAACTAAGCTCTCAATTTAGACTTCTTAATTAGGTAAAGATGGTGATGTCAGTTCTATTTTGTCAATAAAGAGAGACAAGCTTATCACTGGCGCCAGCTGATAAGAGCTTCCCATTTAGCTGATGTAATAACCAGTTTTACATTTTACAGTAACAATTCATTGCATGGTTGTTTCAGCCATTCTTTGATTTTTGGGGGCATACATTATTAGAAAACGATGCTGTTCTTGTGAGGACCTGGAATTCTAATGATCAAAAATTGATGCAAACCTTTCAGGTCCTAGTCCTTAAATATGTGTGTCAGCTGTAAGTAGGCAGAGTGGCACACTGGGATCATTGAAAGTAAATGCAAAGAGGACCCAGCAAAAATATTTTGTTTGAAGACAGCAATCTAATTTTCTAAAAGATGGCACTGTTTTGGATCAGTTCCGGGCTTTTAAAAACTGGATGAACAGAGGCTGCTAGTTCTCTGGTACTTTACATAATCTGCTTTGTGAACTTTTTTTTAATATCTTGAAATCTAGTTCTTAAAGGCTTTTGTGAAGTAGGAGTAGGAGGTTTAATTATTTGCTAGCAGTTTCATTTCCATGCACAATAGGAAGGGAGCATGATGCTACAATCCCTCTGTGAAAAGACATCCTGCAGGTTAGTAGGTGCTCCAGAATTGAAGCTAGCAGTCACCAAATTTCATGCTGACAGAGAGGTCTCTATCAGGGGAGAAAGTGCCTGTGGATGTTACCTTGAAGGAATCTCTTTATAATCTTCTTTAATCTGTAAGAAAGAAACTCATCCTGTCTTTTTCCTACACGAATGTAAGACAGTGTTTATAGGCAATCCTGAATTCTTCCCCCTCTTTGCACAAAGCATTATCAGCAGATGCCCAAATAACACTTCAATGCCATGGGGACCATCTTTACAAGGAGACTTCCAATTCTCAGTCAAACCATCCCTTCTCAGCTAACGTTGTCAGTAAGAATGCTTTTGGATAATTTCAAGCTCCTTTTCTGTTTCATTTACCTAATACCACAAGTTATTTCAGTGAAACCAATGGGCACAGCACATAGCAATGCAGAGTTCAGTGCAAAGGAGGAGCAACTGGGAAACCTGGAGCTACAGTCTATTACACTGATCTTTTTCCATCAGGCAACAATTAGGTATGTTCAATTTAAACTCACTAATTCAGCTGCTGAAAAGGCTACATTTTTTCTTACAAATCTCTGAATCTTTTTTATTCATCAAATCATTTTTTCATGTCAATAGCCTCTTCTAATTGCAAAAATTAATTTAAGTTTGAGAGGCACACACCCCTTTTCTGTCAAATTTTAAAAATGAAAGAACAAGTAGTATACCTGAAATCAGTCACTAAACTGACAGCAAAATGTGTAGGAGAAATCTCTTCTCAAACTTTTGCTTCTGGACTCTGATCACTATCAGGCTGAAGACACCACTTAAATATTTCCAGAGGTAATCCATCTATACTAAATAAGCAAAGATGAGAATCTTACTCCTTTATCAAGAGAGTTTTAAGACTTGCAAATCATTTCTGAGCGGAAGCAAAAGACCACATTCTTCACTGAGGACTAAAGCTACTTTTTTCAGTTATGATTCCCCAAAGAAAAAGGATGCTTGTAAGGGCTTAGCTGCCACCAAGATCTCTTCAGAAGGAAAGGGCTTTCAGCCTTTCAATCCAGGGCAATTTGAAGAAGCTACTTTGAGTAAAAAAATACAGAAAATTGGCAGGCCCCAAAAGATGGACAGACATCACGCTCTCCTAGTACAATATATCTTGGGAACATGCTCAATAAAACAATTAAGTTCTTTCTAGCTAAGCAAGATTTAGCTGGCTATAATTCAAGACTCAATTATAATGTCTGTTACAATACAATTCTTATTAATGATAACTCTAATTACAGTGTTCACTATCCTCTTCCAAATGCAGCTAGACAGCTTCCTCGAGACAAAGAATTTTGATTAAATTCCTTAGTTAGTTCAATTTTCCTCTCAGATACACATGCACAGCTCCCACTGAAGACTGAAGTGCTATAGATGTTTCTGAAAGCAGGACCAGAGAAATAACATACTCCTGTACTTAACCTGGCACAAAGTGCTTTCACATGAAGCTAATGGACATCTAGTCATGCAGATAACGAGGCTTATAAACAAATATATGACAGTCCACAAAATTACTCTGAATTTACATTAGTCTTTTTGAGAGTATGTCAGTACAGAGAGATCTCTGGCTTTTACTACGTACACTTAAGACTGGGTTGATTTTGATCCAAGAAAAATAGGCAGATCTGTTCTCTTTTTGGCAAGAGCTATTTCAAGGGAATTACATTATATTTGTATTGTGTTAAATGGAAAATGCTTTTTAAAATCATGATAAATCAAGCATATTCTATAAATTACTGTTAACCTGCATCTACACAGTATGATTTTGCTAGAACAAAAAAAGGGGGGGAAAAAAAAAGGCTTTCAACTACACAGACACAGCCATAATTCTTAACACTACACCACTGCCAAAGCTAAAGAAACAATATAAAGTAATTCTGGTAATATATGGGAAAAGGAGATTATATGAGTTTGTCCTCAGATCACTAGGAAAAGGACAATTCATCATTTGTTCTGCTTTAAATAAAGGCCTGCTTCCTAAAACGGAAGGAATATGTACAACTCAGCTCAAATAAGTGCAGTAATATTAATTTATGTCAATGGGGAATTTGATTTTAAGCATTTAAAAAAAAATAATATATCAACTTCCCAGTACTGAAATATTGAAGTGGTGAGGGAGGTGCTGATCTCTTCTCCCTGGGATCCAGCAACAGGACACATGGGAATGGTTCAAAGGTGTGTCAGAGGAGGTTTAAACTGGACATTAGGAAGCATTTCTTTGTCAAGAAGGTGGTCTAACACTGAAACAGACTTCCTAGAGAGGTGGTCAATGCCTTAAGCCTGTTAGTGTTTAAGAGGCAGTTGGAAAATGCCCTGAGCAACATGCTTTAACTTTTGGTCAGCCCTGAACTCGTCAGACAGTTGAACTAGATGATCCTTGTAGGTCCCATGAAACTGAAATATTCTAGTCTATTCCATTCCGTTCAAAATGTATGTGATGCAATTTTGTGGTCATTGCCCTAACTAATCTAGAAATGTCTATGGAAAATCTTCTCCAATAGAAGTTCAGTTTAATGATTTATTGTGCCTCTAGTCTTACTCAAGCAAGTCTGTTCCAGCGCACACTACAAATACTGAACATCATCAATTCCTCAAAAAGGGTAATTGTATTATTATCACAGAACTGCAAGTGGACAAAGAGAAGGATGAAGAGGTTAAGAATTCAGCTCAGCCACAAGCTACACGGGACAGGACAAGAGAATGTCAGCTCTGAATAACTTGGAAAAAAAGCTGCCCTCTCACTGTTAAGAGCATATTTGGGACCAATATACCCAAAGCTTGTTTGAGGGCACACCATCATCAAGCAGGAGGACCAGGAATGGGATTCAGCTTCCCAGGGTGCAGGTTTTACCCTGCAGTCTCTAGACAGAGCATTCACAACCTCATCAAAGGTTTCATTTAAGGGCATTTCATGAGTCATGTTTTGTATCACCTTCATAAATCTTTGAAAATTCTGCACTGGTAATTCCCATTGCCAGAGTCAACAAATTTAAAATACAAGAAACAAAACTGCAGAAAATGCCTCAATTCTGTTGATACACTCCAGGACTAATGACACTGTAATTTGTTTACTTGTATTACTATCAGTACTACCATGTAACCTGAAGACCCATCAAGATTAGGACACCACTACGTTAGTCACAAAGAGGGAGGCAGTTCATATCTCAAACTGCTTGCAGTCTACATGAGGCAGACAAAGTACAACTATCATTTCACAGATGGAAAACAGAAGGAGTAAGCAGATTGCCAAAGGCTTTCAGAAGCTTGCTCAATGAAATTTCTGACAAAAACATGACATAAACCATTGCTGCTGGAAATGCATTTCTGTGCCAACGCAGTACCTTATCTGTTAATCCCATTACTTCAATATAGCATCAGGTAACTTTTGAGACACAACATAGATGCTGGATGATAAGAAGAAATTATTACATTTGTTATACTTCTTAACAAATATAAAACATACGGGAATCTGACCACATTATTCCATCATACACTAAGATGGGGGCTTGGTTTCATGTTCTATCACAGTCCTCCTATCTAATCTACAACGATCTGGAGCATCTATTTGTATACTTAACTTAGGCTGTGTAAAGCTGAAAATTTAGCAGGTGATTTACAGTACCAAAGTTAGGCACTAAGTTGTCTTGTGTAGTCAGAAAGGGCAGTTACGTGCTTCTGAAGGGTAATCCAAAAATCCTGCTCTAATTGTAAAGCAGCCAAGAACTACTCCTTAGGAAAAAAAAACAACAACAAACAACAACACAAGCCAAAACAACAACAAAAAAGAAAAATATTTGCTTAATCTAAGAGGTTCCTTCTAAACTGTTCCCCTGTGAGGTTGCACCTTAACCCCTGCTGCCACTGGAACTCAGGTCTGTCCATTAAAGGCATCACAATGTATTTGGGAATCACACCACAAAGTCTGCTCCTGAGATTATGCATCTCTAGTCGAACAAGGAGGGAAGGAGGAGGCAAAGCTGCCATATATAACAGCCTAATAGCTGGATCGCTGACAACAGAAGTGTAAAACTTGATCACAGTTCTCCTTCATCTTGAGGAGATTCCAGTTCTCACTTCCCACTTCTCCAGAACATGTAGGGTCGTCAGACTAGAAACTACCCTGCTGAATCCTTACTTTGGGGATGCATGAATCATAAGACCCTGGAGGATGAGCAGACAGGACTCTATGAAGTTCTGTCAAATATCTAGGATACCAGTCTTTGGTCTTCTCTGGACTTTTTCCTGCATGGACTGCCAGGACAACTCATGCAGAGAGCTTGCTCCTAAAAAACTTCTTCCCAAAGATGCTTCAGAAGCAAGCTACAGGCCTTTTACTCCTGTAGTGCCAGCAGTCTCCTCATGTGCATGCTCTCTACCATCACTCCCCAACATGTGGTAAATGCACATCTAAGTGTGCATAAGAGACTCCTGGAGATGGAAGGCAAGACAGGGAAATAAGACAAAATAGAGCCCACAGCCCACTCTTTGTTTGAGTCTTCTTAAAAATTCGTAAGTTGCTCTAGAAGAAGCAAGCCCCTTCTATTCTCCTCCTCCTCCCAGATGGAAATTCTCATGACACGAATAATTAGTGGACAGGCAATGTTTTTTCTACGTGTGCACAAAAAAATCTAGCCCTTCAGGAAACCACAGAACCAATCATGTTCGTGCTAAGGACCTGTATCACCACACAGTGTGCACATCGGTATGAGAGAAGAAAGGCCTACCAAGCTGTCAAGACTAGGCACCACCAGATCGAAAAATAATTGGTTAAAAAAAACCCCAAACATACAGAAATAATCCCTAAAGACAGGGGACTGGACACAACTCCTTCAATATTCCTGCATAAGTGCCTGAACCATTACTCACCCTCTTGCCTGCTCCTTTTCTTGCCCATGGCTCTTGCAATTCTTCACTGCTGAATGTCCCAAGCTAAACTGGAGTGAGAAATTGCAGCTTTCTCCTCCCCATGAACATAACGGTTGCAGTTATATATGCATAACAGCAAACAGAGCTACAACCCTCTTCTGTTGGAAAAGGCAACTGAACATTGTTTGCCACGTCTGAAACAACCGTTCCGTTATTATACATAAATGAGTTCCCACAGGCCATGGTTTTGACAGCAAGTGGCTGTCTCTGCTGTGCTTGATGCTGGATTCAGAGCCGTGCTCAGAGCACTCCAGGGAGGTTAGACTTTTCTGGGGATCCAAGTGACCTCTAGATTTTGGTGGAATCTAGCCAGTGCATGGTTCCCTCACTTCCCAGGCTACACCACCTCCCTGCAGGTACCTGTGCCCAGCTCCAGAGTGACATGTAGGCTGAACACAGAGACAACCTGCGAGCTTTACATGCTCCCAACATAAGGCAGCTCTGGAAAGCAGGATTTCTGGATCATTTCCTTGCACCTACAGTCCTAATTTCCTAATTCCCGTTTCAGGAGAGGAGAGATGTTCTGGCTATCTCTGCAGGCATCTCTGTAACATAGCTACCCACATCCTAAAGCAGGACTCACAGCAGTGTGGTGAGAATAAGCATTAAGCACAGTAAGGCCTAATAAGATCATAGAAATAAGACAGATAATTTCAAGATTAATCCCAGACATATCCAGAATCCCATCAGGATAAAAAGAAGTTATATTGCATTCAGATAAAATACTTCTAAATGAAAACTTGACATTCATATGTCAACTTTCTCACATGCTTTACAGACCACTGGAAGAAAACACTTTATCCACCAGCCATGGAGCTCCCCTTAAAAATATTACCACCAAAGACTGCTTGGACACTGCAACAACACTGGAACTTAAGATGACAAGCTTTTCCTAGTATCTGCTCTGATCTGGGAGCTAGAGAGGCTGCATAGCACAAATAGCAAGATACATGGAGGAAGCACAGTTTATGCTGGAGATTGATTTAATGAGTTTTCATAAAGTCTTTCATGTCAAAGCCAGCTTATGATAGCCTCATCTAAGATGGTATCTAATAGCAATAAGAATATGCAGCATCTTGTTATCTTTCCACATTTACCATTCACACTCACTCTGAAGTTATCCAGCAAAATTGCACTTGGTGGGAGCCACTGGCCTCAAATTGTTTTTTCCCTGTTTCAGTTCTGACATTTAAATTTATTTTGAACTAGTTGGGGGTGGGAGGTGACAATCTTATCTCACAAAAACTTAGGAAATTTGGACCAGAACAGAAACATATCTTTCAGCATCTTCACAAAAATAGTTGCAAAACATCTATTTTCAGGTCTAAGTTACAGAAGAATGTATGTAAGAGCCGAGACTGGCATGGGAGACGCATGTGTTTTACTGCTTCTAATTCAAACTAGCAATCTTCATCAGATCAAAACACTGAATATACAAACACAGAGAGTTTAAACCCAAACATCCTATATCCCAAGCCAGCGCACTAATTCACAGTTCTGAAGAGTGATACTATTGAAACTGTTTCAAAAAGCTTCTTGAAAACACAAAAAGGTTTACCTCATTAGTTAATTTTACTGGAAAATGCTCCCACCTCACTCCAGCTGTAAGCTACAGAAGCAAGTGCAAAACTGCCAGAGGGGAACAGCTACCAGTGAGAACTTTCCTGTAATACTGAAGACTAGAGGAAAAACACTACCTCACAGATCCAGGCCCAGATCAGTAGCTGTCAATACCCTGATCACCTGTGTTTTGCCTTCTTAAGGAAAAATAACACATAAAATGGCAGCTTTTGATGTGAACTTCCCAGCTGGGGACTCAGACTGCAGAGGTCTTTGCATCCTTTTGACAATTTACATGACTATATACATAACACAGCGTCACAAACTGACTTAAAGGATGTTTTCCCCTCTGCGCAAAGATGCGGCATAAACAGCTCCATTAACCAACTAGTCACTTAAGATTCATACAAGTCCATAAAGCAGGTGTTAAATAGACCTTGTATTGATCTCTTCAATCTGGAATGAATTTTACTGCCAATACATAGACACATGCTTTTAAGATATATACAATGATCAATTGTCTGTACCAAGATCAGAGGCTGGAAAAATTTGAGCCCAGTATTTTCACAATTACATGCTCGATTTCAGTAGCTAGTATAGTGGCAAATCTGTTAGCAGACACCTCTAGGTACTATAGCCTGAACTGCTCAGCTAGAAGTGAAATATTCAGAAAACCCATCAGAACACAATCAAATGGATTATGAGTGGCAGAACAAAGCAAAAGATACACCAAACACATTTGAAATGGGTAATCACTCTTCAACGCAAGGCAGTCAGGACTGAGAGAACATTCAGAACATGCCTTACCTGTATAGTGCACCACACACGTCTGACCCTTCTTTGGAAATGTCCGTCCTGTTAAAATTATAAAAGGTTATTCTTTCATCTTCTCTGATTGACCCGTGTGGCTAGGCAGTTTTATCTTCTAAAAGAAAAAATGCTAGACTGAGATTTGTATTGACTGTGTGTTATCAGATTACTAATATGAAAGACAGGAGTGGGTATCATTTAGGATAGAAGGTCCCAGCTTGGCCCCTATTCTGCTCTTAGACCAAATAATATTTACCTTACATAAGTTTCCCTATATATGTGTGCATTATATATGCATCTACATTTTGTAAGTGCAAAAAGACTGTCAATACTTAACGGATTTTAATCTTAAAATTCTTGGATTTTTTTTGCTGTGATTTTTCAAATAAAATCTTGGGCTGACATTGTGAAAAAGCCTATTTGTATTCACAGTTCTAATGCCTTTCACTCAAGACAGCTCTAACAAGGGCATCTTTAATTAGCAGGGAAGAGTTTTTTAAAAAAAATTCACATACAAAAGCAGTTTAATTTTATAGCATTGGGCAACACTAAAGCAGTGAAACACCGAGTTGTTGTAAGAGCCTGGTAACTCCTCCTAAAATTTTCATACTGAAAGGAAAAAAAGGCTTAAATTATTTTCTTGCTACTGGAAAATGAAACTACCATTTCCATTTTACCTGTGCTGCCAAAGGCACTAAAAACTAGGGAAAGATTTTTCCAGGCTCAATTAGGTGCAAAAGGTGTATTAAAACAGATAACTTTGATTTTTCACATAATGTTGGTTGAGGGAGGGCCCAGGCTCAGAAGAACTTAAAAATATGAATGAGATTGATCATTAAGGCACACCCTTAACAGAAAGCTACAAACTGGGGCCCCGTTCAGGTAGAAAAGGAGGCTCCTATCTTAGTTGGCTTTCTGGCCTTTTTAGTCTGAACTAACATGATAACAAGTTATGCATTACAGGGTGCATTGCAGGTATAAAATAAGTAACACACAAGCTATGTACTTAGGGCTTATATGCCAAGACCACCATGAGCAGTAAAATGGCAGGAGGGCAGGCTAATACGATGAACCAAGATTTATGACATGAAATCGAGAAGATGGTGCTCCCAAGTGTTATCTAAGCAGCCTGGTTCATCAGCTTGGCTGGCTGGAGTATCTCCAGCTGTGGGTTGCACGAAACACAGTACAAGTAGGTACCCAGTTAGGGCACCGCTGTACAATCATGGGATTCATCTCATTTAACTCTAGCTATCTAAAACACAGGCAATGATCATATGGCAGTCTCCTGGGCTTCTCCTGTTGACAGTGGAGAATTAGCAGAGCGTTGAGAGAAACCCAGCCTATCCAGAGAAAGGCAAAATGGATTATTCTCTGGAGATGACTACAGAAAAAAAACTAGAAGATTGCTTTAGACTCGCCACCTAACCTGAGAAAACTTAGATGAGATGAATCCTACACTTGGTAAAAACAGTCATTATTCAAATGAGTCACTATCACACAGAGATCTGACAAAAGGAGTATCAGACCTTACTGACACATAATCTGCTGTGTGAGTCTAACACCAGCAAAGGCAACTGAGCTACTACACAAATTCATATCAAAGCTGAATTAAAAACAGAGATTCTCAAGACCGCTGACTAGCTGTGGTTTTAAGACAGCGTTTAAAGTCAGCTGATTTTGATTAAGACTTGCAACCAAGAGAACTAATCCATATAACCTTATTTGGAATAGCATATTGCTTACAAAGACAGCCTTGATATATTTAATAGCTAGAAAGTACTATTGCAAGGTTAAGTTCCACCCCTCTTTCTGCTCTCAGCCCTGCACCATTACTTATACCCACGTTATGTATTCTGCTTTTATATCTGTACAACCCAAGAGAAGAATTTGATCCCCAGAGCTAACAGCACAGAGGGAGAAGCCAATTTAAAAGCATACACAAAGAAAGAAAAGATACTGGGCCAAGAAAGTTAAGCTGAGATCGACTTGAACAAATTATTTACGGTAACATACCAGCCAAGGATGAATCTGGCCTATTATAAAGATACGTATGGCCGTATGTTAGAAATTACGGCCTCTTGAAAAGAAAACCAACCCCAAACCTTACGAAATGCTATTACAACGCTCCAGAAGCGCAGACCACCACCAAATCGGCTCTGGAAAGGCCAGTTTGCGCCAAGCAGAGGGTACTGTCAACCGGGCTGCACCTCGGCCCTCAGCAGCACCACACGTGCGCCCGGGAGGAGGCAGGCAGCCCCGCCGGGAGGGATGCTCCCGCAAATGGCCGGTGACCCCCGGCGAGGCTGGGAAAGGCACCGGGGAAAGTTTGCGGCCGGGCGCCGCCGGCGCCGCCGCTGCCCCCCGCCCGCCCCGCGCAGCTGTCGGCGGATGCCAGAGAAAATCCCCGGCCCCCTCGCCGCCCCTGCGGCCGGGAGCTGCGGCTCTGCCGCCCAGGGAGCCACCGGCTTCCCCCGCCGCCGGGGTCCCGGGCGGCCGCCTGGCCCCGCTCCCCCCTCCCGCATCAGGGGCGCGTGCCCGAGGGGTGGTG
>JAVJGJ010000059.1:36860525-36893004 GCA_035590215.1 Microhierax caerulescens | reverse complement strand
CCCCCCCCCCCCCCCCCCAATGAACCACAAGAGTCTCTCTCTAAACCACAAAAGGGAAGGTTTCAGAGATTAACTCTGCCAACTCTACTCCCCCAAACTTGCTGGACTGCTATGTTAGAATTGCATGGTATTTGCCTTTCTATTACAGAAGAGAGACTAGTCCATGAAACACAAACATCAAGAGGACTGTTGACAACACTCCTGCAAGACTGATGGATAGCTCAGGTTGCAACAATATGATGGAGCATTTCTGGTGGCTTCCCTGAGATCCAGGGGGATTTCAGAGAATTGAAGGTCACATGTCAGAGGACTCTCTGCAGTCACTCATATACTTAACTACCTTTGGAAAGTTGCCCTCTAGCAGTATATCACAGAGTGTGGAAGTAAGTTCACAGAATATGTGTACTTTTAGAAGCAGCTGCTAAACTTTTGTCTGTACTCTGGCAGTGTCTCCGCCATCATATGTGTCCCCATACTAGATGCCTCTAATTAGCAGATGACAGATCAAGCTAGCCTGTTACACTTGGCCCAGGCAATTACTGCAGAAAGGCAAGACCATGGCACCGCAGGTATAAAAGAAATAGTCTTAGAAAGAAGCTGTGACTTTCCTGCCTCAAGTCTCCTTAGTTTGACTATAGCCTGCACAGAAAAAAACAGGAGCCTTACGTTTACATAATAATTTGCATATATTTTTTTTAATTAACCAAACATCTTAACAGTTTTCTTAAATATATTTCTGAAAAAAATACAGTCTTCCATTAGATATTTCCCACTTTGCATGACATACATCTAAAACCATGCTAGCTAGCGGGTTAAATCCCATTCTGAGAGCAGTAACAGCACACAGGCATATCACTGTCAAAAGAATGCTGATTTACATAGTGTGATCAGTAGATCTGATCTGACAGATTACATATTTTGTATCTTTATTAACTGTGCATCATTTTACATTCTGTTCCAGTTAGCTTGTGACAGATAACTATTTTTTAAAATCAGATCTCAAGGCAAAGAAATGTCAATGTGGAAAAATAAATACATTGCTCAAGCTTTTTGAAAGTATTGAACTAAATGACACATCAACTTAAATTGGTGAAATCATGGTGAATAGCTTTAAATAGAAATATCTTTGAAGTAAAAATACCACAAAGCATTCAACATTTTATAAAGCTGAGTTAAATTAGTATTAGAAAAATTATTACTCTTACGTTTTTATTACATATTGAGCTGGATCTGTCTTCCTCTGAAGTCACCAGGAATATTAACATCAATTTAATTAACTTGAAGCAAGATTTAGCCCAGAAAAAGTTATTTTACCATGAATAAAGGAGAAAATGAAGTCTGAATCTCAGCTTTTCCAGCAAGACACTGAGCTTGGATTCAGAGATATTTAGGTACCGATCTCCCACTAGACAAGAAACAGGCAGGTAAATATATTAAAGAAGCTGGAGATCATTAACTCTGACCCATACTGAACACAAAACATGTTGACCATATCCCAAGACAGGTGAATAGTATGTATAGCAATGTGGAAAACAGCAATGTAAAATTAGTATTATAAAAAGAGTAGCTCAGCCTCTGCAATGATGTGGGCTGGACTAATTTTCCAACATTCATTATGAACCATGGGAACTCATGGCCACTAACTAACAGCTATGTGTAGCTCGGTCAGTGGTGTTCAGTTTTTGACTTTGTATGCTATTTCTAACCACCAACTCCTCCAAAGCAACAGAGACTGGCTGGCTGGAATTTGCAGGACAGAGTCAGCCAAGGTGCCACCAGCTGAAAAATCTTGTTTAAACCACAGGTGACATTCTGATCTGAGTTATACCAAAGTTAATCAGAGGCACAGAGATGCTAATAGGATCAGAATCTAGCTCACTATCAGTGTAAAGGCTGGTTGCTCACTGGAGTGTCTCAGATTACTACTCAGATTACTCTTTGCATTGCTTTCTTGGGTCTCAACGGAAAACTGTAGTATTGCCAGGACAGTTTTAAATTACCAGCCTTTATTTTGAGTGTGCGCTATACTGATCTGTGCATGCCAGGGTGACACTTTTTTTTTTTTTCCCCCAGAAAAATATGCTAATTGAATGAGGGGAACTTGTTTTTTCCACTCTATTTTTATCCTGTTTTTTTAAAAAATGAGGCTGTGGCAAATGGAATTTCATTGTCTCTTTCATTCACCTTGTGCCTGCATTTGGAATTTGCTTTGATCCCAAGTATAACTTGTTTAAAAACTGTAATCATGGCATAACTTAGGGCTTTTTTCCCTTTGTATATTTTACATATTTTCCATTATTTACATATTTTTTTAAAGATAAACTCTGAAAGGTAATCTTATCTCAAATTAGGGTTGTCATATATGGTGTTTATGGAGGTACTAGATGATCCTATTCTCACAGAATTTTCTTACCCATATTATTGTCTCCCACTGAAAAAAAACCACAGAACAAGCCATGGGAGGAAACCTCCCGTGTGATCTTCAAATGTTATCCCAAATGGAGCCTGAGGTTCAAACTCAATTGCTACAGAATAGGCCTTGAGGTGTGTCTAAACCCTGCAGATTTCAAGGAATGCTGAGCCTTAAAGATTTTTTAAAAGGCCACAGCAAACTCATTAAGGGTTTTGTGTCTCCCCATAAGACTTATTTTTTAGAGGGCCTCATCCCACATTCACTGAAATTGTATTACAAACATTACTTGTAATCAGGGATCTCTGAACCTCCTTTGCTTGCCTTACCTGCTAAGCACCTTTATTGATTGGCTTCAGATTTTCTAAAAAAGTTCTGCCACAGGATGTAAAGATGTTGTGTGATAGAAGACAGGAGGTGAATTACTCTGGTGAACTAAAGGTGACATAGTTTCTTGGGGAAAAATCTTAACACTGGACAAAGCAGTAACCAGCTGTGAATACATCATACCTCACTGCCTCACCACCTCACTACTATGCCAGTGGAACTTTGTGGATGTTGTAATTTTTATAGCTAAGTATCTTAGAGAATTAACTAGAAATAAACATAAGTACATCAGAAGAAGTCATATTTCCTAATGCTTTCAGAGCTAGATGAAAATCCCACTGCGGCTCTGCTACAAGTATTTTTCAAGACCTCAGTGCTTGTGAGATGTCCTTAATTCCAAAATCGAGAATGATTCTGTTACTGGCAAATCTCATATATTCAGCCTTGTATCACTTTCTGATAATGTCACAGACACTGCTGAAGAACAGATGCATGCTATGAGAGATGATGAAATGAAAAAAAAATAGCAAGGAAAGTCCAGCCTTCCCTATGAGTAGTTCATGATCTCATAATGTCTGCATAGCAAGCAGAACACACATTAACCTTAGTGAAACATCTGAGCATTTCAGTCTTACCGAGGCAGAAGTTTCTGCATCCAAAACACATTTTAGGTTGCTAGAATCCAGCTGCAACATAGTTTTGTTACAATACTTAAAGCACCATTCAGAATGTAGATGAGATGGCTGTGCTAAAGAATAGCTTTATCAGTTTCAGTAAAACACATCCAGAAGACAGCAAAGCAGCAAAGCACTATTATTTTAAAACAAAACAAAAATATCTTATACAGACTCTCCAAATTTGTGGAGCTGTTTGGATTGTATTTTAATGTAATCTATTCATTATAACTACTATGAGTAAAAAGCTACCACTGATATATGACATAATAATCCTGCTACCACTTTGAGGAAGTACAGAATAGTCAGAGCTTCTAGTGAAACAGCGATGGCAGTGTGGCATCTTAAGCATGGCCTGGGCATCTGTGTCAGCAATGGGTAAGGTAAAATCATTAAAAAGCATGGTTTCACTGCAAGCACAGACATGGACCAAAAATTTAGGAGTCTTGCATAAAAAGGAATCTTTCAACCTGCATATTTAACTTTTTAGTTTTTACCTATTCCAGTCATCACTGCTGGCTTGTCACTGGATATAAAAAAGTCTTCATTTTGAATGTAATCTTAATGAAATAATGCACAACAAACCAAGTTAGCTGTGAATGAGAATATAATATGATTACGTTACATAAATTTGGAAGTTCTTTAGTGGTATTCACCATCCTCAGTAAATATACCTGGAAAAAGGATACTAAAAGAATTCTTACAACAGAGGTCCAACTGCCTTCAACAAGACAACAACAACAAGTTTTTCCCAGGTAGTGCTATAAAAATATATATTTAGTTTAAATCAGCCAAAGTTAAGGCTTACATCTTTAACCACAGTGATATATTGATAATTTGTAAACCTCTGCCCAGGTCTAATTTATTAACTTTTTTTTTTTTTTAATGTAAATAGCAAGAGACACAACTTACATCAAAGCAGAAAGGAGATGCTGGCAAAACAGGAACTACAAAAGGATGCCGAGGATGGCATTCACTATACCTGTACATAAGATTTTAATGCCATCTTAGACAGTCTAGGGTCTATTTAGGGATCACCTTTGTTGCCAGCTGCCACTCTACACTCTAGAATAGCACTACTCTTCTCTAAGTCCTATGCCATATCTGCCAGCCCAGTGTGGCTCTTAGATATCCTAGTTTGTTGAAAACAGTAATGGTTGTACTCTAACAATTTATATGCAAGCTCTGTTCAAGCTAACCCCAGAGAAGGATGCGCTGAGGAGGGAAGAAAGGAACCACCCGAGGCAGGCCACCTGAACCAGCTCTGGTCCTGAAACAATACAGTTGAGCCAAACTGGTGTATCCTCACAGGGCCCTACAGCTGTGCATGAGTTTACTCGTTGGGTCTTTGTCAATTCAAGGACCTTTGCATGATGTTATATTACATATTGCAGAAACTGAAGAGTTTAAAGAAAAAGGAAAAATTTGGCTTCCTTTTTGCATTTTGGCTATATAATGAGGGAACAGTCCTCAGATACAGGTGGCGGGGAAGACCAAGAAAGAAATCAGTATATATTTGTAGCTAGAAAATGTGTCCCAGTACAATGAACACTAACCAGCTGTCTTTCCTCCTAAACTATTTTGTTTTTTTAAAAATCTCACCTTCCTTCATTCTCTTGTAACTACTAACAGAACAGAGCATGATTTCCCTTTTCTACTTTCCTTTCATAGCCACCTAGGATCTTGTATCTTTCAAAGATGCTGTCCGTCAGAGATCGCAATCTGCCTTGTACAGTTCTTAGGTATGTTTAAATCTTTTATCCTTCAAAGGCTGGCTGAAAGAAGTGTCAGGTCATTATTTAAGGCTGTAGCTTGATACTTAGGCTTAACAGCATATAATCTCTCTCCAGCCTTCACCAAAGATCTTCATTCACTGAAGGTCAAGGTATTAGAGTGTTATTTTTAAATACACTCCCAGCACCGAAGAGTTAAAAATAGACTTCTACGAAAACGTACAGTAATTGGTTAAACCTTGTTAGCCATCACATGCAGATGGTAATTCCTCCCAGGAAAAGACATAGCAAAAGCAGCTTTGACATGGATTTATACTTAGAAGAGCAGCTGCAGGCATACTGGGATGGAGTTCGCAATATAGGATCTTGGACTACTAGCAGAAAAACTCAATTTGATTCTGGAAAGGAAGGGAAGGAGATACAAGAAAAAATTTTCCTCATTGTATTCTGCAAGTGAATTCCATGGATCCTCTACTTTGGAACAACCACGAGTAGACAGAAAGCTTACAAAGATGGAGCTGGGAAAGGCAAAGCTGCTAAGAACTGGCCTCAATGCTTTATATCAGGCCATCCACCCGATGCATGGAATTGCCTGGACAGATGGGAAGCAAGTGATACTGACTGCTTTATATTACCGTAATGGGCAGCTAAAGTTTGGAGACTCAAGTGTTGTTGGTCAGTTTGAACATGTTCATGGGCTTTACTGGGGCCCATGTTGCTCTACAGATAGCCCAGCCCTGCTCGCTGTTCAGCATAAAAAGCATGTTAGCATTTGGCAGCTGGGATACAGCACTGCAGAGAAGAACAAACCCTTGATTTCTCAGACTTGTGAAGTTGGTGAGCCATTCCCACTGCTTTCTCAGGGCTGTGTCTGGCATCCAAAGAAGGAGGTCTTGGCTGTGCTTACAAAAAGAGATGCTTCAGTCTTGCATGCTGTTCGTACTGACAATACTAGAGTTAAGGCAGATATCAAAAGCAGTGGGCTTATCCACTGTGCTTGCTGGACTAAGGATGGCAATCGTTTAGTAATTGCTATAGGCAGTGCCCTGCATTCTTACATATGGGATGACACTCAGAAAACTCTAAATACCTGCTCCTTTTGCCCAGTCTTTGATGTGGGAGGTTATATCTGTGCTATAGAAGCCACATTGGACTTCCAAATTGCTGTATCTACTGAACTTCCTTTAGATAATATCTGTGGTCTGAATGCGGGCATTGCATTTGATATACCATCTGGTACAGAAACTGGGTCTTTAATCTCACAGTCTGCCCTGGTGCTTGGTGATGAGGAATACTCCATGGACCTGCGAAGAAAGTCCACAGATTCAGATAGATCAGGTGTTGATTCAGTTGCTTCTTCTTCATCAGGTCCTGTGGATTTAACCCATATCCTTACAAACCACCGTCGGTCCGATCCCAGTCCTCTTATTACTCTGAGACGCAAAGACTCTGCAGCAACAAATGGTCAAGATTCTTCTCACTTGATCTTGGTGACTTTTGAGAGGAAGGTAACCACCACCAGGAAAGTCACCATCCCAGGTATTTTGGTTCCTGATATTATGGCTTTTGACCTGAAAGCTCAGATTGTGGCAGTAGCCTCTAATACTTCTAACATTGTTCTGGTGTATTCAGTAACCTCTTCCTGCATGCCTCATATTCAACAAATCCAGCTGGAAAAAAATGAAAGACCAAAGGGTCTATGTTTTTTGACAGATAAACTCCTATTGATTCTGATAGGCAAGCAAAAGCTCCCCGAGCCTAGTCTTATTCCATCTTCAAGTTCAGACAGGTATGTAATGCGTCTGATGATCAAAGAATTGATGCTGGAAGAAGATTCTTCAGCATTGCCTGAGAATAAGCAGAATATGTTTTATAACCTTGAACCCTCTGTTAATATACCTGGGAAAAGAAAGTTCTTTGAAAATCTTGCTACAGAAGACCAGCCTCAAAGCAGGGAACTGTTAATACCAAGAAGCACAGTTATTCAATCTCCTAGTGGCAGGAGAAGACTCATTGAAGAAGTAAACAGCCCTAATTATGAGCAGAGCTTTTCAACAAGTGTGAGGGACCTGGATGAAAAAAGGTTCCCAGGTGATCCTTCAGTGGCCTTAGAAACATTGGATGCTGAACCTACCAATCGTTCAGTGTCTCTTCTTGGTTTTGGAACACCTACCAGGCTTTCCAGCAAACCAACTTCCCCTAAAGTGCAGTTCAATGTGATCCAAGAAACATCAAGTTCTCCTACAAACAACAATTTGCCAAGTGAAAGAGGAATGAGTCACATATCTAGAAATTTAGAGAGACTTTGTGGCAGCTTCAGTGAGTTACAACTAAGTCTCTCTGAAATAACAGACTTCGCTAAAAATGGGAGGAGGATATCTTTAGCCTATCCATGTTCACAGGAACCGCCTGTCGTTCATATCACTTACCAGGTAACTTTTTTGTCAGCTTAAAAATATTGTGATAGAACACTGAATCTTTAAACAATCTTGTATTCACTTAGCTTTAAATCAAGAGGATGCAGTTTAGCTCTTATCAGCCCATGAGAAATGTAACCTGAGTTTGGAATCAAGCTTAATCTAAAATGGTATTGATTTGTCATTGAAACAATAGCTCAGGGCAACGTGGTAACTTAGAGGATACTTCACATGGGAGATCTGTGTTTGTTCTTCTTTGATTATGCACAATTGTCTTAGATAATAGCTGATTATGTGTGCATCTATCAGAGAGAACAGAGGCAATAAGTTGTTGATGTATAAAAGGTTTATATGTTAATGTAGAGATAAGCCTATAAGTAGGGTGGTACAGTAGCCCACCAGAAACATAATACATTCAAAGCTGAGTTCAAATCCAAGGTTTGAAGATTTGAAGATCGAAGGCTAGATTCTCATGAAGACTGAAACTAAGTAATGACTCTCAATTTCTGGTAAATTCAGATGTGCATGACAGTTGGCTTATTTCTGCTTTAACTTCTCACCACGTATCTTCACAGAACTGGACATACTCAATTTGTGAAACATATTACCACTTCAAATTTTCTGGAATAAAAAATAATCTGTCAATATGCAATAATTATTTCATTAAATAAATAGACAAATGTCAAATCAGCATGTTCCTATTCCACCCTTGTTTTGGCAAAATTCCTACTGGTTTCAATAAGAATTTCAACTAAAGGAATGAAGGTTGGGTAATTATTTCTTAGTATTATTCACAGTAATACTAACATTATACTGCAATATTTTTGTTCATGCTGAAGCTAGTGGTATTGCCCCTAAAACTGGGATCCCTTTCAGGATGTAGATACCAATTATAAATGCATTCTTATCTACTGCAACATAAGCAGCTTTGTGTCAAAGTAATCCATTACATTGTGATGATGCTGAAGTATGTACTTCTCAAATAAATTTGACTTCCTTTAACTTTAAAGGAACCCATACAGACATCTAAGCACTCCTCTTTAAACACTCATTAAGGGAATGGTGACTCAATTCAATCATATTCACTACCTTTTAGCTATTGTTTATTTGGCATTTAAGCAGATTCTAGTATGTTAGGTACTCTGGATAAATGCAAAGCTTTTGATCTGAGTTAGTCAATAATTTAACTTGAATACATTACACAAATTCTGGTGAAAAAAGCAACGTCTATTTTAAATAATTTAGGATTTTATTTTCCAAGAAGTAAGCCCTTCTGTTCTCCAGCATGTTCAAATTAATTCTGATTGCTTAACATAAATCCACTTATTTATTTAGCAAGCAGCCCTATCTCTTGGATTCAATTGGATTAACCTTTCTAAAAAGAAGTTTTGTTTCTGACACGTAACATTAATCTAAGATTTGAAGTCACTGTGCACGTTTGCTTGCACAAGCAGTAAGAATTAATTATCCTGGTTTTTATCTTTGGAAGCAAAAAAAAAAGTATTAGTGCTTCTAAAATACTGCTAGACTAACTACATTCAGAAAAGATGACTCTTATTTATCTGAACAGGTTAGTTTCACATTGAGCCAGTAGAAAGCACGGCTAGTACCACAGTATAATGACTCAGAAAAAGTGCCATTTAATGGCTTTTCGATACACATAGGTTTTCTGTGTCTCAACTAATGCCTTGCACAGTTCAGCCTCTCTTCTGAAATCTAACAGGATCACAGCATGATGCCAAAAAATAATGAAAAATAGACTGATGGCAAAAAGGCCTCCAGACAGACAGGGAAATATTTGCTTCATAGGCAGCTAATAATTTTCTCAGAAAATAGTTGTTTTGATTAGTTTGGATTCAGACATCTGAACCTTGTTCCTCCTTCAGGAGTTGATTAGTGCTCTGTGAGCTCAGAGACCAGCTGGGCTGTGGGTTCCAGCCAGGCTCTGTGTTCACAGTGCAAAAAGTCAGGAAATAGCTTTATTGCCTTATGATATAAATATCAGCCTTTGGAAAACTGTCTAAGCCTTAGGAACACTGCAGTCCAGTCAATAATATGTCCATTATCTTTCAGCTTTTTGTGCCAAGTGCATGTCTTCTTAAGTGTTTGTATAATCCCCAGCACAGCAGAGGCTCAATCCTGATTGAGAAATCTATTGTACTATAAAACATAATGATCAGTACTGCATAACCATATTTATGCATTAAAAACATAAAAGGAAAGTTTAAAACATGATAGATAAAAATGTAGCAATAATTAACGGGCAATTACGAACACTGTTGTGTAGAAGTATTATTGACATATTTATATGTGTTTCCAGTTCTGCTTAGAAAACCATAATATAAAACAGAATGTGTATTACTTAATAATTCATGATGTCTGCTCACTAAATAGTCTTCAAAACCTTTGTTTATTCTGTTAGTGCTAGCCTATCTATAACTCCTCTGAAGTCACATCCATACAATACTACCAGAATTTATATTCTTTGTAGCCCATAGCCATAAAAGAAAAACATGATCACTCACACTTTGGAAATGTCACTGCACTATCACTTGTGTAATAGCATTCAGCCACCAGAGGTGACTTGATCATTCAACCCTGAAAAGCAAATATTATTGCTCTTTCATCTCATACAGACTTGTGATTCAGGATAGTGTGGGAGGGCAGACAGACAAACGCATTTTTGGAGGAGATGATTTAAAAAAGAAAAAAAAGAAGAGATGAGGATCTGTCACAGATTTGTTTCTGTTTCATTTTGCAAAAAGATACTTTTATCATCCTTTTCCCCCAGAAAAGAAACAGCTGCAGAATATTTAAACTAGCCTCATACAAAAGCTAATTACAGTGGAAATAAAGCCAATCTGGATTTGAAATTAATGGCATTTAGGCAAACCTCTCCAGGAGGAATAAGATTCATCTTATTCTGAAGAACATCTCAAAACTCCTGCATTTTGCTCAGAAGCAGTATTATGGCAAAAGTGTGTATCACTGAGAGCATATATTGCATAATTAAACAGGAAATAAATACCTTTTCAGCAATTAGTCATGATGATTTCCTTTTCTTCGCATTCACCAATAATTGTGTACAAGTCAGTTTGTACTTTTATAGCATCAAATTCATACAATTTACTATTGGAAACTGTATTGTTAAGGTCAGCTATAAAATAAACAATTTTTTTACACAGAGCTGAGAGATCAATAGAAAGGATCTAAACATATGGCAATAAAGTTCTTTTGATAGAAGTACATGAAGCGGAGATAAAGAAGGGGGGTAATAAGGGTGGCACAGCAAAATGAGCAAAGGACAGGCTGCGATGATCAGCTGTAATAAGACCATGAACCTTTCTAAAATCCAAAGGGCAATTTTGACTTGCATTGAGCAACAGAAAGTAAGTCATGAAAATGATGGAAGAGGAAGGTGATATGACTGCTCCCTGGAGTAAGAAACTAGTCAGCTATCCTGAAGTTTAGAAGGAAGAGATTTAGGATGACTGTAAAAGAAAGACCTGGAGTAGTCAAGAGAAGGTGTGATTAATGCATGGGTAACATTTTGAGCAAAGGTTGAGGAATTTGTTAAGAACAAATTCTGACAACAATGTTCTGAAACTGATCAATAGCAGACAAGCAGGGTTTTTAGAGACACAATCTTTTATTACAGTGGTGGATTTGTTTGTTGGATACAAAGACACAAAAGAAAAGGAATATGTAATGTCAAAAATGAACCCCATTTTTCATACTGTGCAAAGGAAGTAAAGATCTGAGTTTAAAAAACCTCCACACTCAAACCAGAAAGATCACGGAAGCACAAGCAAGAGGACAAAGGGTTTATCTTAACTATGTATCTGAAACAGTAGTTGCAGAACTACTAACAGGGGGCCGAGAGCAGAAATCCTAGCATCATATAATCTGAAATGCTGATGTGCGCTATAAATGCAAACTGCACTGGGATTTAAGTACCCCTCAGCACCTCAGATCCCTTCCAGCGTAAACATTTTACAGGTTTATGCTTCTCTTGACAGGTTAATTAGGGTTGCAAATGGAATGTTCCACATAAGGGCAAGCAAAGGTATTAGATCTCCACCAAAATAAAACCTGGATCCACCAAAAATTGAACAGGAATCACAGCAACAGTAAAAATCATGAGAAGAAAGGGGAGCAGTGCAGGCAGCCAGACTTAATTAATACTACCTACGGCAATGCTGCACAAGGCTTAATGAGACACAGTACTCTGAATGTCAAAAATCATAGTTTTCATTTCTCTTCATTGCTCTTCCTTAGCCATCTAATTCTCTTTTCATTGTTTTTTGGGCCAGACCCCCCACATCTATTTAATTTACTAGGTTTTTTCTCATCCAGAACAATGAATGTGGGGCAAAAGCAAGCTGACTAATGGGTATTAAGGTATCAAAACTGAAATTACCAGTGAAGCAAAACACAAAGAGATGAAACCAAGGTTTTATGAAAACAAAAACAGAATTCTAGGCAACTACAGCACTATTCATCTTACAATGCAGAGATGTGACTAACCCGATACCTTTCTGTTATAAAAGCACAGATTATTAACACAAAGGGTAGAAGAATATTTAAAACACCTGTAATTCAGTACAGTACTTGAAATCATGCCACAGGGAAAATTATTTGTACAATGGCAAATAATAGGGATTAATAGAAAAAATATAAGATGGTTAAGGAATTAGCTGGAAGGAAGACAGTAAATGGTTATATTAATATAAAAGAAAATTGAATAAATTTACTAGTGGATTTTTTTCATAATTGATGTTGAGGCTAATCTAGAAGTTTCATTAAAGACCTGATGAGATGTGCTAATAAAATCTGTGTATGGCATAAAGTCAGTAGTATTTTCAATACAGGACCAGGATATTGCACCTGTAATTTGGTGACTTTAGCATCTAGAATTAAAAAAAAATTATTAAAATGAACTAATATAAAGTGTATAGTGATATATTCTAGGATTAACAGAAGGAATTTCTGCTATAAACTGGATATTCATTAGCTGGAAACAAACAAGGATGACAAAAGCTTGAACATGTTAAGTGACTAAAAGATGACTATGAATCAAAAATGTGGTATGTTTATGAAAAGAACAAAGGCAGTCTGTGGGGTACATCAGTGAGGTACATTCAGTAAGTAATGCAATAGCAGGCAATACAGCTGTGAGGCTTCATCTAGAAAACATTTGACATTTCCACACATTCATGTGCAAGAAAGACACATTCGAACGCCAATTGGTCACTGACCCAGTGTTAGTAAAAACAGCTCTGATGGGTAGCATATTCCTATTTACCTGTTTCGTCAGTTGTTGGATTTCAGTTCATGAGGATGATCTAGCATCCAGACCAGTGCAGGCAGTACATTAGGAAGTACAACATAAACAGTGAAAAAGGTCAAGAGGCAGAACTAGCTGACCTCTCAGTGGGGTTCAAAACAGTGACAAAAGACATGATTATTTATCGTGCAGGAATACGGTATATAATATCTAACCCAGGAACTCTTTTTGTCTTAGTAAATTACTTTCTTCTTGTGTATATTTTAATTCCAAAACACGAGTTTTGAAAGACAGTTTGGCAACACTGTGATGGGCTAGCTGCAGCCTTGAAGACCCTTTATGACTATAAAATCCAATCAAAGGGCAGGCTGACATGGGTGAAGGAAAACAATTCTTGAATTGATGGTTTATTTCTGTTGGATTTTTGTTAAGGGAGAGTTGGACTTAACATACTACAGGAAGTTGGCTAAAGAAACTTAATCTGAAAAGATCCCCTCATGTATGTGGAAATTTAGATTTGACTAGAAAATCATCTTTGGGTTAAGGCATGAAAATGGGAAGTATCAAGGTGGTATTTTAGTTGTATTTCTAACTCTGTCACAAATTACTACCATGACCTTGAGTAAATCTCTCAATCTTCCTGTGTAATTGTTTGGTCACCTATAAACAGGGAATACTAACAGTTACCCACTTCTCAAGAAAGCATGGGTTTAAATCAGTTAATCTAAGATACGATGTATGCAAACATATTCCTCAAAGAGAAGGCATTTTATCATCACTTAAACTAAATAGTAAGCAAAAAAAGACTAAATAATTGGAAAATTAAACCCGAAAGATTCTTGACCTGATGGAATTTGCCAGTAAACAAAAATAAATGTATTATTGTTTATCATTATAAACAGAAGTATATGACAAAGACAGAGAGAGCAGCTAATATGAATGTTCACAAGTGATGAAAGACAAACAATTCTGAAACTTAAGCTTTGAGGTCTGTACTTAAAAACGTGGTTAGGATAAAACCCAGGTGCCGTGTAGTTTTGTATGTATAAAAATGTCTTCTACCTCAATGACTGTTCCAACAATAACTTGCAAGGCTAAGCAGGAAACATACTAGAACACTGTCATCCTTAGTATACATTTCCATTCAACTGATTTCAAGTCAACAGAGGCAGAGCTAGATTATTTCTGACTATTCTTGAGTTGAAGCATATCTATGTGAAAAAAATCAACCAGTCGGGTCAAGGCAACATGCCTGTCTCATTTGTAGTCCACCTTTTCCTATAATTCATTAACTGAAGTACAAGTTTGAATAAATTCTGGTATTTCAACCTGAATTCAGGAAAATGAAGTAGCTGTTGTATGTGCTAATCCACAATATACAGCAATTAAAAGCTTTGCACAAATACCTATACAGGCAAAGAGCATCTTTGCAATGTAAATGCAGAGCATGTGCTCACTGCTGGACATTGGCCCCACTGAATTTTAAGTGTATTTAAGTTCAGTAGAATATAGTACTATAGTATTTGAAGAGACCTAAAAATGACAAAGAAGTTCTGGTTTATGGTTATAGCTGTTATAAAAAGTTATGATCATTTTAAGACTAACGATACTTCTTCGACATATTCCTTAGGTATTTTCCTATTAATTACACAGCAATAAATTTATGGCTGTTTTGAAAGGGAACAAGATGAGAAGACCTTTGAAAGTTGGAAAGTTTACATTTTTAATGGAAAGATGTTTTTATGGTTCTTACATCTTCAAGCAATCATAATACATAAACAAATCATAATACATAAACACATCAGTGACAGAATGGGGAAAAATACTTTAGCAGCAGTTGGTAGACAATCTGATGTACAACCCACGTGATGTCGTTGCATGACAGCATACATACTATGTACAGAAAAATGAAAAATGACTGATTTAGGAAGGTTGTTACACAGCAAAAAAAGCACATATTCATGCATATATTCATGCACATACTCACTGAGAGAGCAACCAAGTCAAAAGGCAGCACAATTAGAAATGAAGACAAGCATTACAAGAGACATTTATTTAGTCAAAGGTTAGATTACTATGCATAGAAACAGAAGATGCAGTTGTGAATTCATTCAACAGGAGGTTTCCTATTAGCAAGAAAGATTCAAGGGTATGAAGTAGACACAGACAAGATAGGACTAGAACAGGAGTTAGGATAGATGACATCTTTTCAACCCATTCTAAAATGTTAACTTGGATGCCTTCTGAATGGACAAGACAGAAAGGTCTAGGAAATGGGATAAAAAGACTGTTCAAGTAACAAATCTGTTAAATCTGGGGGTATTGCAAACATAAGGGATACCACAGAAAAAACCCACCATCATAACACATGGGAATTACACAGGTGGAAAATATGGAGAGGAAAGAACAAAATGAAATTCACAGGACAAAGTATAGCAAGATTATTTAGAAAAAAAATGTCCAATTTACATATATTCTATAATAGCATTGAGTGACTGAAAAATTTCAAATGACAGCAGACAGGAAAATCTAAATGCAAATATATATATCCACTTCATAACCATACTAGCTCAACTATTTTGCAGTCCTTGGACTTTGCAGTGATCACAATGACAGAACGCAAAGGTGTCAATTCACAAGGCCAGCTAAACTTCGTGAAGCACAAATATGCCACCTTTATATTTAAGTGTGTTCTTTTAGTGAGTGTCAGAGCAAATTCCAGGGCTGTGAATTCATACATTACCTCTCTCTCAAAGAAAGTCCCAGGATTCCCAAGCTACTTTGTTATGACAGCTTCTCAGAGAGACTGCCACTCTCAGTCTCTGCAATTCCCTCTGTGCCAGAACTAAGGTTATTCTACTGGGGTAGAATAGCTGGCCAATGACTATCAAAACCATCCACATGTACAACTGAAATGGAACAGACTACTCATTTGCTCTGGTAGCATCTTGGACAACTTTATTGCGGGCATGATATTTCCTTCCACTGAACTGTCTCGTCAGGCAGAAAGGCCCAACGGACGCTTATACGCATGACCTAATACATTATATATACAGGGCTGATGCAGTTTTAAGCTGCATAAGCACACGAAGCAAAACAAAGCAAAAAGCAAAGTGGCATATTCCTCTCCACATGGGATTATGAGATCGTGGTTAGAATTGCACTGCATGATGGTGTCATCTATAAATTGTAGCAAAGACAGATAAAAAAAAAGCAAAATGACTAGAGAACTGAAAGGAGTAAGAGCAGAGGAACAGTTAAAAGAACTCAGGCACAATGTCTAAGCCTTTAACAAAATCTTTTCTTTTACATGCATGCATTTGAAGAGAAGTTTTTCAAATGGAGCAGTTACTGAAGAAACAAAAGATGTTCTTCTCTGTGATGGCAAGATCCATTTGAATTTAGTTCAGCAGCTGTTTGATCTGCCTGTTATTGAAATGAAACATGGTATGTTCTTTTTATTTCTGGTATCAGGTTTCACCTGAGATTTTTAGCTTAAAAGAGGCATTGTGGTAGAATAATTACCCCATACTATAGAAAACTGAAATAGCTAATTTTTTTTGAGGAGTATGTGTTTTCCTTTGCCTGAAATACAGCAGAGTATCTCTTGAAATAATTTAAATGCTAAGTAACTGCAGAACTACCTCTTACCAGAGTACTCTGTTAGATGTCTCTGCAGAGGAAGGCTGAGAAAATAATCGGTACACTGTGTTACCTGGAAATAGCAGTGCTTCCTTGAGACCTTTGGGCATTTTGCTTTGCTCATCTTGACAAGCATGTCTCAGACCTGACAATAGAGAGTAGGCTGGAGAAAATCTGATTCTCAGAATATTATATATAGATGTATCATTTAGCATTTGGAATTCTTTTAATGTGAGATAAACAATGAAGCTCAATGTTAAAATTTGCCAGTCTCTCATTTCTACCACCCACCACTGGCTAACTTGTTAAGGACAGAAGCAGCTAGGGAAACCCTAGCCCCAGACTGATTTCTAAATTACCTTGTCCCTGACTGTTCATGTATGCTACCTTCTCAGAAACACATATACTGTTCTTTTTTAGGCCATTTTTCTGTAACCCTTCTGATTACTTTTCTCATTGCAGTCTGAGTATATTATGATATTACAGCACACAGTACTTGGCTTTAATTACAGTGTCTCTGCCTGGTTTCCACATTGAGAGATGCATAAATTACCCTCTGTCTTACCCCTTGTCTTAGCCCCTGGCAGGCTAAGACATATTGGCTTAATCACTATACTCTGCCTTATGAGAAATATATTCAACCGTTGGTGAAATCAAAAAGAAAAGGAAATTAATAATATAAGCTATAGTCTTCTAAATAATGATAGTTGCACACCAGACTGCTATATGATTGGGCTTACTGACAAGAAAGAAACCGGGCCTGGGATGTTACTTGTGCTGGCACCAAGAACAGTGGAGAAAAGAAATGTAAAATATGCACCATTCTGCTATTCATACTCTGGTTATCTCCTTGTTGTTGATGAGAGCACAGGAATGAAGAAAAGGGGCCACAAATACAACATAGATCCAGGGAGCTGCCTATGTGTGTCAACAAGACACATTGGGCCATTTCAGTTTTCCCCTAGCTTACAGCAGTTTCTGAGACTTGTTCAAGAAGATAAGGATATGCAGGTTTCATATTTTTGTCAGCAATCTCTCTTGACTGTACAGTGCAGTGGAGGCATATATGAAAAAACTCTACTTGCTGCTGAGCTATTTTCCAGCAGGCTTCTGCAATAACACAAGGCAGCTTTGCAGGGCAAGGACGATACCATTTTTGGCCTGTACTTCCAGCTCTTGATTTTGGAAACAAATGCCCCTAATGAAAAAAGAGCTTTAGAATTCAGTATGAAAATAATAAACAATGAACCTGAGAAAACCCATTTTCAGCTCTGCAGAACAGTTGAATATTTCATATTTAATTAGCAGAACACAGCTTCTCAATTTCATGCATTAGAATTCTGAAATATCAAAAAGGCAACGAATCAGTATCATCCTAACGTGTCCCTCTTTCTGTTCAATGTGGTGCTTGGCTTCTCTGAAATTAAGTCTGTTTGTTGACAGCAAAAAGAAAAAATGAAAGAAGAATCTTTCTAAAACTCAGCAAAATCCTGCAAAATTATCAGGTTTGGGGCAGAAGTAGTTACGTAGTTCTGTATTCATTTCCGACCAGTACAAATTTATATTCCTAAATCTTTCCTTCGCCAAAAGGCATGAATATTAAATGTGATGTTTAAAAATATCACTCCCATCCTTTAATACTATATAATTAAAGGGGACGTAATGAAGAGCGTGCTTGTATTACAATGGCAGCTTGGCATTTTTTACTATGAATAAACACTTAAACTTGAATATACTGGGGGGAAAAAGGTTCACAACTGTAGGCCGCTGTAAACTGCACAACCCACAATAAAGCTATTAAAAATATCAGAGTTATACCAGCAATGAACTTGGGCTCATCGTTTGCACTTTAAGCCCAGGATTGAAATACTATTACCTATACTAAATATAGCCTTGTTATATAGTGCCCTGGTATTAGCCCACAGAAGTCTCTCATTTCAGCAGGTCAGAATTGTAATAATCGTGCATAGCAAAAGCACTACATTATGCACAAGGTTTTTCCATCACTGAAGTATTTTGTGGGATATGCTCCAAAACAAGTGTTATCTACAACACAGAGAATTTCCAACATTTAAATGGCTGAAAACAAAAAAGTCCCAAGAGTTTGACAAAAAAGTATGCTTTATCAGTTTGTCCAACAATGTAACTATTGATTTGGACAGCAGAATTTCCACTTTCAGGCCCATTGCTTACAGAATCTGAAATCCGGCCCGAATTAGAAAGAAAGTATTAAGAGTAGAAGATTAGAGATTCATGGGTTTGAATTACAATCTTCTTATGATGTAACAGGTGACATGACAACACGCAATAGTGTAGCAGCCTGGAAAAGTGCTTTGTTAATAGTATAAGGAAGGGAGACTTGCCTTGTTAGGACTGGCAAAAATTAAGCATGGTTCTTCTGGAATTTCTACACTTCCTTTTTTCACATTCCTTTTCAAAACACATGTTTATCTCCCTAAATTAAAAATTTGAAGAACAGAATGCTTCAGAGCTTTCTTTACCTCCTATCCCAGCTAATGTCCCTACTCAGTAATGACAGGATTATGCGCTCTAAGAAAAACATGTGATACAAGGGTTCCCACAATTCTTTTCATTTGCCACAGACTTTTTTCTTTTTCATAGAATGTCAAAATGAAAAAGACAAATAGAGAAGTCACTGTTTTCCAGAAGAACTGCAATATCCAGTTCGAAAGGGAACTGATGATTCACTAGAAAGAATATATATGGTACATATAGCTTCATGTTCAAGCTGACTTGCAAAGGAAAGTAAAAAACAAAGGGGTGTGTGTGTAGGCTTATTTTCTGCTTCTATGCAATACAGAAGCTCAATCTGAATTATTTTGATGTCTTTGGTTTTTAATCTTGCCTCTTTTTTTTTTCCCCAGAAAAAAAAAAAGGATTAAAAATGTGATTCAGTTTTTGTTCATTCTCTTTACAAGAAGATTCAATAAATGAATAAAGGACAAGAAATTTTATTATATCAGCTTTTATAAATTATCTTCAAGGTGTAACTTCTGTTTGCTATATGAATTTGAAAACATACTGAACAGTCATGGCTTGACAGTAAAGGAGATGGAAAATGCTTCTTCCTTCTAGAACAAATACAGCACAATCATTTTCTTTGCCAACGTTTTCAGGTTTTATGATCTCTTCACCATTTGGGTAGAGCAGTTGAGCAAAAAGGATAAGCAGAAGTAGATGTCACTAGAACAAAAGTCAGCATGGAAAGGCTGGCTGAGTTTTCAGAAAATGAAGTTATAGCTTATCAGAATTAGTGAAGATGCACCTTGTTTTTCTACTTAATTTAAATAAGGGACAAAATGCCTCAAACCTCTCAAGACCTTTAATTTAGCCTCCCTTTGCATTTACACAAAGGTGTGTTTAGCACGGATTGTCAGATCTTAGCGTCATTAGTGTAATAAGGCTTTAGTGCACAGAAAGAAAGCCTGCTCTGCTGGGTGCTGGCTGACTTTTTAAAACATGCTTATACATTTTACATAACCAGAGCAGTACACTCATTTTCTTTTTTTGCTTAACTTTTGTAGGTTCTTCTTGGATTGTGCTCACTGCAGACAAAGATGGCTTTGTGCCATTAATATTCAAAGCAACACAAGAGATAATTATAAGGGATGGAACTGACAGTTCAGAAGTCTGTGGAGGTCACTCCTACAAAAAAAGCATTTCAACACGACCACCAAGTAGTGTGACATAATTTCTGAACAAAGAATGCTAATGACCTTCTTTTCTAATACAATACAGAGACATTCTGCAGAGTCAGAAACTGAATGACTAGAAAGCTGTTTTCACTACTTTCAATGTATTTTAACTGTAAAATCTGTGGCACAGTTGCACTATAGCTAAATCCTAGGGTTGGATGGACCCTCATGATTTCTTCTGAAGGATCAGACCTAGCGCGAAGTTCACCACAGCTGTTGTTATTAACGGCTGCCAGTGGACTGGAGCAGAGAGACTAGCCTCTACTTTAATTGTGGTCAGGGTGTTCTTGGAGAAACAATATTATGCTAAAAATCATATGCAGTAAGAACAAATCTAGCTAATACAGGTGTACGGTCCACACAAAAGCTGAAGAAAATACAACTAAAGAGCATTTATATTCATTAAGGAAAACTGGGAAGGGGAAAAAAAATAAAAGAAAACTGCTTTAGGCTCTTTTCTGTTCCAGCTGGATCCCATGGAAACCTGCAACGTTTTCAGAAATGCTTAATTTTTATATGAAAATGTTCAATTACTAAAAAGGCTGCATCACTGTCTCCTGTCAGTATCTTACACAGCATGTAGAACTATACATGCACACAGAAGAGAAAGAAAAAACATTGCAAGGTAAGTTAAGGATCAAAGACATTGAACATCAATTTCATTTGGCTAAATGCAGGTGTCTACACTGCACTTGTAATCTACACTCTGGTATGATCAGTCAAAAAAAGGAAAAGCACTTCCATAGCAGATTTCTCATGCCCTAACGTCGATTTCAAACTGATCATGGTGAACCATCCCTACTAAGTAAGTGCCTATTCCTTTTCACCAGCTGCAAAAGCAAGCTAGGTTTACTAATATAAATACAAACACTTTCATTTAGTTAGAAGAAGCTCACCCTCAGAGACAAGAGGCAATACAGGTACATCTGAGAAGCAGGCAGGCAGATTCATGAAAATTGAACTATCATGATTATGGTGACAGAAATAAGCATAAAGGAAGAACTGAATGAACTCCCTAACTTTTCTTCCTCTAAATGCAAAGAGATGGGTAAAGTGTAATGAATGAGTAGCTACACATGTGAGGCCTCACATCTGGTCCTACTGGACAGGCTCCAGCAGAAACCATGGAAAGGCATGCCTGCTTCACCCTGCACATTCAGGGAAACACAAAAGGGATGAGAATTATTTAAGCTACTGTTAAGACTTACATTTCATACTGTGCATTTTGAATTTTGTTAATACTCCTGGAGACTTTTTTCCCTGCCTGGGAACCATGGCAAGCCTGTTTATAGGGCACAGATATGCTAAAACCAACTTAAAATACTTCACTCCAAGTGAAGGCTGGATCAAGAAAGTAGTTCTATGGTCTGAAGATACTTATGTGTTTGGAGGTTTGGCAGTAGTACCTTTCCAGTGATGCAGCCAGAAATCTCATGAAAAACAGTTTCAGTTCCTGAAAGATGGAAACAGTTGCAATTCATTGACTTAAAGTATCCTCCCAGAGACAAAGGAATCATCACTCCAAATTGCCTACATCCACAGGTATGCAATGCAGCTGGGTATATTTGTACTACCTTGTTTGCAAATATATTTTTAAGTAGCTTTGAGAAGCATTCCTGCTTGCGGGGAAAAACAAAACAAAACAAACAAAAAACCCCAAACAAAACAAAATTAATTTGATCTTCTAATCATTAAACATATCTATTACTTTACAGTTATTTGGTTAATTGGATTGCCTGCTACTCTGCATTAAAATTTTGTTCAAAAAGGTATTTATATTATTACTGCTTTAAGATTTGGTTTAAGTCATGCTTCCCTTCACTGAAATCAGCACAAATCATTGAAATCAAGTAAGTTAACACAGGTTCACAGACTTAGTAAGGTGAGGGAGGACATTACCAGCTTTCTAAATGACATTGCACATTTCAAAGCAGCAGATGTTCCTGATCTTCCAAATATACTTGAACAATATCCTTGTGTCTCACAACAGTACCTGGTATTTACAATACATACACTATGGCCACGTAAGATAAAACTTAACTAAAACTGATTAGAGTGATAGGAGGATATATTTCAAAGGACTACCTAGGCTCAATGAAAGAAAGAAGTAAAAGGAAATTTTTCTCACAAATAGTATCCCCTATGGGTGGTAGTCCCATAGTTTGGTCCAATTGAAATAAGGCTAATGAAACAGAAAAAAAAATATGTTAACATGGAACAGTCCTGCATTCTAAACATACAAACTTGAAGAAAAATGGGTTGATAACATACCAAGATACTTTTGATTTTTCCCATATAGTTTCCTTGAGTTCATTACATACAGTATTCACAAGGACTTCCTCATTGCTACAGAAACAGAAATACTCATGTTCCACCTTTTGACATCTTCATGCCTTAGTGCTGTTGAAACAGCCAAAAGGGGAATTCTGAGAAGGTGAAAAACTTAACTAGCAAAAATCAGCGAGTATCCAGGCATCAAAGATGCCTCAGAACTTACACATCACTACATATTTCATTGTCAGTCTGTCACGCTACCATTTTAATTTTTCATGTATTACTCTTCTATAAAACAATCTAAATGTTGAGAAGATCAGGAGAGAAAATAACTTCTTTGAACGGCTATCAAAGTTTGGTTTGGTTTGGTTCAGTTCAGTTCTGTGGAAAATAAGAGGCAAATAAACTTTTAGATGACAAAACAGTTAGTTTCAGGGAATAACTGGCTGTAAAATTAAGAAACTTAGTTCTGTAATGTTTAATGATGCTTAAATTGGATTTGTTATACTTTGGTGACACTGGTTTTGCCTGCTGTATGATTCAAGGGTTATTGAACCTAAGTAGGAACTGATCTACTTGAAGGTGCTATCATCACCCAGCACAATTAGTCTGGTAACAAATGAGGACTCCAATTCATCCTGCTGGTCACCTATTTTATAGGAAGGGTTAAGAAAAAAATATACTATATATCAATCAAAACTGTATAATGTTAAATAACAGCACTGCTCCCCCCACCCCCCAATTATAAACACACTATTACGGGCATCTATTTGAAAATGAATGTTTAAATTATACACATGCACTTAAAAATGGACACCAATTGAATGAAAAAGTATTTGTTTTCAGGTAATGATTTAGGAGTGCAGTGCAGAACTATCTTATATAATGTCTATCACAGACATGTAAAGTTAAAATTGAAAGTAATAAAAGCACTGGAAGAAGTGCTGAAGAGATTTATGCAAAGCAGAGGATAAATTTTCAGCTTTGGTTTGGATGGAGAACAGATGGAGAATCAGTGAAGTAGAGAGATATGACTGTTCTATTAAGCACAAGCTGTACAGAAGATTTTTGCACAAACAGTGATAAAGGCGTGTGGAAAGATAGAAGGAGTTTGTACTAAATTAATTGAGCAGACAGTAGGCTGTGAAAAGGAGAAAAGCACAGACTGAGAAGCATTCACCATCCTCCAGAAGTGCTGTTTTATAGGGCCAAAATCAATGCATTTAGAAAAAGTGGAGTTGTTCAGATCACCTAAGTTTCATGATGGCACTAACCCACTCACCCACACCCACGCCCCCTTTTTAGGTTCCTTATTTGACCAGCAGAAAGGATGAGCTCCTCTGGAGGAAGAATAAGACTACTGGTGCTATGCTCCTGGTCCAGAGTCACCCAGTAGGGGAGTCTGTCTTCTCTAATGAAAATAGAGGAAAAAGGGAAGACTAGGAGCTTAAATTAGAAGTCAAAGCAGAATGACTACGCTCTGTATGCAGTACCAGTGGCTCAGAAGACTAAATGGTGTACCAGCTTCTCCAAAACATTTCCCCTGTGGGGAATAAACAACATACCAGAAAGTCTAAATTTCCATTTTAATTACTCTGCATATTTATCCAGCACATTTATATGCATCCTAGTATATTTTTAGGAGTTGGTGTATCTTTACTTAAAAGTACAATCTGCTTTGAAGTAAAGTTAAAATACAACTTGCCTTACGTTTTCCTTAACTTTGCTGCTAAGCATGCAGCAGTCTGCTTCACTCTACCCAGTTTCTTGTATTGACCCACTTCTCGAGAAAATGCTAACAACACAAGTTCTATATGCCAGATAGGCTTTTTCTTTTTTGATTTTGAAAACAATTTTGTGAGAACAGTAATAAAACAATATAAAAATTAAACGCAACAAAATCAAAGTCAGCTGAAATTCTGCTGGCCAATCTATGATGCTGAGTTTGCACAATGAAATACTACTTTGATATTCTTCATAATAGCTAAACAGTGAGAGATCGCTGCAGGAAGCATATAAAGTAGGCCCTGCATGACCCTCAACTAGTTCTTCCCTTTTTTCCTCTACTACTCCTGAATAGTCTTATCTACACTCACATGAAAAATCTTAAGTATCAATTCCCTTTAATATCCCTTCAACCACTAAAATAGTATAAATAGCATCAACAAGCCTAACTGCCTTTCTCCCAGTTCTCATTTTTATCTATGATTTCTCAGCTTGGACAATGAACATATTTTTAGCCATTTTTACTTTCAGGTTTTCCTCTCTTAACAGCAAACCCCAAGCATTGGAGCATTTCCCCCATCTAATATGTAGCTAATATGAGTCCTTCTTTCTAACCCAGGACAGTGCCAATTATTCTTAAGTAACTCCTGATAAATGTTTATCAAACTTGTTCTTAAAAAGCCAACATATAGTACCAGATTGCAATTACAAAACCAGGGAATTAGACCTGGACTCATCTAACCTAACTTTTAAGCATGTGAAGTCAGGTGAGGTAAATCCCATGGGTTATGCAATTTTGCACATGAAAGTACGAATTTATTTTCCATTGTCCCACACAACAGAAGTATTAGTGTTTTACATGTCAATAGTAAATTTGTATGTTTATACGTATGTTCACTAGTGAATATTATGACTTCATTTTTCTAACAGACCGAGACAATTTCACAATCTTTATGTTAAAATGCAAACTCACTTCACTGAGATTCAGTATTTTGCTGCTGGTGCTATTATCTAATGGACAAGTAAAGGTCTGCCATTATCTCCCAGCTAATGACATTTGGGTACCTGTGGTATGAGTTACCAAAGTGCTCAGTGTAATTCAGCCTCTGCTTGCAGGGAGCCAACGCTGCCCTTGAACTTTAGGCTTCCCTTTCGTCCGCTATTACTTGACACATATGTGTGAACAACCAGGTATGATCAAATGTTTGGAGGCATGTGCTGCCAAGTTCAGCACGGACACAGAACAACTTCCTGCACAGGAGGTGACATTTGCAGTGTTATACAGACTTGCCAGTTAAAACTATTAGTACTTGACAACCTCTGTCCTTTGGCAAGGATCCATCCCACTTGTCAGCAGGCACAATATCTTAGCAGACAAGGGAGTACGCAGCCAGGAGAGCCATACATCTAAACACCACCATGTAATACTACAGACAAAAATGAACCAAGACTCCAGACAAATACAAACCATTAGTTCACTTTAGGGGCAACAGTCACTTCCTTCACATCAAATGTACTTAATAAATTTCAAAAATATAAAAGGCAGTACAGAAAGGCACAGTTCACAAACATTATTTTTAAAAAATAGTACAAAATTCACAACAGCGTACCAATTTCAGCATCAAAACATAAACTTTTGCCACATGAGAAAAGCTCTAGTGTCCTAACTGAAATTTAGCTGTGGGAAGCTGAGATAAAGTTTTCCAAAGTGATACAGGTGAAAGGCCTTCTCATTCTCCATTCAACCCCTATTCATTCATCCTGCAGTCACTGGACGGAAATGTATGGGCCCCAAAATTTATATGGTTGAAAAGACCCACCAAACTACTGGCAAAGTGGGTCAGTTTCTCAGTTCAACCTACAGCTCGGCTGCACAGTTGTGCCAGCATAGTGGAGAAGGCATCATGATTCTTAAGTCACACCACTGATTTACTAACATGCCCAATGCTATCATATCTCATACACTTTATCTATCAGTGAATTATGTGTCTCTGTAATTATCAATAAATTACTTTTGAAGCTTAACATTTCAGTGCATTTTACAATAAGGTGAATTTTATTTCTTTACATTTTACCTACCACAGACAGCATAACCTACAATTAACAAATTAGTCACAATTTGATTTTTAAGTATGATGCTAACTGTTCCCCTTATTGTCCTTCACTCAGAAACTTAGTTTACTTAAAAGTAAGTCATGTAAAGAAAAAAAGTCAAAATACTGGCTCCACTGCAAATTACTGTCAGAATTTCTTTTAACTTCAAACAAGTCATGATTTCACATTCAATTTGTAAATACTCTTATGCTCATGTAACTTGCATACAGCTGTTATGTTATGTTCCCATGTCTATCTTTCCTTATTAAAATTTTATTTAGGTATCAATGATATTGTTATCAACACAAAATGTAGCTACACTGATCTTCATTGATACGCTGTTACCTCAGAACACTTGTACCTGTTAATAGCATTAAAGAAAACCGTGCGTAACAGCGTGCCTGAAGTGTAGGATTAACCTGAGAAGCAGCAAAGATGAAAGCAGTGCTTTTGCAGATTAGTTACGTAAAAGGAAAATAGAAAATGAAACAGTAGGAGACAGAAGTGTCTAGGACTGAATTGTTTACTGCCACAAGAAAGGGTTCTCACAGCAAGATTTATAGAGGAGAAAAGAGATCTATATATGGTGGCATAAGTAAAAGGGAACTCCAGAGTGCCTACTAGAAACATTAAGAACCAAACAATCTCTCTCACATGATATTGTTAAATACCGGTAAGGATGTGATTTGTATATTAGCTTGGTTCTGGACTAACCACCGTTATAAGGATATGTAATTTAACAGAGCATATTTGTTCTGAAGAGGTATGCCTGAAAATGTCCTTGGAAAGATGATTCCCAAGGAACACTCACATCAAAAATCCTTATTTACAATGTAATTGTTTTACCCAAACCAATTTTAAAATGGAAATACTTTCAAAAGGCTATCTCATTTTTAATCTACATGATATTTTTGTTTTGCATGTTATTTATGGTACACAACAAACTGTGTAACTAGTCAGGAGATAATTTTTACTTCTTAGCACTTTCAGAGCAGCGCAAGTACAATAGTTTGACACAGAGCTTTATGCTAGCAGACTGGAAGATCCATTTTCCTGCCTCAAAGTGGAGATTGTGCCTATTCACAATTTATGTCCTTTGTCTTTTACAGCTGTCTAATACTTGGAAGCAGTTACATCCATTATGTCTCCCTTTAGTCTTCTCTAAGCAATATGACTCCTTCAATTTCACAGACATCCACCCTGGACCTCTTGCTCCTATGCCCTATGCTAGCATTCAGTATCTCTCTTAAACCGCAGCAGAGTTAGTAGAATTTAGTTGAAGGTCTGTTTCAGGCATAGAAAAAGCACTGGTGTATGTTTTTGTGTACAGAAAAAGTAGGCTGCCACAGCACGAACAACTGCAGGAGGTGAAAAAACATTCCTGTATGAGTATTCTACCATTGCCCATGCCTTCTTCCTGGTGTAGATAACAATCAGCTGTTTGAAAACTTAGACAACAGCATCTCCTTTGTCTCTACAGCAATCAGCAAAGTGTTGGACCTGCCAAAGTCCAACCTGCTGAGGCAGGCTTCAAGAGATGTGGCGTGCTACCTGCTTTAGGAGATGAGGCATGGTAGCTACTGCTGCAGAGAAAAGCAGTAATTGCTACTCACTTTGTCACAGTCCTAATCTCCCAGATTTTCACTGATCCTCTCCATTCCTCAAAGCCTGGAGCCACAAGGAACCCCTGCAAGACCTCGTGCTACAGAGATCAAAATTCACCTCTGCCTACGCTATGGAAGTACTGTGATCCTGTTGGGCTCAGCCAAGGAGAACAGGCAAGATACTTGTGTCTAGCACACAATGATTCTGCTCATACATCCCACAGCAATGCCTGCCTTCTTGTAACAGCACGATATTGACTCAGGTCTAGATAATTTTCTGCAAAATTGCTCATCTTTTATTACCTTTATTACTAAACACCTCCCAAAATTAATAAGCAACATTTTTAATCTAATAAGAAAAAGCACAGAAAACTTCTGTACCTTTCAGCTACTGATCTTAGGCTTTACTACATCATACGTTAGGGGTCTAAATTACATGACAGTGCTTCATTACATTTTCCCATTATGAAATACAATGATGAGATCAACTTGATCATTCATTAATGTCCATAACATAGATTAATATATTTTTTAAAAAATTATGCTTGTGATGTTAACAGGAAGTATCTTCAAATTCTTTTGCCTTATAACATTATGTTCTTTGAATGCATACATATTCAATAAGAGCAAAGAAAAAAAAAATATCTGTAGAGTGCATAAACAACTCCACAGCATGTCTCCCCATGACATCCACTTCACCTTTCCCTGCCATTCTTTCCCTTTAACAGGTATTCTCAGACTGTACTATATTTTTATTAATGTTATTTTTCAAACTAATTTGAAAAGCAGATGTCCAAATGATGCAACAAATTAAGTTACGAGAATGCAAATCTGTTCTCAGTGCAGGGACCAAGAACAGATTTGTGAGGCTGTTCAGTGTTTAAGGACAAACCTGACCCAATGCAAGCACATATTTTTAAAAGACAAAAGGTGTGCTTTAAATGAGCATGACCATAGGGAGCTTCTTTCTATAATTTCAGCTTTTTAAACACTTTTCCTTTCATAATTTCATTACCCCACTTCCTACCTTATATACATCTCCTAAGGGGTTCTGCATCATTTAAATCCCTGAAGTAACAGATGCATCACATATATCAGTAGTAAACAGCTTGAAAAGTCTGGGGGAAAAAAAAGAAAGAAAACAAGAGATGCATATTTGCATTACAGCTACTCAGAAATGACCACTGCGGCTATGCACATCATGGCTGTGTGACTAGCCATGGCTAGTGGCTGCTGGCCAAGCTGCCTGCAGCAATTTTCATGCTGTTCTACATCATGAAATAACCCGCCTGTGGTTACGCAAATAAGCTACACACTGCTGGGGATGGAAATAAATGCCGAGGTGTAATAATAGGTACCTATATACCATCCTGGCAATCTGGTAGGCTGATACAATCCTGTTGCAATCAAAATATTATATAGCTGACCATAATTTACAAATAAGTACAAGTTTTGGTGATATTTTCAGCTTACTTGCGGAACTCAGCATTTATACATACATGTGAGAGAATTTATGTTATGAAAATAAAAGTATTTAAGAACACTTGTATAATTACAGGCATAGGAAACAAACATTTAATGTGAAAATATCTTCTGAGGCATTCTTAAATTGTGGTCTCTCCACCTGATAAAACAGTTTTTAAATGTTTATTTCTGTGTATTAATATGGATGGCCAATTTAAGCTTATATGAAAAGAGTAGAATGTGAAATCATTACTGTTAAATAAGATTCTTTGTGAGATTACAGGAATAAAATTATACTCCACAAATGGTTACTGCCCAGTAAAGCTCCCTGGTGGCTCAGGCTCACAGGCACCAAGTGAAAATGCTACACAGCCAGCCTCGCTGCTGAAACATGTCCCCAGAAATTATCTTATTTATTATAGAAGACTTGACAGCACTTTCAAACTGCATCACCATCAATCTAAAAAAATCACAGGGCATATCATTAGTGCCTTAGGAGGTATATTTTTTGGTCACTCTTATTTGAGGACAAGATTGAAAGCACAGACTCCGTTTTACCCTCTGCAATGCACAGGAACAAGCACCCCAGGCACCTTCTATGCCAACAACTGATGTAATACAGTGCTGAGTGTTCAAGCAGATGCAATCCTGCAGAGAGAAGGGAGTGGAACTGGAAAACAACCCTTAACAACCCACCAGGTATTGCACAGGCACAGGCAAAAGAGAGCAGAAATTCCTAGTGCTGTTCCATTCTTGTAACTGTACTTCCTAGAGCTAAAAGAACAAGATCAAATAAAACGATAGTCATTGCCATGACTCAAGCCCAGCTCATCTTTGCTCACCTCTCTGAGAGGCATAGTATACTAATCCCCTAACCCTAAGAGTATATTAAGATATATTGGGAACAAAAGAATAGATTTATAAATTAAATTTTTCAGATCTCCCTTTCAATTCTGGGCTAGTTTTAGATTGTTCTCTTTACAGTTCCACCCTGCCTGTTGTTAATGAAAAAGCAATAGGAAAAAAGAGGAAAAAAAACCCAAAACTGTGTTTGTTCATTTTCTGGTAAATTCTCATACACCTGAGTGTATTTGTAGAGCAACACAGAAAATCTGGCATATGGTTCCACTGCTTATCTTTCTAAACTAAAAATGTAACCTTGGAAATCTATTATCTCAAATCTTTTATTCATTTGTTTACTTCAACTCACAGCATCAAGTGCCTGAAGCTGGCAAAAAGAGTCTCTTCCATTTAAAAACCACAACAGTTGAAACAAATCCTACTCCCAACCTCTAGCCATCCCTGTCTCTATCCCATGGCCACTTCTCCTTCACTGAACATGCTTCCAAAGGAACCTGGAAACTAACTTATTTCACTTTGAACAGCAGGAATTTATCTTCACAAACCTTTGCCAGTTCTAACTCCTTGGAGTTGTCTCAAACACACCAACCTATCTTTCTGCATCTTGCAGGTGCTCTGTCAGGTATACAACAATGAAATTATGTTGAGCTTTTTTTGATACAGACAGTACATGGAATTTTACCTTGTTTCCCACAGATACATAGATACCCTCACCTATAATACACCACAGGCCATTGAATTTAACGAAAAATCCATTTATTGAGCTCAGAATTTTCTCTGCAACTGATGCAAAACCTGCATTTAAATAACATGTCCCTGAAAGTCACCAAATTTTAACTTGAAGACACAGGTAGAGAATCTTCTCTGCTGGCAATTTGTAACAGGTGTCAACCAAACTCACAGCTGTGTCTTATGTATTTGAATCTATCCATGGCTCTTGTTAAACCTTCCTCCACTAATGTAAAGAACTCCTTAGGTCTGATTTTTTTATATTTGTAAAGGCACTCGTGCAATATAGCCATGTCACCACCTAGTGTTCTCTTGGGTAAGTTTGAGCTACCGATGTATTTGACCTTACAACCATTTTAAGCGTTTTTTTCACACCTTTATCAGTTCTGTAAGGCACCTTTTCCAGTCTTTCAACATCGTATCAGAAGTGTGGGTTTCAAAAATTATGATGATCAGACTGCTCTGCAGTACTAAGTCGTGACAAAGCAGCAATCTCACAATGTAATTAACTTTTCAAGGGCCTGACATTCCTCTAAGAACTTACACCCAAGGCAATCAAGACAGAAGTTTTATTGGAGTAGTTCTGTGTATTTATATGCTTTCTTCACTTAAATATGACCTCCCAAGGAAAAAAAAACCAAAACACACCAAAACCAACAAACACAAAACAAAGCAGGTACACAGCTCATTCTCTATTTTCTCTTGCGCAGAAGGATCCAAGTAACTCTTGAAACTCGGAGGCTTCGCGTTCACACCGGTGCCCTACCTGCCGGGTGGCAGGAGCTACCTCTCCTATCGCCCGCCAGCCCCAAGGAGCGGCCTGACCCCCGGCAGCAAGGCCGGGCCCGCCACACCGCTGCTGCCCGAGCCCCCAGGCGCTCCTCCCGCCATGGGACTACTCCACACCGAGGACACAACACCCCTCGTCTCTCCTTCGGTCCCTTCTCAGGCCTCACCGAGAGCCACACGGATGGGCCGCAGCCCACGGTACGGTCCCCGCCGGCAGCGACAGAGGGGACGAGTCGCGACCGCCCCCTCAGCCGCGGCGACCGCTCTGCCCTGAGGAGGCGCGCGCCGAGGGGGGTGCGTGCGCGCCCAGAGAACGCACGTCACCACCCCGCCCTCTTGCTTCCTGGGAGCTGTAGTTTTGGCGCCCGCCCATTGTAAGCACCGCCTGCTGGGTTATAGAGTTCAGGCGTGCACGGCTAGAGCGCCTCTGCTGGGAACGTTGCCGCCGGCCCGCCCCCCGCGGCCAAACCCCGCCCCGCCGTGACGGCGGCGCCGCCTTAAAGGGGCCGTGCCGGGGGTGGCACGGGGAAACTGAGGCACGCAGCGGGGGGCGAAAGGGGCTGCGCTCTAGCAACAGCCCAGGTGGTGTCAGGGCCCGGGGAGCACAGCTCGGGGCACTGCCTCAAGGGGGGGATTTAGTACTGGAGTAATAAAATCCCACCCTAACCCCAAGCGCGGGGCATTCCCCAACAGCCTGAAGCCATACCCGGGGGGGGGCCGCTCCCCCGCAGCC
>JAVJGJ010000059.1:36847794-36859622 GCA_035590215.1 Microhierax caerulescens | reverse complement strand
GTGTGAGGTGGCTGTGGGCTGGGGCATGAGGCAGCTGGGGTGCGGTGGCCGAGGGCCGGGGCATGAGGTGGCCAGGGTGTGAGGTGGCCAAGGGCTGGGGTGCAGTGGCTAAGGGCAAGGGCGTGAGGTGGCCGGGGCACAGTGACCAGTGTGTGCCTTTGCTGCTTTTGATTTTCCAGGTCTGCTGGAGAGAGCGTCAGCCATCTCTTGCACCACAGGCAGCTGCCCAGATGGCCCAGGAGGCTTAGGCTCTTAGTGCATCTTATGAGGCACATTGTCATCTCCCTTCCATTAGTAAGTGTTGCCCAGCAGTGGACGTGCGGTTCAGAACGCTAAAGAATGAGCAGCTCATGGTGGTTGCTTAAGGAGATTGAGGTGGGTTATGCTGGAGTTATGAGGAGAGCCAGGCAGGTGGTGAAGTTGATTGGGAAGTATCTCGAGTGCTCTCTTGCTGTGTACTTAAACTTATCCCTGACAGACATTTACTTAATTGGCTCTTACAGGTTATGAAATTAATGGAGTGTCTTCTCCTGCTCTCCAGGGTAACCTGCTTCAGTGCTTAGTTTGTTAGAATTTTTCCTTAATAGCTGACGTAAATCTCCTTTGTTGAAACTAAGCTGATTATTATCTTGTGCTATGCGGGTAGGTGTGAACAATGGCTCAGTGTTCTCTTGTCAGCAGACTGGTGGGTGTCTGCATTTTTCCACTCACAATCTTCTCCAAAGTGAGTGAACCCACTTCCCATGTTCCTCTGGTCCCTGAGCTCTGTTAAGCATTTCTGTCATCCTTGGTCTCTTAAATGCAGGACTATGTGCAGTACTCCAGTTGAGATGCTGTTAGCTCTGAGGAAGTGGGGTAATTACCTTCCTTGTGTATGGCACCCCTCTTAAAAACATTCCAGAATGAAACTGTCTTGTTTGGCAGCATTCTCACATTACTGAAATACTCCCATTTGTGATCCACTGTAAGTCAGATCTTTTTTGCTATACTACTGCCCAGGGGATTATTCCTGGAGAGGTACCCATGTTGCGAGTTTCTTTTTTCTGTACTAAGTATTTTATCTTGCACTTGTTGGTTCAAGAAGTTATCTTGATCATCATAACATAACCTTTTCTACCTAATTTTAGTCTCTGAAATCTGCTCTTTCAATCCTTTTCCTCCAAGTTTGGTGTCATCCACAAATAGTTAATTAAACTAGCGAGTGGTGCCAGGTCCTGCACGTTATGACAAACTCTTCCAGTTAGACAGTTTGACTTTCTTAAACACTTTTTTTCTTGTTTTTCCTGTTTCCTGCTAAAGCTGCAACTCGTTCTGTGCTGTAGTGTTGCAGCTGAGCCGTATCTTGTGGCGAATCTTAAGTGAGGAATCCATCAATTCCTTTGAATTGGCTTCTGTGCACACTGTAGGGGTTGCTCACAGCTCAGAAACTGGAAATATGTGTAAAATCCTGAACCCTTCTGAAGTTTCAGTGCCTTGCATATAGCTTCTGGATGTCCCAGACACCTGGTTACAGGTTATGGAGAGTAATGATTGCTGCCAGTTTCCTTTTCTCCCTCGTGAAGCTGTTATGTGATGTAGAGACAACTGGAAAAGGCTTCTCTTGAGACATCAAGCAAATCCCATAACCTGATTTTCAAAAATAGCAGAATGAAGGTTTTCTGTGCTTTTATTTCCTACCTGTAAAACAGTATTTTTTACTTTGCAGGACACTGAAAGTAAGTACCCCTAAAGCAATATCCAAATGGTAAAAATGTGTCCAGAATTACTGCAGATACAGAAAAAAAAAAAAGGCATTAAAAATGTATGTATATTTTTGGATGGATATTCAGGTATGTGGAAATGCCAGTCTGCAGCTGCCAACTGCTTTCTTCCCTTCTACCCAACAAACAGTAGTGAGCTACAAGGTGCTTTGCGAACTTTGACAAAAAGGTGCTGAATCATTTAGGAAAAGAAAAAAAGGTGACCGCTGCTTTAGAGGATGTTGAAGATAGTGAGTCATTCATGTGCTCTCATAATGTAGCTCATGCCTGAGGTAGATGAGCCTGTCGCCTCCTGTGTTCTAAGTTCTTTTAAGTTCTTTTCTCATTTATTTCCTTAGAAAAATCTGCTTTGGTCCTAACTTTCTTCACAATTGCATTTGCTTTTTTAGAGAGCTTTCTGGAATAACCTTACAAATACTCTTCTCACCCACTTAATTCAGGATCAGATTTATAGATAATACGTTAATGCTTGGTTATACTTGTAAGGGATTACTTTATCTGATCACAAATGGTCTGTCAAGCTGAGAGTGTATTAAAGGCAGTATTTTGAAATTTTTTAATACTGAACTCATTTGAAAATATTCTGAGAAGCAGCCACCTGTTGATTAGAATGAAAGAACTGGTCTTGTGATGGAAATGCATCAGACAGCCTATGTAAACAGGAAAGTTTCTTTCTCTTAGAATCGCATTTCACTGTGGAAATATCATAAAAAATTCTAGGTTTGGGGATTAGGCATTAGGTGAACATTGTGTATATGTTGACTTCACTGGAAGGAAGAGTCCAGCATTGGCAGGGTTATAAGCTAAATAATTGTACAGGTATTGTTCTGTCTCCTCTACAATAATTTTTTTTTTCTTTTCATTCTAATTTGTTTAGATGTCTCGTGTTAAAAATCATGGAGCTAGGAAAGGCGAAGCTTCTGAGAACTGGCCTTAATGCCTTATACCAAGCAATTCACCCTGTGCATGGTATTGCCTGGACAGATGGGAAACAGGTGATACTAACTTCTTTACACCTTCATAATGGAGAACCAAAATTTGGTGACTCGAGTGTTGTCGGTCAGTTTGAACATGTCCATGGACTCTACTGGGGCCCGTGTCCCCCTGATGCCCCAGCTCTGCTTGCTGTTCAACATAAAAAGCATATCACGATTTGGCAGCTCTGTTTTAACATTACAGAAAGAAATAAGCTCTTAGTTTCTCAGATATGCGACATCAGCGAGCCTTTTCCAGTGCTCCCCCAAGGCTGCGTGTGGCATCCGAAGAAGGAGATCTTGGCTGTGCTCACTACACGGGATGCCTCTGTCTTGCACTCTGTTCATCTCAACAACTCCAGAATTAAAGCAGATATTAAAGGCAGTGGTCTCATCCACTGCGCTTGTTGGACAAAGGAAGGCAATCGCTTTGTAGTGGGAGTAGGCAGCGCCCTTCATTCCTATATTTGGGATGATGTTCAGAAAACTTTGACTGCCTGTTCTTTTTGCCCAATCTTTGATGTGGGAGGCTACATCTGTGCTTTGGAAGCTACTCTGAATTTCCAAGTTGCTGTTGCCACTGAGCTTCCTCTAGACAAGATCTGTGGCTTAAATGCTGGTGTTGCGTTTGAAGTTCCAGCAAGCATTGAAACAGAGTCTTTCCCCTCGCAGTCCAGCTTATGTGGTGAGGAAGAGTATGCCATGGACGGGGGGAAAAAGGCAGTGGACTGTGAAAAGCCCTTGTCTGTTGTTACATCTCCTGTGGATCTAACTCACATACTTTCTAGCAAGCAGGGTGCTGATTCCAGTTCTCTTCTTCATCTGAGGCCCAAAGACTACCTAACGGGAAGCGGGCAAGACTCTTCACATCTCATCTTGGTGACTTTTGAAAGAAAGGTTACCTCTACCAAAAAAGTTAGCATCCCAGGCATTCTGGTTCCTGATATAATGGCTTTTGACCCCAAAACACAAACTGTGTCAGTTGCCTCCAATACTTGTAACATTATTTTAGTCTATTCGCTGACTTCATCCAATTTACCCAATATTCAACAAGTTCAACTAGAGAAAAATGAGAAGCCAAAGGGTTTGTGCTTCTTGACCAATAAATTGTTACTGATACTGGTTGGAAGACAAAAATTCACTGACCCTGCATTTCTACCCTCTTCAAGATCAGACAAATATATGATCCGATTGATGATTAAGGAACTAATATTTGAAATGGGTCCTTCACCATCTGCATCAGTTAATGGGAGCTCCAACTTGAACCTTTCAAACATACCTCATGAATTCTCTGCAGATGTTCACCCTCTCAGCCGTGGGCTCTTGATACCAGATCGTGCTGCCATTCAGTCCCCTACCAGCAGAAGAAAACTCATTGAAGAAATTAAGAGTCCTGTTTATGAACAAAGCTTGTTGTTGAACATGAATGACCTTAAAGATAAAAAGATTTCCGTGAATTTCCCTCAAGCTGTTGAGTCTCTTGATGCTGAACCAGCTAATCGGATTGTGGCACAGTGTGCCACATCACTGGCATTTTCTAACAAGCCAACGTCTCCAAAAAAGCAGGCAGATGCAGCTTCCAAAATACCAAATTCTTACAAGAATAACCTATTAAGTGAAAAGGAGGCAAGTTACTTTACAAAAAATGTAGAAAAACTGTCTGGTAACTTCACAGAATTACAGCGTCATCTCTGTGAATTAACTGAGCTGCTAAAATCTGGGAAGAGAAATCTTCCAGTGTACCCATCTTCTCAGGAACCCACTTTTATTAACATCACCTGCCAGGTAATTTTAGTATTGGAAGCCTTAATGATAAAATCTGTGGATGTGTGTTCTTTGTACAGATTTAAAACATGGAGTCTTGTCAGATTGTTGTGCACAGGAAGGGTGACATCCTGTGAATGTTTAGTACGTGCAAATTCGATACGTAGGAATGATCTCACTGCATGCAGGTGAATCCAATAGTAGTCTTATTTACACTTACTTAGGCTTTACATAAGCCTGTCTTGGTTTTGTTGTCCTTCCCTACTCTTCCTGTAATTGTATCTCAGTCCCTATTTACAGTTCTTTTAGAACTACGTATTTGTATTTTTCTCTGATGGGAGATAAATTGAGGGAAATATTTCAGATATTTTTTAAGCTAAACTAACATATCTAAATTTATTGCCATTTTGGATGGATGCTGTGGTAGTGCTTTCAGTCTTGCACAGCTGTCTGTACAAGTGGTAAAAACAGCATTTCTGAAAAAAAAACCCTGTATCTGTGTAATGGTCAATAGGATTAGATTTCCATCCTGTTCCTGCAGGTTGACTAATGCTAGAAGTCCCATTACTCTGCAGGCTTTTAGAGTTTTTAAAGCGATGTAATACTCAGGAACTTGTAGCTCCCTGTCCCCACCTTGTGCTGGGCTGAACTCGTTGGCTCTGACCCCTGCAGCCGTATTTTCTCCTTCTGTACAGAGGCTGCTGGGGCTCCAGAGGACCCCCACCTGACAGGTCAGTTGCAGAATTAAAGATTTGTATAAAGTTCTAGGAAGGTTATGTTTATCCTAGGCAACTTCTGAAGCCGCCTGTTTAGAAGTCTAGACCAGTGAAAATTTCCAGGTGTGGGAATTGGTATCAATCTCCCAGCCTCCTGGGAGGACAACTGAAATAATGGAGATGGAAACAAAAAAAAAAAAAAAGGCAAAAAAAGCTTTGGCTCTGAAACTGAAATGTTGCTAATTAGTATTGAGAGCACCATCTGAGAAGGAAAGAGATCCTTAGGGCCTTAAAAGATAAATCCATTAACATAGCTTAAAAATGGATTTTAAAAAAATTTCTTGTGAAAGACACTTCATTGGCTGAAAGAAGGCACTTCCAAATCTCATGCTAGAGTGTAAGTTACCTGATTATCAAAACATGGCACAAATCTACTAGGTGCTTCTAGAATTCAGATTAATAAACCTTAGTCAATATCAAAGGTAATTTAAACTGCCATTTATTTTCCTTTTAGGAAGCTCTTATTTTTCAGCTTTATTATTGCAAAAAAATTATTCTCAACTTCTGTAGCATTGAACTCTTAGGTCCTAGATCATACGCCCTTACTCTCTTCGCTGTTTTCCATTGTAAACATTCAATAATAACAATATAATTTTTCTGGCACTCTTAAATATATATGAGGCATTACTCTGAAAGTTTCTCTTAGCAAGTCTGGTGTCTTATCTGAGGTGTTTGTTTAGAAGCCTGCTTTAATTTGAGATAGCACAAATTTTTGATGTTTTTATGTTCAGCTGTCTTTTTATATATAGTTTGAAACTGAGTTATATATCATCTTGTCTTGGTATTCCAAGAGCTAGATTAGCTACCCTTGCGTGGGGTGCTTCACAAATTAAAGTAATGCTACAATTTTACCTGTTTTGATCACTGATGATTTATGGTAAGAAAAGCATTTGACTTCGGAATTAAGGTGACGTGACGTTGGGAAGTCTGGCAGAAAATGCTGTGGTTTAATTTTAGTCAGAGTATATTTGATTCAGAAATCCTTAACAGGCAAACAGGGATCCTCACCTCATGTGCTGAGACCTGATTGTTTCGCTGCTGCCCAGGTTACTAGCTGTATTTTAGAAAATGTTGAGGAAACCCAACATGGCCCAAATAAGCAGTGTCTTTGAGAGGGCAGAGTTTATTGGGGCAGGGGGCAGGGTGCACCTCCAACCTCCCCTCTACCATACACCCTCCTCGCGGGTGGATGGGTCCCTCCACAGCATGGAAAAGGAGTGAGAATTTACTTTATCCTGTTTTTGTCACGACCCAGAGATGTTATCAAGGCTTCCCTGGGAAGTGACGTGGTTGTGTGAATCTTACCCTGTGCAAAGACAGAGTTTGTACTTTTGGTAACAAATGATCTTTTGCAGATGTAAAAAATGCTTTGCTCTGCCTCGTGGGGGTTATTCTTTGAAGATGCTTTTTGGATTTTAAGGCTTGGGTCAGGGATGGTCGGAGGTGAGACAAACAAGCCTTTCTGATTTGTTAGTCTGTTCCTCGTCCCAAACATTTGTGGGCAGGAGTTCTCACCTCTTCTTAAGTTGTGGATCGGGGCGGGGAGGATGGAAAACCTTTACAGGCTCCCCAGGAAAATGTCCCTCACAGGTGGTAGGATGAGAGTCAGGATTGCACTGTGGGTGAAGCTCGTGGTCTCTCCAGCAGCAGCGTATGTATGATTTGCTCTCCTGTTGCTCTGACATACGCTGGATTAGCACAGTTATTGCTGCTATCACTTACAGACCGTTACTTTGAGAGCGGAGACTTCAGAGTATAAATCTTGCAAATGGGTCTGAATGAATGTAGCATTTGACTTTCTGTAAATGCTGTGGCTGAAGGCCTGTCTGTGATACTGTTTTGATTAATGCTGTTTTGACATCTCTGCTTAAATATACAGCACGGTATCAAATGATTGTTTCTTGAATTTACAGAAGCAGCTTTCCAGAAGTGATTCAGATGAAAGACGAGCTGTTATTCTTTGTGGTGGTAAACTCCGTCTAAATATAGTCCAGCAGATATTCAATCTCTCTCTTGTAGAAATGCAACATGGTACGTTGTAATTATCCAATAATACAAACACTTTAAACACATGCAACATTCTCGGTGAGCATAATCCCATCTGGGAGAAAACCAAAGAAAAAATAATGAAAGATTATTAATAGAAGTTTTATAACATAGAGGTTATTCTCTGAGCTTTTACTGAGAAAAATCTTTACACTATAAAAGAAACGAGCAAACTTTTACATATTGATACCCCCTTATCAAGTTGCTAGTTATACAGGAAAATTACTGTCACCCAGTATTTTATTTTTATTTTCAGCTATTCTAAACAGAGAAGTCTGAGTAACGAGGAGGTTAGAGTTGACTGGTGGTTTTGGAATACAGGTTTCTATATTTTAATCTGTAGTTCCAACATCTGGTCTTCTTCAAGAAATGCTGCAGTTTTTTATAAACACAAAAGTAGCCCTGTAAATTTTAGCAGTGCATTTCGCTTCAGTTTTTGCTGTGAAGAAAACTACCTGTCATACTGCTGTCATCTCCACTGTTAGCTGCTCATTCCATGCGCATCCTGTGTGTCTCTGTCAATTCTAAGGGTCTTACCTTTGGCAAAGGTAGAAAACGTACTTTTGGGATAGGATCTCTGGCTACTGCAGGTACCCTCTGTACTATATTCCAGTTACTGGCCTACCGTGTCTGCTGCCTGCTTGCAGATTTCTGAGCAACTATCCCAAAGCTTTAAGGCTGCTGTGCTTACCACTGTGCAAGTTTTATTTTTCTTTAAGTGGTTGTTGGAATATGTTTCGTATTCCAATACCTAGATAAAGCTGTACTTGGGTAGTTCACTAGCAACTGAATCTTGTAAAGGTTCTTACCACTATCTTAGGTTAGTTGAGCAGTTTTCCTATTGCAGGTTCAGTTACCTGCATTGAAACACAGTGACTTTTTGAATTCAATTTTAATTTAATGTTGTGGCACAGCCTACAAACGTGTGATACACCCAGTGACAACAGCAGGCAGTTTGGTAGATACTGATCTCTTAATTTTTCAGACTGGAATTTTATTTTGAGCTATAAGACTTTAACAACTTTTCTTTCTGGCAAGAAAAATATCCCCATTACCTGCGTTAGTTTTGACTTCTAATTTATAGCTTAAAAATGTAAACTGGACAGAACTGGTTGCCTGGGAATGAGTAATCATTGTGCATATGACTAGCCTTACTAGATAAATTTTAAAAGCAAATAGTGTTATAATAGGTTTATTTATTAATTTTACAAATATTACTAGACAAATGGACAAAGTAGCAATGGTATTTTCAAAATCCTAAATTGTATTTATTTTGAAGTTTGGTCCAAATGAGATATTAAGCCAAAAGAATAAAGGGTTGCATGCTTTTAGGCTACAATCTTCTCATGACCTTACTTCTGACATGAAGTTACATAATGTAAATTTACAAAAAGCTGGAAATGTTTTCTCTGAATTCCCTCATCCCTCACGAGCTCTATTTTATTTCTTCATCAACTTAATGAAAACAAGTACGGAAATTTTCTGGTTTATGTGAATTGGCAGAAGTCAGTGTTTCGGATTCGGTAAACAACTTCAAATTGTAAAAATAATGCTAAAGGTGAAGTCAAACAGCAAATGGGCCTGAGACATGGGGTTTGTACAGTGTAGTACAGTGTTTCTTCCTTATATTTACTGGAATTAATTATATTGAAATTACATAATAGAAGCAGTTCCTAAATTGTTTTTATGATATTAATTTGTTGTTGAATGTAATAAATTTCTGCTTTTTACAGTATCTACACAGCTTAAGCACTGTGAAGTAGCTTATGAATACCTAATTAAAAACAAGTCTGGATGCTTATGAATTCTATTCAGAATTTCATTCCTCCTTCTTATTTGAAGTGCACATTTATTATAGTGTCATCTCCCAGTGGCAAAACTGGTCAGAAAGCTGTTTTGCATAGTTATCTGTCCTTTATTTTTAAGATTATACAACCTATATCTCCTCATACTTTTTTTTTTTTCTTGCTAGAAAAACTGTGAACATGCAGAAGCATTTAACTTTAATTTTAGGAGAAATGTTTTGTGTCTTAAAGGTACCTAATTACAGGAAATCTTATAAACAGACATTTATGTCTTCACAGGTTCATCTTGGATTGTTCTCACAGCGGACAGCGAGGGCTTTGTTCCGTTAATGTTTACATCCACGCAGGAGATAGTCATAAGAGATGCCAGTATGAAAGGCTACAGTGCCCTTTCTTCCAAAACCTTGGACATCATCAGTTCTACAGAAGGGTGTAGACCTGCATCTTCTGAAAGTCTGGATATCACGAGTTCTTTGGAAGTTCTCAGAGACTGCTCCTCTAAGACTTTAGGCAGCACCAGTCCTTCAGAACAGCCCAGCAGTAAAATGTAATTTTTGACAGTGATTTTGTACTGCCTGTCTTATGATGGGAGACTTAAATTTACTGTGTAGGACTGCAAATTCTAAACAAGTCTGTCTCGAATAACTATTGGAGTTTCATAAATTTTTTTTTGTTACATATCACTGCAAATTATTTCATCCTTGGAAATTAATTTTTTTTTTTTTTTTTTTATACTGAGCAGTGCTTTTTTAATATGCCTCTTGTGGTATAGACCAGGTCTTTGTATCAGTGGTTGAAAACAGGTGTTCTTCCAAGCTTCCAAGCTAAAGTTTCCATCTTGGTCTTTAATATGTTGGTGGGTTTAGATGATAGTAAACTTGCATAATAAAGAAATCCTTGAAAACGCTGCGTCGTCGCCTATTTCCTCACTTCTGTCAAAGCCTGAAATATTATGCTGTTGTTATTTAGAAACAGTACCTGTGGAAGCGTGGGTGTTTTTGCAGTGACATTACTGAGGGTCTCAGCACTACTTTAGGTATATGGAACCTGGGACAAAGTATGATTGTGGGGGGTAGTCATAGTGTGTATAAGCCAGACACTTTCCCCTCCTGTGCCCACCAGTAACGCCTCTCTGTGCTTCCTTTGCTGTGGCTGTCACTTGCCACCTTTTGTGATGGGTTGAGTCCAGCTGGCAGCTGAGCCCCCACCCAGCTGCTCACTCGTTCCCCTGTGCAGGACAGGGAGAGAATTGGAAGAGCAAAAGCAGGAACAACTCCTGGGTTGAGATAAAAACAGTTTAATAGTAAACCAGAAGCTGTGTGGGAAAGTGAAGCAAAATAAGGAGTTTATTCAGTACGTCCCATTAGCAGGCAGAGGTTCAGCAGCTTGCGGGAAGGGAAGGCTTCATTGTGTGTAATGGTTACTTGGGAAAGCGAGCCCCATAACGCTGGACGCCCTCCCCTTTCTCACAATTTACTACTGAGGAGGGTGCTGTATGGCCTGGGATATCCCTTTGGGGTCAGCTGTCCCAGCTGGGTCCCCTCCCACCTTCTCGTGCACCCCCAGCCTGCTCGCTGGCAGGACAGAACAGGAAAAGAGAAAGCCTTGGCGCTGTGCGAGCACTGCTCGGCCATAGCCAAACCATCAGGGTGGTGCCAGTGCTGTTTCGTTCACAAATCCAACGCAACCAAGAGGCCACTATGAAGGAAACAAAGTCCACCCCAGCCAGACCCAGTACATGGCTACAGGCATAAAATTACTTTAGTTACATTTGCATAACTAGATGTGCAAGTTAGTACTTCTAAAAGTGCCTTGTCTTCATAATGAAATCTTTCCCTGTTACCTTTGAAACAATACTGTTAGTATCAACAACATTGCCTTAAATACCTCTGCTTTAATTTTCATAGCTAATACCTGCTGAACGGGCAGAGGGGATGTCCGATAACCCATCACCTTGAGAACGTCCAATCTAAAAGCTGAAAGAATATGTTCTATGGGCTTTTGTACTGCAAGAGAGAAACTGCAAAGGTGAAATGTCAAAAACAGCACAAGTTTACATAGCATGGATTGCAGCACTGAGAAAAAGACAGTAATCCAAGATTGCCACCCATAAAATTAAAGCGTGATAACATTAAGCAGTTTATCAAGCTTTCACAGTGGCACTTACTGCATGAGAAGGAATCAAGTGACTAGATTATAGAATTGGAGCTGCTGTCTCAGGACTAATATAATCTCTCTCTCTTTTTTTTTCTTTTTTTTTTTTTTAATCACCTGTTTGGAAATTTGGCCACCGTCAGAAAATCATCTGTCCACAAAATACACTATTAAACATACAATGTTAGCAAAAGCTGCAAAGAACACTCAGTGTTGTGTGGTGTAACTAGAAGTTAACGGCTTTGGATGAACAGGGGAGAAGGAAAACAGGTAAAATAACTTGGCAATCATGGACTTCATCCTGTACATGAAGTGTGTGTCTGTTCTCATTAATTGCCACTATTGTTTAATTGGGAGGTGGTCAACAATCACCATTGCTCCTACCAGAAGCCATTGCATTCAGAACCTCAGTGCTGGAGGCATGTTCAAAGCACCCAGGCTGGGTACTGGGGATGGTCCATGTTTCTTCTCAGCCACCTGACGGTCCTTTTCTGTGCCAGTTCCTGGTTTCAATATCCCGCTAACCCACAGGAGAGGGTTAGGGCTGAG
>JAVJGJ010000059.1:36805106-36847758 GCA_035590215.1 Microhierax caerulescens | reverse complement strand
CTGGCCCGTTCACCTCGAGAGCACACCTTGAACTGCACGTGCCTCAAGCGCTGCTCCTGTAATTTCATTATGCAGTCAAACAGTGTCTAAAAATTAGCTGCTTATTTTGGAATTATCTTGTATAATTTCTAGACTGACAAAAGACAGCACCTCCCCCCAGAAGCGTGCTCAGTCTCAGGTCTGTAGGACTCTTCCACCTCCCCAGGTGGGCACTGGGAACTACGTGCGTGCAGGGCATTGCGGCGTCAGGCGACTAGAGGAGACACAGCAAGTAGAAGTCATCCACTGAAACCTGGTAATAGATTGGTCAAGGGATCATGCTAGTTCTCCACAATGCGTTATGTGCATGTGGACAAACATTGCATTTGAAATATAACCCTAGGAATCTTAGAACAATTAAATCCTCACATTAGGAGAATTGCTTATTTCTAATCAAGAAGTCATTTCTAAACCTATGGGCTGGTCTGCACCACAGCCGAAAGTTGCACAAACGGCTGGATAGCTGAAGATGAATCAAGCATAATACTAATGGTAATGAAACTTTCCTTTTCAATGCTGAAAACTTTGGAGAGGGACATGCGAGCAGTTGGAAGTCACCGTGGTGTAACACAGGGTGCTGAGTCCAGGAACTAGCAGAACCTGCCACTGAGGACGTTGCTGTCTTTGCTAAGATACCATGGGTAAATTAAGTACTTCTTCTATTTCAGCTGAACTGTAATACGGATTAATAATAACCTTTTGTATAGGTTATGTGAAGCATAATGCTACAAGTGTATTACCAAGTATTATTTATTAATATATTTAGAGGGGCAACCAGCTTACTTCTTCCAGGCAGTTCATCAAAAGGCTTAGAAAAGATTACATTAACCATCCCCCTCCCCCAAACTTTAGAGATTTTCAACTTTGTTTCAATTAACACCTCTCATCTGAAAAAAAAAAAAAGAAGAAAAAAAAAAGAGTGAAGAAACTAAGCGCAAAATTGATTAGAGCCATTATTGTACTCATGTGCAGCGTTACTTACCATCAGGACAACTTCAGGCTCACTCCTGCTGTGTAAAAGCATGACTTCTGGGAGATGCATTTGAAGGGGAGTTCCTAATTCACCTGGGTTTGTCTTTTTCTGTGCTTGGTTTCTGTTGCAGCCAATTTCCCTGCGTCCACTGTAGCTGTAGGTGCTACAAGTTGATACTGTGATGGTGAGGAACAGGGGGTCTGAGGGTTCCTGAGCTTGGGGATGGGGACACATACGACATGGGAGATAAAAAGCACCTGGTGGAATTTCCCTTGATCCTGAAGAGATGTCGTTACACTCAGGTTTATGTCCAGAAATGCACAGCAAATGGTTTTCAAAATCTCTTTGATTAAATGTTATTAAAAAAGAATATCTTATTTTCATGTGTTCTCTTTTCATTTTCTTTTACTGAAACTTCTGATGGTTTTTGATTGAAAGTGGATTTTGTTCAAATCTGTACAAACCAAGCCTGTGCTCTCAGTGCCTTTGAAAAAGATAAAACCTTAAATTAATCTTTTTCATCTCAAAGTAGAGGCTTCTATTCTATTTTAAATGTCCCCAAATTTTAAAAGATGAATTAACATTCATAAACGAGGTAATAATGTGAATGTCCTTTTATCTGTTGCATTCTTTAGGTCTAAAAGCAACCACTAAAAGAACTTGCAACGTGGTTCTATCAATTAAATCTTTTTTAAAGTAAAAATGTACAATAAAACTACTGTTTCAATGTCACAAAAATGAATTAGCCTGGGATAACGTGAGTTTCCTCATAAGCACATTTTCTGCTGTACACATTGCTATGCTGGTTGTACACTAATTTGGTCATTATATATAATGTGTCTAATTGTCATGTGTAGTTAATAACTTCTTCTATCTTCCAATAAATTTTCTAATTACAGGTATTATCCATATGCTCCATGAAACGTATCTGGAATGTCTTTCAGCATTATCGTGTTCTTCATACGTTTAACATTCCTAACCCTGCAGCAGTAGCGCTGAGCTGGCGGGGGATGGGTACCACCAGTTCCACAGGGCCTGAGCGATCGATCCTTCCTCACCATCTACAGCAGAGCGCAGCAAAAACGAGGACAGAAAGCTGAAGGGCATAGCTGAAATTCATAGTCTTGTCTAACATCATTTGAGATAAGAAATAAATCTGGAAATAAGGTTTATTTCTGCTTCCCCGCTTCTAGAGCAAATATTCATGTTGCCCTGCCATCCAACAGCACTGCTGCTCCAAAAACATCTCTGAAATGATATTGAGGACCCACCTTTCCCGCAGAGCGCTGCAGCTCTGGGCCCATCCTCCCTCCGTCATTTGCTCAGCTCTGTCGTGCCAGTTCATGTTTTCAGAGGCTGTAAATTCTCAGGTGCAACATAGCAAAAAGTCTCCTCCTCCGCCTCAGGGACAGAGACACATGCTGCTGCTCTGTCTGTTGGATGAAGCTTCCCCATGAGTTAGCATCTGTTTTACACGGCAGATTTGGTGCTTAATGATGTGAAAGCTATCTGATTTCATACTTTCAAGCCTATAACACATACACATTTTTGTAACCATAATACCTAGCAAGAGTGCTGAGGATCTGAACCACGGTTTTGCAGAGAGTTAAGGTAAAAAAGAACCAAAACATTCAGTGCAGCACAAGGAACTTGTGATCTCAAAACCTGCAGGAAAATAAAACTCACTCCCTCGCCTGCCAGTTGTGTGGATCCAGCTGACCTTTCCAACAAAGTCTAGAAGCTTTCTGAATGGAAAGGCTCTATTGTAACACTTTGAGCCTGGTTTTTACGTGACTACGACATGAAATTCACACGAGGGATGTGATTGACCACTGCACACTAGACTGCTACTGGCTGTACCCTACTGCAGGAGACTTTGAACTAACTTGCCCTCTCTTCCTCATCTTCAAAGAGTTGGACAACAAATACCAGGTCTCAAAGGACCTGAGTTTCCCTTAAGGAAACTCCTCCTCCTCTCAAGAAGATTGATTTAATTTTGTATTTTCTATCTAAAGCCCAGAAAGGCATGTAGAAAAGAACATGAAGTGATATTTGGGAACAAACTACAAGCCCAATAAAGCAGGGTTTGGCTTTAAAACATTGTTTGCTTCAATTATTTTACTTGGAATGCAGAAGGTGAATAGAGACAACAGGATGCAGCAGGGATCAACTCCAGCAGCAATTCTTATAAAGCACAGGAATGACTTAAAGAATTAGTACTTAAATCCACAGAGCTCTTCCTGAAAACCCAGTGACCTGACACCAAAGGTCCCAGCCCTCAGGACTCCCCAGGGACGGATGTCCGAGGTGACATTCACCTATTAAAGTGGGGGACTCAGCACAAGAGATCTAATCCACCTAAGCCGTGTCAGGTCAGCACGCCCAGGGGCAGACAGGGAACCGCAAGGCAGGAGAACATGGTCAGCGGGAGAGACGGCTGGTGGCGGTGGCTAAAAACAACCCCTCCTTGAGTGCCTGGTGGGGCACGGCAGCTCGCCTGCGTGGTTAGCTGTGAGGCTGATCTCCAGCAGTAACGCTCAGGAAGGCGGTGAAACCTTGGAAGGTTTCAACATTATTTTTAGGCAGAAACTACAAGGGGGGATGAAAGTAGCTCAGCTACTGACTATACGGCAAGCAGCAACCTTCCAGGTGGGTAAGTGCTGGCCATTAGGTACTCGGCCGGTTTAATCCAGCCTCCAGCATTCTTAGGACTGTATTTGGGTATTACTTGAATCAGAACCCCTGGGGATGGAACCTGGCCCTTGTTATTGCAAATCAGTGCAAGCCAGGAGGTTCACATTACATTAGCGTTTAATCGGAATAGTTGTCAATATAAGAATCTGCTTATTTCAGCCATGTGTTCTGAACATACATAAGGCATACACATCGTTTGGAACTGACAAGGAGACACATAAAGTTCATTCATTATACAGCACCGAGTCTTAAAAAAAGAAAATTACAGAAAACCTTATCCACACTTACATTACCATTCTTTTTACTTACAAAAATAAATTCATTTTCTTAACAAAAGTACAACTCTGATAATCAAATAAAATAATGAGATTTTCAAAATATAAAAATACTCTGCTACATTTCATCTACAGAAGCTTTCTATTTTATTTTGGCAGTTCCCATTATTGCTACCATATGCAAAGTGAGGACTGAGTACCTCTCTGTCAGATAGCTATCACATTGTCTCTCTGGAGAAGAGGAAAACACTTTACAACCAACTAAGTTTACCTTGCAAGAGACTGAATTCAGATTGGGTATTTAGAGATAGTACCTTAAGCCACATTCAAATTACTGAAATCAACCACAGCCAGCAGTTTCTGCAACCTTTTTATCACCTACGCTAAGTCCTGGGCTTATGCAAACTGACGCGGATCCACTGTCTTGTAGCTACAGATTTATAGCAGCTGAAAATGTAACCCATTAAAAAACATTATCAGCCTTTACTGGGACTTCTGCTTGTTTTTAAAGAAGACTATTCAGAAATACACAAATATTACAGAATAAATCAAATCCCCGAAACTGTTTTCTGTGACGTTTTGAAGCTATGTGATATTAGCACATAACTTACTTCAGAGTGCAGTAAACCTGCCATTTCAAATTCCATCAGACTCAAAATTGTAAACAGGCTCATGGTTTTTATTGTAAACACATATGCCCCAGGCATACAAATCTTGATTCATCCAAAAATTGAAACGAAAAAATAGACCACCCCAGCCTCAGATGTCAATTCAACGGAAGTTTTAAACATAGTTAACTCTTACCCACACATACTCAAAATATAACCTTAAAAGTTCACTCATGATTAAGCATAAGTTCATTAGGCCTTAGACTTCAAACTTGGCTGAAAAGGTTTCAGTATTAAACTTAATGAGACACTTCAGTGGAGGCAACTGATTTTACTTCACAGTGTGTTTCACTAAAAGCTTTCCCAGTTAGTCCCAGCACTGAGTCTCTTCCCAGATGGCCCTTGAGCAAATTACTTGTGGTTACTGCCTCTGGTGACACCTATGGCAAGTGCCCACAAACAGCCACAAGCCAGCCCTCCAAAGGCACTTCTAGTACAAAATAAAGGCACCCTCCCACATATCCACACGGTGAAGCCAGTGGGCTGTAAATCTGTGTTGTGTCTTGCAATGTGCTGATTTCTTCAAGGCAAACAAGCCTTCCAGCTCTTGGATTCATCACTCTCTCCTTCAGATTTAGATACGTCTTCAGAGTCCAGTCATTTTAGCTGGAGCTTGGAGCCAACCTCTGGAGGTCTCTGTATCTCCACTGGCTACAGAAGCCCAGAATGGCCAGGTAAGTGCTCCACAAAGTGCCTGAGGTTAGGTGTGTCTTTCATCCACAAAATGTTTTCAGCAGTGTGAATCTATTGTAGAAATGAGGCTTCAAGTTAATGTATCTAAAGCATGATGACATCCCTGAATGAAAAAAATCACCTTTTAAAAGTATCCTTATTGTTATAAAACACTGTGTGCAAGCTGAGATTAACAGCCATGCCATGGTATTTTGTGAGGTGGAAAGTCTACACCACATGAGAAATGGGTGAGCACCATGATGACTTAAAGGACAAAATTTACAGAGGTTTGAATGGCATAGTCTAATTTTTGGAAGGGACTACTGATTTTGAGTATCCTGAGTTGGTATGTATTGATGTTGAAAATATTAAGCGCTCATTCCCTGACAAAGATCGGTTTACAGGTTCCAGAAGCAAGGAACTCCAGTAATAGGAAATGTAAGGTTCTGCTTCATATAAAATCTATAAATCTCAAACATCAAAATCTCTTTCAGAAAAATTCTTCGTGAGAAAATCCTCAAAAGATGTCTGCATCATCGCTTTGGTTCATTTCAAAACAAAGTGAATTCTAACTTTATATAGTATACTTCAGGATTCCCAAGTGCTTTCCAAACACACTACTGTGCAATTTATAGGTAGAGATTATGTTCAAAATCCACCCCCAGGCTCTAAGGGTGAAATAGATCACATGAACTAAAATTTAGGAAGTGCATTACATTTACACTTTTTTCCCTTGACCTACAAGTCCATAGAATCTCCTGTTGCAGTGAAATCACAGCTTTCTGTTAATCACTGAAAAACAAACAAAAAACCCCTCACGCCTTCGATATTCCTGAACATTTCTAATGTCTTTTTTTGGCACAGTGCATGAAGTTAGATATCTATTTTGCACGGCAGTATCCTCTCTTGATTTCATTACTGACTGTTTCAGAATCATCCTTTATCCTTTTTGATAAAATGTGAGCAGAGAAATGACCTGGAAGACAGAGTTTGCGCGTGGGATGTGAGACTATTTGCAGAGTCATTGTGTTCAGAGCTTTCAGACCGTGGTGTCCTTTTTGTGGTCATCTAAGTTCTCTGTACTTTGATGGCTCCTTCTGTTGAAAGCAGAACACAGGATATGTGAACAGACTTCTGGCTTTTATTGTTAACTAATCAAGCTCCAGTTTGGCAATCTCAGATGACTGAGAACCACCAGCAAGATGTGGTTGTTATGGACAGTGACTAAAGCACCAAAACAGAGGGCCTAGTCCCATTTTATATTGTTTAGCCTGTCCCCTCTGTCTGCAGCTGCCACTCCAGAAAGCAGCTGGTGCACGAGAGGCCTGCGGCATATCTGCAACCCCATGCAGGTATCTTAGATACCTTAGGGCAATGAATCGGCCCAGATACACATGCTTAGGCCCTGGAATTGACTCCTTAGCATAGGAAGAATCAGTTTCCAACTCCAGTTACATGAGATAATATTAAATATATAAATAAATTATAAAAAAGACAGTAACAACATATTTTGATATTTAATCCATCAATCTGCTAGAATAGACTGTTTTTATGTATGTCCTCAGTATACCAAGGCTTCATTTGACAGAGGTGGACGATTTTGAGCTAGGCAAGATTTTCTTTGGAGAGAGAGGAAAGGGGAGGAAGGGAGAGTAATAGGGTAAAACAGGAAAGAACGGCTCAAAGCTGTCCTTTCTTTTTCTCCCACAATCTTTCCTGCCTACGCCTATAAATGGTTTGGATATTTCTTATATGCCATAAACACCAAGAATGCAGTCAAGAATCCCATTTTCTTCTATAGACAAGTAAATTGTAACTATTCACATTTTCTCCAGAAATTTAAACTAAACAATGTTCTTCATTTCTGGCTTGAACACTGTACTGCAATAGTGCTTTGTGCGCCACCCCAGCGAAAAAGTAAAATACAGCAGCTGATATATCTGATAAATGGTCTTCCAAGCGGGTACTATTACACTACAGAAATAAAATGCTGGAGCATTCAACTAATAACTCACCTAATAGAGTGTTGTTTTGTTGTTACAGGGAATATAGAGGTGTACGTTGGTAGCTAGTATTTTTTTGCCCAGTATGATGAACACCTGCTGTGGTGATGGTACTGCTGTTTGCTCAAACCTACCTTAACAATTCAAGTGCAAGCTTTGTTTCTTTCCGACTTTCTTCAGTGATCGGGTAGAAAAGAAGTACAAACAAACCTACAAGGATGAGGATGGCAGGGACTGCTCCAATGAGGATTTTCAGCGTGAGTATCACATCGTTGGATTGTCTGCATATCCCTGGCTTGTATCCAGTAAACCTAAACAAATGGAAATAACAGTGGTGTGTGTATGTCCAAAGCTAAAAGGCAGCTCATCTGAAGGCTCCCTTCCTTCATTCCCCCAACACTCTTCAAGACATCTCTTCCATTTTCCTACACCTCTCTTTTCCTTCCCCCCACTACATGTTTCAAATCTTGTTTTTTGAATCCCATTTTTGTGCTCAATTTCAGATAACTGCATTACTTCTGTATTTTATTATTCTATGACATTTAAATACTAAGAGAAGCATGGAATCCCATGTAAGGAAATGGATCTGTTAAGTGTTTCATGTGTTTCCTATTAATATTCAGCTAAGTATTTAGGCTTTGCTTTAAAAGTATGCAAGTAATCTGACCAACTTCAACAGCAATGATTAACTTTAATTTGAACACACACTTAAGCACTCTTCTCAAGGTAGACAAATTTACTTAAGTGCTTAGAGTTAGGTACACACTTACAGTTCATTGACTGAGGGCTTCCATGCAGTCCTACAACTGCTGATATGTTCAAATTCCCATTCTCAATTTGTAGAATGGATTTATTGTCCTCTGAGCATGCACCTATGAAAGCTACAGCTCATTTGGCATCACTCTGTCTTATGTGCTCTCCCACAAACACCTGCCTTGGCAAATTGCTGGGAGCTAACTGGAATGCAATTGAAAAGGGGCTAATTTTTGAACAGTGATTTGTTTGCGGGTGTTAGCAAGAAAGTATCTAAAATTCCTAAGTGCTAAATGTTCAGCCAAGCACTAACAGTTATTTAGCAGTTTCAGCTGAAGGCCCTAAAGCAAAACATTCTGGTTACTAAAACCTAACTGGGAGCCAGGGACTAGATAGTATTTCAGACAGGTTCCCTTCTAAGTGTTTATAGTGTGCTTGTGTGCTGTAGCAGCTACCGGTAAAGGCCCTTTCTGCTAGGTCACACACAAACGCGGGGCAGGAGATGGCCGACCAGTTTCTCAATCTGACAAGGCAAAAGTGGAAGGAGAACACAAAGCATCTTCCAAACTGACATGGGCCAGGTGACGGGCAAAGCAGCAAGAAAGACTGTTCCTGACTCTGATCAGTGTCCAGTTTCCCAAACCCCTGCAGGAACTGGTGATCTTTTTATGCTGAACAGGCCACTAGGCACCCCTGAAAGCACTCCAATCTGTGTAAAGCCTTACGAGCTCATATACATAGTCCAACCCATATGCAACAGCGAATGCACAAAGCAGCTGTATCACTTATGGGGGACCTTTATTTGCTCAGCTTTCATGTTTAGGTCTTTATTCATATAAGCCACAAATATTTACATAAGTGATTTGGAAAGAGGAAAATCTAAAAGCAAGTCAAGTCTTTCTGAACTGAAACATGTTAGGGCAGGGGACTTAATGCTCAGTGGTCTGGCCTAGATGATAGCAATCCTGTCTTTAGTGGTCAGCCAAAGTGGATCTGCTGGAACTTTCAGACTCAGGGTAAAAGGGCAACTGACTCTGTAGGGTAAAGGCAGAGTAACCTCAGAATGCTTTCAGACTAGATCCACCAAGAGGAAACACAATGTTACTTACTCCAGTCCTGCTGCAGAAATTCCTAAGCCAATTCCTGCTGACATCTTGGTAAAGAAAACGTAAGAAGAATAGAAAATGGTTTCATGTCCTTTTCCATGAGGATTCTGCAGGCGAAAGTTATCAACAACATCAGGCAGCATTGACCTAGAGATGAGCAAGATAAAAGAAAAACTCAAGCCAAAATATCTCCTCAAAATCCAAACTTAGTGAAAGAGTACACCCCTCCTCCTTTTTAAGATGTGATTGATGCCATCATGCATATGAAAGGATCCAGTTCCAAAAGTCCTACTGCTAGACAGGAGGGCAAAAATCTGTGTAAGAAATGCATGGCCACATATTACAAAGTAGAAAACCACTGAAAAACTATCAAACACTTTCTGGGAGGCAAGAGAATTCTTTAGACTGACTGTCATTCCAATCAGAAGTTGTGATATTAAAAAAAAAGAACAATGAAAGAACCCATGTTTCTTAAGATTTCAAGGGACTCTGAACAGTTTCGCTCTGAAATAACTCTTTTGACAAGCTAACAAAATTTTCAGAAACCAATGAGGCCTATTCTCTCTCTACTTCAAAGAGAATAAGTTTGGTAAAGGGGAATCAGAATGGAAGCTGCTCAAATGTCAATTGTGAACTGACATTTTATTTCTAATATATGTCATGTTGGAAAAAAGGGCTTCTCACCCTCGGTGCAGAAAAGTATATGCAGTCTGACAGCTTATTTCAAACTATGTTTCCATGATGTCTTGGAGTTTTCAGGGCATTGTACAAATGAGTCATGCAAAACAGCTCTCCCAGCAATGTTCTTGCTTTCTGGTCAATTTGACCTGAATAACAATTATTTCATCTGGAGAGGAAACGTCCCATCCTGCTAATCCTTGAATAGTTTTTTCCCCACATATTTTCAGTCCTCACAAGCAAAGGACCTCATATTCTCATTTTCTTTTAATCATATCCTTGTGTTATTTGAACTATAACAGAGGACCGCTCAAGCAGGGATACAATTTGGTATATGTTTCCTCTGCTGTGTTCTTAATTGCTCAGCATTAATTGATTTATCTAATTTCATTTCATCATTCCTGCAGTTCTGTTAGAAACTAAACCTAAGCAACTGATTTCCTGTTATCACAAGTTCTATAGCTACTTGGATTATTGATTCACCTGCATACTGTTACGTCCAAAGAACAGCTACAGTTACAGTAGATATAATCTGTTAACAGTTGGACAACAAAAATCACATAATTGAAAATAGCATTTATTATTAAAGCAGGAAAAGATTTTTGGGAAAAGTGACTACTGCCAACTTCTGCCTCTTCTGGAGGCAAATTCCATGCGGTAGTACATACCTGTAACATAGACATATACCCCTTCCCCATCTCAAATGTAAAATTCTCCTACCATGGCAACAGAAGAGATGCTGCAATGCTCAGACCAGAGATGAAGGCCACAGCGTAAGCCAGGATCAGGTTTGGAATGGTCACTAGCATGACTGTAAAAGGAATCATCCACTGAGGAAGAAGAAAAACAGTACATCTAACTTACAGTATGCACTGCTCAATGGTGTACAGATTGTTCCCATTAAAATATAAGATTTTGTTACGAAACAGTTCGTGCACAGCAATGCCTAATGCTTCAGTATTTTGGTGAAATGGCATTTCCAAAGAGCTCTGAGCCCATTTGTATTTGTCTGCCCAGAAGAATCAGAGAAAACCAGAACAAGCCATGGTAGTGGCCTTGTCTGTTAGCAGTATTAGGACTGTAACTGCACTAGTAAGTTGAATAGTCCCAAGAGCCTATTACAAGTCATGACATCAGCTGGCAGACCCTGGCCACATTCATACTGCCAAACATTCAGAGGCTCCAAAAGAAGTGTGGCCATATAAATACTTTTTGTGAAAAGCCCTTAAGTGGGCTACTTCCCAAACCGTGCCCAGATACTTCTTGGGAGACTGCTAATCAGCTTGTTGCTAAGATTTCTCTGACGGTTTAGTGTCAGAGATGACCAAACACCAGTTTCTATTCTATGCCAGTGGAACTATTTAATTTACTATTAGAGATGAAGCCTTAGAAACATCATCACACTGCATTTCAAGGGGAAGGTAAGGGGTTCAATGATCATTTGAAACTAAATATTCCATTTCACAGATTATCTTGAGTCTTCAATGAAGTAGAGTTGGCTTACAACTTCATTTCCAATGACCACTTTCAAGCAATCTAGGTACTCAGCAATAACTAAAGCCAAGAAGGCAGTGTGGCTTACTCCCATTCCACACAGCCAGATACGCTCGTGACATTGCAAAAGCCACTAAGGCTACCTTCAAAACCAAACTAATTTGGATGCTCAGGATTTGTTTTCTGGGAGTACTTAAAACCACCAGATTTCCACAACTTCAACTTGAAGCAATGAGCTTACAGGACTGAAAATCCACTATTTTAAATGCTGATTGAATGCATACAGCCCAGCTGTTCTGTACCCATCACATGCTCCATCTCCCACGCCTGTGAACCATGGGCACAGCACATGTAGAATCCAGAACCAGGGGCTTATCTACAGGGCTTTTTTAATGATGAGGGATTAGTTTAACATTAAGTGTTTCAATCCTCTATACTTGCAGCTTGGAAGCTGAGGGTATGAGAAGAGCTTTCACAGAGAGTGATTCCCTTAAGCGCTGCTATTTACAGTTCTGTATGATAAGTGTTTCTGGGAGTCCTGGAGTCTAATCCATTATGTCTATGTTTTAAATGCATTTCCCATCTAAAGCATTTGCTTCTAACCTAAGGAGGCAGAAAATAACCTTTCCTGACTGCAGGTTCTCAGCACAGACAGATAATCCTTGCATTAGCTCAATGTTGTGGCAAAATCGTTATTTCACCACAAGAGAGCACTCCAGCAATGCAAGATTTTATGTTGCTTATAAGCAATTTTATGACTGCCTTATGCTTCACATGGGGCACCCACTCAGAAACCAAAGCACTTAAACAAAATTCTAGATCGATAATAATAATCATTGTAACTGTAATCTTCTACTGAAAGAGAAGCAGAGCCCGCAGGACTGAGGCTACAATGCCCTGAAGTCTCACTCATGCAATAGTAGTACAATCAGGGGGGCAGTGTTCCTGCTGCAATAAGCAGCTAATGCATCTCCTTCTTTCCTACTTGTAAAGGAAATACTCCATTATTGGCACCCTGCTCCCTAGGCACAGGGCTGCTGCCCTCTGAGTCATAAACAATATCCTACCATTATCACGTGAATTCCATCCATTCCCTGACAGCGCTATGGAAGGCAGCTCTTCTGGGAAGGTGGTACTGGCCTGGGCAGCAGCACATTATGAAGGGCAAACCAGGAAAAGGTGCAGCTAGAATGTAAGTGGAAATGGGGATGGGAAAGTGAAAAGGGGCTGCACAGCCAGGATTCATCCAAGGGCATACCTCCATGCATCAGCACAGGGCTGATGTATGGCAAATAAACAATTTTGTATGTGTGGGGAGGTGAAAGGATTGGGGGCATTTTTGGATTTGCTTTTATTTTTTACTAAATCCTCCAAAATCCACAGTCAAAAGCTATTATTGGCTAGGGTGGAAGCTGGAGTTGTGAGAGAGCACTATCTTTTACTTTTAAACGCCTTGCTAAAAACATTAATAAATAAGCTGCCACAATTAAAATTTCTCTTGACAACTTCACTTCCAGTCACCACCTGAGAGATTTACTGATTTTAAGTACAACTTTTAGCCCGTGAGGGCAGAGCAGATAATCTAAATGAACATAGCACGTGGAAGTAGAAGTAAACAAAGAGAAGAGAATAATTTCTAGCTTGTGCACCAACCTGATAATGCGAAGAATGCTACCAAGGATCCTGCTTAGGTATGACCCTGTACTTCCAGAAAGTCTAAGCCTTAAACTTCTAGGAAGTTTAGACACTTAGTCAGTACTTAGACTGTTGGTCATCTCTTGTGGAGGAATGAGTAAAAAGGGAGCAGTATCAGTGAAAAGAAGCCAGCATTCTTGTCACTTATCTACATACCCTGCCTTCCATACTATTTCAGGGGTGTCTTCAATATAGAACCACTTTAACAGGAAAAATTAGTCTGGAGCAGTGTGATTTTTTTTTCAGGAAACTGAATTTCAAATTACATCTTCACCCCAAAAGCTGAGTAAAGTTTTAGAGAAAAAAAAACAACTTGTTTTCTCCCATCTCCTTCCCTTTCAGAAGAACATTCCTCAGTGACAAACATAGTCTTAAATGATCTGATTTTATTTCACCGTGAGAAAGAACAGATTAGTTGTACAGATCGCACAAGGTGGTAGTGTAGGAAGCCCCTGTGATGCATTGCCAGACACAAAATCTGTCACTGAGCACAGAGTCCCTTGAGAAATGTCTACAAGGTGAAAGAGAGAGGTGGCTTTTTCTCAGTCCAGCCCCCACTTAGACCATAATACAGTCAAGCAACTCAACTGTAAAATTAAGTTAAACCATGTTTACAGAGGTGCTGAAAAGCTTTCCAGTCATGTTAAACAAAATTTATAGAGCCAAGTTGGTTGAAGAAAGCATTTTTCGTAGCCAAGTAGACAGAGGAGATTTCCTAAGGACGAAATCTGCATTCCCATGTCCAGTAAATGATCCAATACTGCTTTTAGCAATTGTCTTTGCTAAAGTGGTAAAAAGAAACAAGGATGGGACTTGGATTCCAGATGCCTACTTCAAAACACATAACGATTCAGCATATTTGGAACTTGGATTTTAAAGTTATTTCACATTCTTTGGAAGTTGTTCCAACACACAGATTTTAATCTCAAAAATTCTAACTGTTCAATTCTATTCAACAATTGTCACCAGATCTAAACTTTTCAGCTTTGTTCAGATATTGACACGTAGCTTCAAGATGGACTTTCCAAGTCCTCATGCTTTGTTGTGCACAAGACAGACAATTTTTCTTTCCTCTTTCATAAGTAATTGAAGGTAAATGGGAAAAATAGGGAGGAGCAGGCCTGTACAATGACTCACAGAGGATGATGACAGAGAATTGCTGCTATCTGCACTAAGTGAAGGACTTAAAATAATCCATTAGAGACAAGGGCAGGCTCACTGAGCTGGCTTTGCAGAGCTGTGTCAAAGTTAAACTAGGCTTCTTCTCTCAGGTAGGTCACCTATTTCTTTACTTCACTAATAACTGTCCATCTCCATTCAGAGGCATGTGGGCACCCCTGCCTTCTTACATTTGGAGAGAAGGATGTGTAACAGACTTCTGTTTCCTTCTCTGTGACTGAATTACAGAGGTGGTCAACTCAGCACCCCACACAAAGACAAAACAAGCCTTGCACAACAGACAACTTGTCAACCTGCGGCAACAAAGATCTGAATTTACAAAACCTCATTGGGGTTCACTTCATTTTGAGAGCAATCAAATGCAGATTTTGTGCAGATTCTTAAATGAACTAGGACGTCTCTCCAGCATCAATCCATTTCTCAAAAGTTTCTCTTGGAAACTTGGAATCTGTCTGAAATTTGGTATAACAATTTAAAACGAACTCTGAAACTGAGGAAATTTCACATAGCTTGAGGTTATAAGCACTTGAAAAAGCTCCTGAAGTGGCTCCAGTTGTCAAATGAAGTGAGCACAAGCAGAATTTTTTTTCCCCAAAGGATTTGCTTACCGAAATCCCACATGCTGCACACTTCTTGCCAAATCGCTGCAGAAACTTCTGCCAGAAGGGAATGCTCACAGCTGCTGATACCTATAATTGACAAAAAAACCCCATATCTGTACTGTGCTTACTGCCACTGTCTTCTTCAGCTGTAGAACTCACAGACATTTTTTGTCTAGTACATTATGGTCTGAAAGGAAGGTGAACTTGCAGACTCCTGTTTCTCCTCATCTTTTGAATGATTTTTTTTTAAAATTCACTATTATGTACTCCAAAAAACCTATCCATGAGAGTGTTGTCCACAGTCAAATATCAGAAGGCAGTGTCTTAAAATTTCTTTCTCTAATGTAAGCCACAGCAGTTAAAACTACACATGACACAGTCATTAAAGATCAAACATATTGCAAACAGTCATACTTTGTGCTAATGCCTTTTACCTCATTATCGGAACCATATAAACAGTGAGTGAATTAAACTACCCTATCATACAGGAAGAAAGCTGAGGTGCAAGATGCTCTTATCTTAAGATACACTTCGAGTACATATCCTATACTACCTGTTTCTTCTTAGGAACAACCTGTAAGAGAAACAGTCACTTACAATCTCATATACTGTAATAGGTGATAGCAGCAACGACCAATGCACTGAAGTATTGCTACTGCTAATGACAGACAATTGACCTAAGTTAAAACGTCATGTCACTGTTAGAGTTATATTCCACTCTTTACTGACTTTAACTCTTGTCTCTCTTCTTGGTGTCTGTTACTTGCAGGGCCTTAAGATACCAAACAGTCTCCCTTGCTCTCCAACATTTTGGTTTTAATTATTGGAAAAGATCTGTCTTATAATGTGGGAAATGAAGAATCAAAAAAGGGTAGAAAGGGTGGGAGGCTGCGACCAAGAAGTGAAAATGAAGTTTCCCTAAGATGGTTTCACAAAGTCTCTGCCAAATGGGTCAGAAATCATGCAACAGCTGCCCTGAAAATGACTGCTGCAGTGTGTGTTCTACTTGGTGGACAAACTCTCTACAAAATACTTAAAAAATGCAGTACATGCACATCCCAGTAATTATGTAACATTAAACATTCTACTTGTGTTAAAAGGACTTCGGTCAGAAGGATGAAAATTACAGTTTTCAACTAATACTACTTGTAATCATGAAGTAAATCATGCAATACAGGAGCAGCGTGTAACTGAGCAAGCAGAATTCTACCTCTGCTTGTCAGGAAAAAAGGTTCTGTAAAAGGATCTTTTTATCCCACTGCCAATTGCTCTAGAGAGGAACCTTCATATCTCTGGATATTTTAGATATTTATCCCTGCAAGCTGCCTAGCTCAGAAGGCTCATGGGTATGAATACACAAATTGAAATTGTTTAATTTTCAGCATATCAGACTGGGGAAAGGGTCAAAGGACCTATAATTCCAGAGCTCTGTTCTGGCAGCAGCTTTTACTCTTTATAGGAGCAGAAAGTGACTTACAGGTAAAACCAACAAGGGATTAATCAAAAGCTCCAAAGCATTAGATTTTCAGAAGTATAGTCGGGAACACCAGCTTTATTTCAACCAGGCAATGCAAAAGATGGTGTAGCTTCTTAACAGCTCTGTCTAGACAAAAAACTCTTCTTGTCGTCTGTTATTTTGTGCAAAAAAACCCAGTGAGAACCAACTATCAAATAAAAATATAGGAGAGAAGTGCAACTCACCAAGATGGTCACCACCAAATACTGGAAATGATTGCGAAGATCAGCAGCATGAGTGCAGAATAGGACAAAGTTGCTCTGCTCCAGCTGTTGAAGACAGACCACCAAAAAAGAAAGGAAAAATGTAAAAAGACAAAAAAGATGTCACACTCTATACTAGCCTAATATAGTTGGTGACTGATTTGTTAAATGTAGGATTTGGGAGTCTCAGTCTTCCCTCATTTGTAACAATTTAAAGAAGCAATAACTTTCCTGCTATCACTGGAGTAACATGCCGATAATACTGGGGCAAGCAAGAGGTAAACCATGCACCTAATGCAGCATTAGAATGACCAAAACAGGAACTTCCTTATGAAAGGATTTTGTCTAACGGCTTTATTCCCTATGTTGCAATTGCCTGGTGGTTTTGGCACAGTCACAGCTGCAGACTACTGCAGGAAATTGCCCGCCCTTTTCCATAGCAATGCCACAAATGTTTCAGCAGAAGCTCTGACTCTGAAGCAAGTTACTTTTCAGCTGGAATTAACACTCATGCCAACTTCCTGTAGTACAGCACCTAAGTGCTGAGTTTGTATACAAACTTGGCTATGGAGCATAGCTTTGGGTCAGGTATCTCTGTAAGTCTGAGTACTCATTAGATGGGAGGATCTAGCTGCACTGTGTTGCAATGAGAAATGAAGCCGCTGCCACCATGCTTTTGCAGAACTCGGGCATGTTCTGAACACCAGAATATGGTTAAGGCCCAGCTCCAGCAATTCTGCAGAAGTAGAATGACAGAGAGTATTTAATACCCACGCCACAGCAGTATGATCAGCTCTTGCTCCTTTGTGTGCTTGTAGATAATAAGTGGCCAATCACCTGTATACAAATTAGGACAAAAGTTACATTCTTTCTCCATTGTCACCAAAGCCTTCTCTAGCTTGTGTCCCAGTTTATGCTGCCTTCATTTTAGACATAGAATATCACGCTCTGGGATTATAGGAAATGCATCTTTACCTGCCTACTCCTTTGCTCACCAGTAATCCATTCACTAAATTCCACTAAGTCAGCGTCCCTCCCTTGAAAAACAATAGCAAGGGTTGCTCATGCTGGCTGAAATGGAGCAATACAGTTTCCAGCTTCTGCTTCCCTTCCAGCCTGTACAAATAGAAAAATTAAAGAGATATGGACTGACAGAAGATCTTTTCCTCTCTGGGTGTTGTCAGCAGGTAGTTGGCTGCCAGCAACCAAACGTGCGCTGTATCCTTGCTGACTGAATGGATGCAGGAAGGTTCTGGACCATAAGGGACCATCTTTCATCTCCCTCTCTCTGCTGTTGCTCACAGTACCTGCAGCTCCCAGATGTAAGCAGAAATGCTTCTGCTATTGTTTCTTACCCTTGGGCCTTTCAGCAAGGACTGACAGATGCTGTGAAGGACAGCTTACTAACTGCGCCCAAATCCAAGCCAACAGGAGACTTCAGCGCTTCTTTGGCAAACAGATGCTTCAGTAGCTCTTCCAAGGAATCTACTAATTCACCAGGATTAGTGAACCCAGTGCTGCTCTCTTACATGCCCTGTTCTTGCCCTCTGGCCTGATACTTGATCAATGGCTCATGTGACTACAAGACTGTGGACAAAAACGTGAACATTATTTGCTTTTCAAAATAAAGCAACTTCAACTGATATGTACAGGTTCACATTAAAGTAACATACTTACCAATTTGAACATATGTCAAAAATCAAGCTTTAAAAAGACTGCTGGGCTATGGGGAGTAAGGGTTTCTTACTCAGTGGCTTTAAGTTTTTCTACAGCTACTCTCTATGGGACGAGGTATTGCACGTTTTTGTGAGAGCCAAACCTCAACCGCAGATCCTCATTTGAAAATTATCTCTATCTAGCTCTGAGGCAGGTTAGACCTCCTGCCTCTGAACATCTTACTCTGACCTAATGCCTTCCATCACAAAAGACTCCATAAGAACCAGTTCAGCCACTGTCTGAGAACAGCCACCTATGCAAAGGGGCAATGGTTTAAAGCGGCACACACTATAGAGAACAGAGAGAAGAGATAAAGCATTCTCTAAGCGACTGAAACCACAGGAGACTGCACATGGATAACATATAATGACCCGGTCTAGGTCACTAGGACTAGTTCCTCACCTTTTATGAAGGAAAAAAAAAAAAAAAAAGAAAGAAAAGCACCATCTTTAAATGGTTAGGACTTTGGTTTTGCTTCTTGTTTGAAAGAGCAATCTCCAGTTGACCAGGATCTCAGGCACCAAAAAAAAGACTCTGGTTCCCTGCTGATTTGTAGGGGAAGGCACCACCCCCTAGATCATCACCTCCAGTCACCAGCCAAAGGTTATTTGCATTTTAGCTGCAGCAGACTCTCCCATGCTGGGACTGGAATGAGGCCAGCACACAGAGAGTCTGAAGTTACCTGAACTGCTGTCGAGATGAGAAGAAATGAAGCTGTAAGCTTCACATATGGACCATGCTTCATGGTGAGTCCAAGCCCCTTACAAAAAGGAATTGCTCTGTCTGAATTTAAGGCATAAGGATCTAAGAGGAGCAGAATACATAAAATAACAATCTTTTCAACAGATGAATGTGAAATAATTATTATTAAATCTAGGTATATTTAAATATATCTTACCATCTTTTTCCTTTACTCCAAGAAAAAGAATGATAATTCCAAGAAGATACACACCTCCTATGACCCCTGCTGCAATCATATAAACTTTTGCCTTTGAAAAGAAAAAAAGACATATTTGAAATTGTGACAGGAGAATGACAAGTCATTATGAAAATGTCAGTCTTTTTTTTGGTGAGTCACCTGCAAATGAAGAAATGCCCATCTACATACAGCCAACTTTCATATCTCTTAAAAATGTTCACTTCTGCAGTTCATTTATAAGCAACACCTACTTTATGATAAATCCAGGGCACATAAGTATATAATACTTAACAAAAAAAAAGCAGCTGTGAACAAGAGGGCTACTGTGTATGGAACCTGAATGTTTAAAAAATTTCCTTCTGTTCTGACTAGCTATAGACATACACGGTCATCTATCAAAAACATACAGCATCCGTAGAGCGATTCTAATTTTCAGTAAATCCAGTTGATGTAGCTACACAGACTGCAATCTGTATCTTCATGCTAGGTAGGAAAGGCCTGAGTACTGATGTAAACATAATTACTACAGTTACTGCATTTATACATGATGATAATGAAACTTCCTTTAGGCTCTAATTAATTTTAGAAATCACACATTCATGCCAATGTTTTGAGAACATGGTAGCTTGCATGTTTGTTTTCCCAGTTATTTAGTGTAATACTCAAGCAAATTCAGAAATCTTTGCTTCCTATTAGCCAGGCGAACAAAGCCTCCAAGGATACCTCCCCACACCATCAGATCACATTTATTGTTTCTAACTCTGATTACACTGACTCTGGAATAAAGCTTTAAAAAGTTATTTTGCTTTAGTATTCCGTAACAATTTATTTTATACTGTGTTATCAAGGATAAAATAAGTGCTGGTAGAGCTTTATGACACAATGATTATTTGATTGGAAAATTGAATTTCAAATTATCAGTTATATGTTGCAAATGAAATTATTATAAATCTAGGAAGCAGCTGGTAAATAAGCATGCAATTACAAGAATGTATTCCCAAATACAATCACTTAGTATAGATGCAAAGCTAGCCAGATGAACCATGTAAGTACAGACATTCTTTAAGACAACAGTTTTTGTTAAGATATGTACATTTCAGAAGGGGACATGGTGAAATAAAGGAATGGAGGACTATTCTTTATTTGGGATAAAGGTTTGGGGGGGTTATATCAGAGCTATAAATTAAGAGAGTTATTGCTTATGGCTTGCACAGACTACAGACAGCGGTATTGTAGATACCTGATTTCACTTAAATGAGGTGATTTCTGCCTCAAAGGCAGCCTAGCCAAGAAAGAAGGGGTTGAATAAAAGGATAGTAACAGGACCCATTATGAATTTTATATTTCATGTCTGTGTATTTGTTAATTTGCTTGAAGCAACTGAATTAAATGTTTTCTTTCACAGGTCATCGTTAATTGTAATTCAAGCTTAAACTATCAAGGATATTACTCATGGTAGGCCAAATACGATTCTCTGACCCTAAACAAAACTTGTTAGCACATCTATGAGCTATATCAATATCCATACTTCATTTTCAGCAGGAAAAATCCGCTCCTAAGTTTACAGTAATAACTTCCAGAGAGCTTAGAAATAACTGTTTCTTCCACTTCCTCTCTTTAATAATGAGCAAAATAATATCAGTCATTCACTAGGTCTTCTTCTAAACTAAGTGGGCCTTTAAGCAGCAAAGAATTTGTCCTTGTGACAAAAAGGGTCAGGGTCATACTCCTGAATGGCACTAAAGGAAACAGTCAAGATGCAGCCTCTTCTAAATATTTTTTGAGAGTGTGGAGGTGCTTCAGGTCCATGGGCACTAGTCCTGCCTCAACTTATAGCTCAACATACATCAGTCATATAACCAAAATTCAAGATCCAGCATCTCCTGTTATCATGCAGTTAAGGTGCCTATTCTGTTGTGCATGGTGCGAACAAAAGGCAAGTGCCCTGTCATGCGATGCAAGCAGCTTCCCCCCGCGGCTCAGTGACCATGCATGTTCCTGTAATCCAACCGAACTGGTGCCAGGTTATGTCAATGGCAAAAAAATCTAGTCCTCACATAACAGGGTAGCAGGGAGTGAGGTGAGTTGCCAGAACAGTTCATTCAGACTAAGGCCTCTGCCCAGGCCTGAAGGCTGTTTGGGAAAAAGGGCAGGAAAGAACAAAGAACAGAACTTTACCCATGGAAAACAGTTGGACAAATCCAGACTGTTCTCAGCCCTGGGGTACTACTCATCTACAAAACCTGAGAAGGTGACACACAAAACAGTGGAAGAAGGGAAAAACCAAAGACCAAAACAAATAGCCAGGAAAAACACACATCCCACACACACAAAAACCCCACCACATGGCTGCTTGTAAATAAGTGAAATGAAGAAGGTAATATCTTTAATTAAATCAACCTGTTTAGTTGGGAAAAAAAAATATATTTCAAGCCACACTGTGACTTCTTCAGATCTGAAAAAATATTTGCGTGTCTAAAAGCTTTTCCATTGTTTCCCGATGTTAGTAGCAAGTTTAATAAAAGATATTACTTCTATCTACAAACTCTGGCTACTTTAGACTATGTATCTTTACTGTTTTTTCAAAATAAAAAACTACTTGACATTCAACTCATTGTGAGGTTTCTTTCTCCATCTCCCTCCTACCTCAAAAAGGATGGGAACACACATGTGGTTAGACAGAAAGGAATAAATCAAGATCATATACTTTTTTCTTCAAAGCCATTAAAGAGATTTGAAAGTGGAAGTTGGTGATTACAGCATAAAGCAGATTCAGACAGGGAATCTGCTGTGCAATGAAATTCAGCTTGCTCCACAACTTTTCAAGCTACTCTTCTTGACAATTCACAGAGCTGTAATACCACAGTAGTTTTCTGCATCAAGCCATTGTCCTAAAAGTTAAAAAGGAAGCCAGGGTGATGTTCTGTGTCTTCTTGAAATACACATTAGAAAAATACACATTTGAAGCAGCTTCAAAAATGCTTTAATCAGACATAAAATGGCATGGTCACTTACAGAAGCAGCCCAGTTCTCCCCAGGCAGTTTCCCCAGATCAGCTCCCTGAGAAGCCTTGTAATGACTTGTGCCAAAAAGCAAGCACAGAGGCAGAGAACAGTGTCTGGGAGTAGGGAGAGGCAAGGGCCGGTCCCCTACCTGGACTACCAGTGATGGCAGTAGGGTACGCACACTGAAAGCATGCATAAAAACCTGCCTTCAGCTTGTGATTTTACTGTTGCTGAAAAGCGGTAATAGGAGCTTCAACTACAATAAGCAGAGCACAAATACATACCCTGATTTGCAAGCACCTGAGTTTAGACTCAGGTCAAGGAATCTTCTTAATGGGGAATTTTATGTATCAGTTAGTACACATACTGACAGAGAAATAGAGGAAAATATGAAAAGAAAGACTGAATCTAGCAACTGGCAAAAAGCAACCAACAAACTGCTGATTTCACAAGTAATATAGAAAAAAAAAAAAAACACTACACAAGGTAATTGTTCAATTCGGGGCCTGTTTCAAGACCACTGGAAACAATGGAAGACTATCAAATTGTGTGCACTGAGGTTTGGATCAGGTTTTAGGATTTCCTCCCATACATAAAACTTTCTCTGTTTCTCAAAAAATCACACACTGAAGCATGAAGAGATTAAATTACTTGTGCAGGATTACAGGAAAAATCTGCTGTGGAAAATGAAATAAACAAGCACGGATCTCTAGGTTCATTCCACATGTGAACTACTGAGTAGTTCTCCCACTAATTGCCTGTTACCAACGATTTACTTTCAACAGTGCTTCGTACCTTCACAAGAATACAGATTGCAAGTAAGACTTACGGTTTCGTTCACGTAACAGCCACTAACCTTTATAGGAGAGCCTTAATGATAACTACTTTGAAAAGAAGTATTGCTGCACTGAAAGATCCTGTTATAGCCACCATTTTTTCATAGAATCATAGAATTACTTGGGTTGGATGAGACCTTTAAAGTTCATCTAGTTCCCACCCCACTGCCACAGGCAGGGCCCCCTCCCCCAGCCCAGGCTGCTCCCAGCCCCGTCCAGCCTGGCCTTGAGCACTGCCAGGGATGGGGCACCCACAGCTGCTCTGGGCAGCCTGGGCCAGTGTCTCACCTCCCTCGTGGTAAAAAATTTCTTCTTTATATCTAATCTAAATCTACCTTCTTTCAGTTTAAAACCATTGCCTCTTGTCTTGTCACTACAGGCCTTGGTAAAAAGCCCCTCTCCATTTTTCTTTTAAGCCCCCTTCTAGGTACAGGAAGGCTGCTATAAAGTCTCCCTGAAGCCTTCTCTCCAGGTTGAACAACCCCACCTATCTCAGCCTGTCTTCACAGGACAGATGCTCCATCCCTCTGGTCATTTTCGTGGCCTCCTCTGGACCTGCTATAACAGGGCTGTGTCTGTCTTGTGCTGGGGACCACAGAACATATATGCATACAGTACTCCTGGTGGGCCAATGTAAACTTCTCCTACTAAGCTGCTATTTTAAATCATGAATCAGCCCCTAGTGAAAACAAAGGATGGCCATATACCTCCTAGCTCCTTTACAGATTGGCATCTTCAGCAAAGCTCCTCAGTGTAATACTGCTGTTGCACTGATATGTGGTTGCAAAGACAACAGACGGGAAACCTTGTTTGCAACAACGTGGTTGTCTCAGCTCAAGCATTACTGATTTCAAGGAAGTCATGTTCATGCTCGTTCAGCTGGATGCTATTATATGGTATTACAGAAACACCCCCACCCTTCTCCCTAAGAGATTTTAGTGTGCTCCCATAGACACCTACTTGATGCGACAGGGGATCTGAAGGGTCAGGAAAGCTGGGACTGTCATGCCAGGAGTTGGTTGTGTTTACTGAGGGACTCGCAGTGCAGTGATGAGAGACGTGAGCACTGGCCACAATCTGCCCCTGAAGGGCAGCTCCAATCAAGGTCCCAAGCACTTCCATGGTCATTCCTAAAGAAGAAGGCACAAATGTGTACTGAGGATGAGAACTTGATACCTCCACAGTCTACAAGCTTGTTCACTTATCATTGAAAAGAAACATCATCAAACCATTTTCTTTTACAGGGAACAAGCAGAAGAAGCAATACGAAGTACAGCAGAACTAGAAGGTCAGCAACAGAACAGTTTCAAAGAATGAGAGTTTTGTCATCTCTTTTTTGATCATCTTTTAGAAGCCTCCAAGGAAGAGCCTTTTTCATGCAAGCTGCATGATGGATGTGGCTGAGATTAATAGCCACAAGGGGATAACACAGAAACCTTTCATCTTGAGGACCAGAGCGGAACTACAGTTTAGGTGTTGAATGCTGCTTTTCCAAAGCAGGACTAGGAGCCATAATATCAAACTTTTCATCTCAAGCTTGACAGTAACTTGTGAAACATTTTTCGAGCCACTTATCTGATCAGACTTCTAGGTTCTCCAACCGTAAAATAAAATGATACTTACCTCAGGCTTATGTTGGAAATGATACAACTGCACAGGTCTTGGAAACAGCAGATGCTGTTCTTAACTGCCTAAGGCCATAGTCAGGCAGAACTAGCTACCTCAGCCTCAGAGAATGATTCAGATCACTAACACTCCAAGTACCATCAGAACACAGGATCATCTGAAACACCAACCAAGGTGTCCGTTTGGGAAAGCAAAGATCAAAGTTCTTGTGTGCTCAGAATTTATAGTGTATTAGTTTCCACCTTAGCTGAGAAAGCTGATCTCTCAGAAAGGAGACCATACCTTGAAGAAGGTTATATTTTGCCCAGAACATAAGTAGGATTTATGTCAAAGCAATTTTGGAATCCAATATTTCTACCTCACATTCATAGTAAGGAGCAGGACAAAATTCATAATAGGCAGTTCTGCTTGTTTCCAGTAGAGGGTAATGGATCCTCTGATCCCAACCTTTTTTTAAATGCACACTTTGTAATACACAGCTGTTTTTCTTTAAACAGTTGAAGAAATGCCTGAACAACTGACTACATCCAAGAAAACCTATCAACAAAAATCCTCCATGAAACCCAAAGAAAGGCAAAAGTGTTTAAGTAAAACACTAGTTCAAAAAAATAGAGAGAGAGAGAGAGTAAAGGAGATTCTCACCTAATCACAACCATTACAAGAAAACTTGGCTCCAAACAAATATAATTTCAAAATATGCAAAAATACCAACATCTGAAAAGTCAAAATTGTGGTTCATTTCACCACCCTAACTTGGCTTAGAAGAACAGCTGTACACTCAAAAGTTAAACCCTTTCTGAACAATAAAATGACACTATAAATGTGTAACACCTCTCAGCCATGGAGTTCAACAGCTTTTATTAGCATGATTTTCATATGCCTACGAAGCCTTGCATGGGGCTAGCAGATAGGAAAGCATATTTATTTGGATCACAGCCTCTGAAGACATAAAACTAGACAATAGACACTAGGTACATGGATTTAGTTAGAATTTAGGCCAGATGACTCAGAATATAGTCAGTGCCAAAGAATATAACAACTGGAATCTCCCGCTGTTTAGTCCTGTCCTATGACTGCTAGCCCAGACTTTCTCTTGAGATAGTTAATGATAATGCAAATCACAACTGTTCCATGTGTGGCTGGAAAGGGATTGGGTTGCTCAGGGGATATTGTATCTAGAATTTGACATGTTTTCTTTTAGTACTTCTGGCCATTTTATTGTGCCTCTGTGGTCTAGTTTTCAACATAAGCAAGTATGCTGAGGGTTAGAAGGACTAATGAAAGAGAAAAGGGCTCTTGCCAGGAAGAAAAACCAGATGCAACAAAAAAATTACAAGTTATTCTAAACAATGAAGGACAAGTTCAGATGTAAAAAAGTTTTTCATGTGATATTTGACTCTTTTCTCTTTACCCTGCTTAATGCTGGTGGCCATGAGAGACAGCAGTTGGCGCGATATCAAAGCTGAAGAGAGTAGGAAGGGAAGAAACTTACAACAAGAACATAAATTATTCTTACAATTTATGATCTATACAGGAAATCTTAAAAATATTTTCATTGCACTTTTTTTTTGGTCTGATTGATTTGCTTCAAAGCAAAAATTTTGTCTGGTTTTGATTGTTGAAGAGCCAGAGATATGGTCTGGAAGCCCTCATTCTTTTAACTAAAACAAATCAGAGTGCTAGTTGTATCACAGCAAGATCTGTCCTTAAACTACCTGGCATATGTTAGAATTAAATAAACACAGATGAAATAAAAAGAGATTTCAGTTGGTGTGAACATGCACACAAAATTACCACAAAATTACTCTCCTTTTCTGGTAAGGTTAACTGTCTTGATTCTATGAGTTCTAGAAATTGTTTCAGAGAAAAGAGGGCTGGGATTTGAATTTATAACATGAAACACATAAACCTAAGGAAATCTGAACAAAAAAAAAAAAAAGAAGAAGAAGAAGATACTCAAAATTACTTTTAGGCTTTCTGTAATTGAATGTTAAAGATGATCATCACTTCCTTTTTTCCCCTACAAATCATCTTTAAATGAAATCATTACTCCCCTACCCTGGCTTGGGTAAGAGTGATTTTTATTGTTTTGTCTGGCTAGTAATAAACCAAAAAGAGCTTATAGCTAATCAGACAGTCTGAAACAATAAAACTTTAATGTCTCCTATTTAGCTAGAGAAATGGAAGCATATACAAGACAAAATATTTTTCATCAGATATTAAAAATCCCATACAAAAGTCCACTTTAGGGACACAAACCACTAGGGATCTTCCTATAGATAAAGAATGATTTTAAATAAAACTCAGCCCTAATCCAGATCACACTCACGGTATGCTGTTGCGGAATCTCTCTCCTTCTGGTCTGTGCTGAGAAACATGGTGAGGGCAGAATATGGTACCTGGAATAACTACGCAAAGAAAGAACATCACTTAGGAAATGTCAGGGTAAACGCTGTATTCCTTTGATATCCAGGAAAATGGTTTAATACAACCTTGAATTCACTTACTTCGAACATCTTATTTTTTAGCACAAAGACCTGTCTTTTCTTTCTGATTTGTGAAGCATATAAAAGGAAAAAAGTATCTTTCATAATACAAATAATAAATTATTGGTAAGCTTTACCAGTAATGCCATGCTCCTTCAGATTCCTTGGGAAACGTCCTTCATAGCTAGGCTATAAAGAATCTAGCTTTCTTTGCACTAGAAGACTATCACGTTTCTAGCTTAAGCTAACTAACAGGAAGCAAAGCCATAATGCAGACAATACATTTTTCCAATTTATTCAAGCCAGAAAACTGTACAAATCCCAAAATTATTTCAAATATCTGTATCACTATGCAATTTCAGGAGGTAATTGTGAAAACTGCTTTGTCTTCAGCACCATTTTGCCACGCACTCCTTAATTTGAGTTAAGAATATGTAGAAACATCCAATTGCTATGTCCGTGCACTGGCAAAAACGTAGATGAGGAGTGTTCCTTTTTGTTTTTACAGCACTATATGTAGCACACAACTGATGCCTTGCTGTAAAATCTTGGTGGAAACAATGCACTGGTAATACTTATTGCAACGCCGAGTAAATTAGCGCCTCTTTTCCTGCAGAAGAGGCCTTATCCCCAGTAGTACTTTACTGAAAATAACTATTGAACATTAAAGGCTTGACCTTTTGGATGGTCACAATGTGAGTGGGACTTCGTCCTCACAGTGCTGAATTAAAATAAAAATCACTTCAAAAATCTTGGAACATATACTATTGAGAAGTGGAAGTGGAACATGAACCTGTCTGAACAATCAAGTTCTTTGTGGTGTTTCCACCACTGCAGAGATCTGTAGCCAGGTAAACTAAGTCTCACAATCCGCACCCCTACTCTGTTCATATGAAATGCATTTCCATTCACCTCCATAAAACATGGCAAGTGTCTACATTTTCAGAGCTCTGCCATGGGAAACCTGTGTTTTTTTCCTTCAAAACAGAGCAGACAGAAAAATATTTTAAGCCATTATGAACGTCTTGTGCACCATCTTAAAGAGGAAACAAAGGACCTAGAGAAACATTCCAGCTTAACACAGGAATACATAATTCCCAGGTCCAACAGATCTGTAAACAGGAGAAAAGCCAGAAGTCAAACAAGAAATACAAACATTTTAAATGTCTAGGAACCACCTTCTCAAAGTGTGATCCGGTGAAATTCAGTCAGCCAGGATATAAATTGCAATTTAGCTGTCTCACTTCCACTCCTAACCTGCTATGTGATACCACTTTGCACAGAAGATAGTTTCTTTCACCTTGATACTGGCTACAAGGCAAAATAAGGTGATGCAACCCCTATGTGTACAGTATGGAATGTGTCAGAGTTCTTTGGGGTTCACTGAAATGATGGCTTCTGCATAAATGTTGCAAGTTCTGGGCTGTACTAAAAAAGTGCGTGCGCTCAAACTCTTCTAACCAGGCATAAATATTATGATGACTACCATCAGTACGTTTCAGCTCTGGTACCCTGACTTTTCATTGCCTTCTAGCTTGAGTTAAACCCCTCCACAAATTAGAGCCACAAATCTACTTGGTCTCCTAATCTGCTCCTGAAAACAGAAGTTAGGAGAAATTAGATATTTAGCTGGAATTAGGAATCTGAATATCTCTGTGGATCTATACAAGAATGAATTGAATATCTAAGGCACTGGCAATGAAAGTGCCTGGAGGTAATCTGCCTGAATAAGCAGGTGATTTGCCAGAGAAAGCATTGGCAGAAGCCATCAACAAGCAGAGAGTTTGATAAAAGGACATCTATCTATCCCTTAAACTCACTAGAAGTTGAAATCAAACCTCAGATTTTGGTAAATTTCAGTATACTAGATCTGAATGCATTAAGATAGGCAGAAAACTAGCAAGTTACTACTGAGAACATCATGACCTGTGATCAACTTACTGTGGTCAGTGCTTGGAAAATGCAGTAGAAAATCAGGTACCATGCAACTCTTCCTGATACAAAAGGAGGCAGGTACCACATAAGAAAATAAGATACTACTGTGAAGGGTGTACATGCCAGCATCCTGCAAAGAAGATTAAGATGTGTCAACGATCTCAACATAATGATAGCAAAACACATTAAATTTTCCTGCTAATAATGAATATAAGGTAATTTATTTTATGTGCAGTTTTTCTAACTACAGTTATGCCATGTTTTTAAGAATTAAACATTAGCATGCATTAAATAAACAGTTGAATATAAAATGTATACAACTCTTTCCATAAAATGGAAAAAAAAATAATCAGCAAATCTGGATGAAAAGAGCTATACTTAGGTTAATAAGACACAATTTCCTTGCACATGCACTGTAACAGAATACCTATAGTGCTGTTCCTTAGTACATGTCTCAGACTACACATTTACTAGAAAGAACCACTGAAAACTAAGCTCTGTCATCACATGTCTTCACAGACCTTGAATACTATGTCAGTTTAGGGTCCCTCACTACAAGAAAGACATTGAGGTGCTGGAGCATGTCCAGAGACAGGCAGGGAGCTGGGGAAGGGGCTGGAGCACAAATCTTAAGAGGAGCAGCTGAGGGAACTGGGGTGGTTTAGCCTGGAGAAAAGGAGGCTCAGGGGGGGACCTTATTGCCCTCTACAACTACCTGAGAGGAGGCTGTCGGCAGGTGGGGGTTGGTCTCCTCTCCCAAGTAATGAGTGATAGGAGAAGAGGAAATGGCCTCAAGTTGCACCAGGGAAGGTTTAGATTGGATATGTGGAAAAATGTTTTCACTGAAAGGGTGGTCAAGCATTGGAACAGGCTGCCCAGGGAGGTGCTTTAGTCACCATCCCTGGAGGTATTTAAGACTTGTAGAAGTGGCACTTAGGCACATGATTTAGTGATGGACTTGACAGTGTTAGGTTAACAGCTGAACTCTATGATCTTAAAGGTCCTTTCCAACCTACGTGATTCTACAACTCTAATTTTTACATAAGCCTATTTATTATCAAGGATTCCCTCTTCCAATTTCAATGCCTTCAGTTTTCCTCTCAATTTAGCCTCTTCATTGCTACTTCAGGCAAGTGCAAATATGTTGTTATTAAAAATGCTGAAAACAGCATAAAAGATAATGGATAGCCCACTGCAGAAGTTCCGACAGTCTGTATCTTCTTGAGTATATGATCATTTCTTCCATTTAACTCAACAGCAAAACTCCTAATCACTTCAAACACAAAAGGATCATCTTCAGGTGAGGAAGATGCCTTAAAAAACAAATGACTGAAATTTGAATTCCAGGCATTGACATAAACCAACAATTAATTGTGTTAGTCTGAAAACTATTTCAAATTGCATTAGTCCGAATACTATTTCAGGCAAACACTTGCCACAAAGTGGCATATCAAAGAAGTGATCAGATGCTATTATTTCCTAAAGGTCCTATTTGCAACAGCATCAGGGCTCCTATACTCTTGTAAATCAGACAATAAACAATGTAATTAGATGACCAGGATCCCAACAAAAAATATCCAAACACGTAAAAGAGAAAACAGATTAATCCCTTCACAACAGCACTACTGACATTAGGGGTCAGCTGATTATTTTGCAATCGTGAACTGAAGACATGGAATACAATAGAGTAATGCGGGTAAATAGTTTAGTAAAACAATGGCTTTCCCACACTGCTTTTTGGGATGGACAGCATCACCGGGAACTGAGCATTTACAAGGTTAAGTGCCAGGTTCTGGTACTCTCTGTCCCTCCAGTCCCCAGGCCACAGTTCAACAATGGAAAACATAGATAAGGGTAAAATCCTAACACATCTCAGGAAATCTACCTTCCTCTCCAAAGTGTGAGCTCTTTCAAACTGGTGTCCAGACAAAGCCACCACAGTTAAATATTTTCATAGTCAATTTTTCATGCAACTTCTCAGCAATAACCCTCTGAGTATTCTTCCCCTTTTCCCACATTTTCCTTTCCTCATTAGTGTGAGTTTTCAAAGCCTTGCTGAAGTTGCTGAATATCTGTCTACTATTATGTCCTTTGACAAAATATTTGACCAGATTTGTGTATTTCAAGTCAATGTCTGCTTATGCCTTTTAAACACATTACATAGAAGAGATCAATAGCCATTGATGTTGTATTATATTGAGTACAGTACTGAGCTATAGTTAAACATTCACCACCTTTATTAAGGTTCTTGCTTTGCTGGCAAGATTTTCTGACTGAGCCAATTCCACTGCTTCACTCTAGATACTTAAGAAGGCAGAATTTCAAAATACTAAAATATTCTTAAGTTAATGAAGGACCCTTTTTTTGCTTTGTATTAATATGGTCTGACCTCCAAAGTGTAGGGACAAAATTCCCACGAAAAAATTACGATTACTAAAAACCCCAGACAAAATCCTTCTGGAAAGAAAGCAGCTGTTTGATGAATGTGTATTAAAGGTAGAGTTATATAAGCAGTTTTCTTGTAAGAACTGAAAGCTGTACAGTAGCTGGTTTACAGTGCAAAGGGCTGGTTAAGTTCATAGTTGTACTAGGATGGGAGTTATTCTATCATCAGTTTAACAATAAACACATGTATTTGCAGTGTTTTCAGAGAACTGGAAAAAAAGCGCATCAGAATACATCTAATGGCATTTGTATTAAAATGTCTTTATTTTCTTATTTAATAACTTTGTTACTAGTTAATTCAGCTCATTAAAAAGCACTCCATTTACCTGGCCACAGGCCAAATCCTGAAAAGAGAAACACCAGCAAGCTCCTCTTTCCCCATGGGGCTCTTGAAAAAAAGCTTAACTTTGACCTGAAGGCCCCATTCCTGCTGTGGCCAAGAGTGGCTGATCTCAGCCTTCTTCTAACACATACTTGCTTTCTGTTCTTTGTCAAATATAAGCTGCCCATGGACACATTTCTGCAGCCCTAAAGCCACACAACAGCAAGAGAACCACCAGCTAAAAAAACGGGCTTTTCTTTTCCTCCATGAAAATTCTACTTCTTTACTCAGGATGCCACATCTAGTCTTGGATTTTTGTTGTGAATCAAAATTTGGGTGTTACATTAATTCAAAATATCTCATAACACATCCTTATAATGCATGAGAGACAGCACTAATGAAAGAGTCCCTATTTCACAAACTACTCAGTCTCCCCTCAAATTCCAAAATACAAAAAAGAACCAACAAATAAATGCCCTATAGCATAGATGAGCTAGGGTTCCTCTAACATGGACCAATCCTTTCCAATTTTCTTGCTTCACACCTGTCAATCTCCTTCCTATATAAGCAACATTCATTCTTCTAACCTCTCCTTATAGTACATGTACAACCCATGTACAAGCGCACTAGCTAGAGTGCATACAGGGGCTAGTACGTCACAGTGAAACATCACACTGTCCCTTTAGAAATGTTGATCAAAACCTCATTCATTATAAAAATCATAGTGATTTTTTTTATCAAGTATTTTGATTATGGGGATGTAAGAGAAGCAGGACCAGAATGACTGCTGTAAGGAAGAATGTAACAGTGTTATGGCAGTGCTGGTTACTTCAATGCCATGGTGTCACATCTGTTCCACATGTATGAACATGTCTTTTACTGAATTAAAAGGCCTAGAGAATTAAAGTTGATGGAGTTCCTGGAAGGCTAACATGAGAAGTGAAGGCACACAAGGGCACAAGTAGAAACAAGTTCAAACTTTGTTGAGGAGTGAAACCAAACTAAAGGAACCTAGACAAAGATGAAACTTCAGCCACAGATTCAAGACAGTTTTAGATCTGAGCTTCCGGGTTTTGTTAACAACCGTGTTCTGGCTTTATTTGTTTGTGTCTCCAGTGGTAGAAAATCTTGTCTATGTTTTCAAGGGTGAGCAGGTTAAAGGGAAATAAACATGACAATTTTTCTTTCTGATTTTATATATGTAGAATTAATACAATCACTGTTGTCTGGGAAACAGGCAAAGAAAAATGAGTCTAATTCAATGAGGTGACTGTATGATCACAACACACACACACAATATTCATATATATATGTAAATATATGTACACATTTATGCTTACCAAGGCATGAGCCGGCCAATTTTTGTCCATCTACTTTTGCTAATAAAAAAGCCAGCAATAGGATCAGTAACTGCACCTGAGGCTTTGCCAATGAACAGCACCAGGGAGGCATGAAATGGAGTAATCTGAAAGTACAGACAGTATACTGTAAACAAGAGCCATTGTTTCACAGTACAATGAAATAGAATAAAGCAACTTTCCAGAAAAAAACCCTCAGTGTTTTAAAGAATAATGATGGTTCATTTAGAAAACATGTCTGCTGCTGTCATAGAAATTACTATTGGTTACCCATAGCAAACAAATGAGACACTGAGACAGGCATCATGCAAGAAGGGATTAGAGGGGAAAAGGGCAAGGAAGGAGAGATTATGAATGTGTTTAGAACTAGAAAAATGAGCCAGATAGTCAAATAGTAGCCTTAAGTCCTCGTATTAGTCATAAAACCTAACAGAGCCCCTCTGTAATTATCCCTCATTTTGTTCTGCACACTGCCTCGTTTCTCACTACCTTTATCTTGATCTGATCTAGAAAAAACTAGAGGGAGCTGTCTACGTGCGTTCATGTTTTTTCATCTCCTGAGATTACCCAGCAAGGCTGCCAACTGGTGGCATGCGACTGTGGAAGAGGTTGTAGCACACCAGACTTTATCCACTCAGAACTGAGCTGTGGCAACTGAACTGTATAAGGCACATCTGTGCAAATCAAAGTTGCCAGCACATGTCCAAGAAATTTCACTTGACAAATGTTCACGGATTACATAAGAATAAAATAGCCAAGTAGAAAACCCTTTGAAACTAACCCAGGAGGAGCATACTTAAGTGCCTATATAGAAAATAGTTTATCCCAAGGATTGTAGTTATTTTTCAGATATATCTGTAGAGAGCTTAGGAATTTGTATCACACAATGTTAGAAAAGGTGGGTGCCCTTCCAAGTGCTCAGTTCATGCCACTGAAACTAAAGGCCTGAAAAAAGTCATTGAAATCTGTATAAACATGAATGTTCCTCAAATCAACCTCGAGAAAGAATGCTGAAACAGTCTATGTGGGTTAAACAGCAAAAGCAGACAAAACTTCATCTATATGCTGCTTCACGCTGCCAGTGCTCCAATGCAGCAGGAAGCCTGGCAAATGGAGCTGCTGCTACACCAAACGAGCTAGTATTCTCTGCTTTTCTGCAGAGCTTATTGCCTCCTGGGCAGCATCACATTGCTTCCAGCTGGTGCAGGTCACTGGCACAGAGAATTTGCTGTAGGTATTTCCTCAGAGGTGAAAGAAGGAAACAATTAACTCTGAATGTCCTGGATGACCTTTGTAAAAGGTAGGTGCTATGTACTTTTGTAATCAAACCTGTTAAATTTTAGACCAAATTAGGTGAAATTGCAGGGACAGTCAGTCTTCCTGACACCACCAGCTTCAAGGCACATACTCCACCCTAGAAAGCTTACAAACAGGGAAGGATTGTGCATGGTAGTCTCCAGCACATAAATTACAGTGGCTCTCCAAGCATGCTATCGCTTCACTGTAGGACAAGGCTGGGATGAGCACTGGGCTGTGTCCCACAGCAGTTTGCTGACATTCACGTCATCCACCTTTGCTGACCTGTGCCCTCCCACAGCCAGGGTGGCCAGCAGCCTACGAGCCCTGAGGCAGACTTCCCACACAAGCTGCACTGGAACTGCTCAGAAGTCACTTCTGCTTCTCAAGAGACAGGTCAGCCAAAACAAGAACAAAATAGCAGTCAGAAAGAGAGAGGAGAGGGGTTGAAATACTGCAGTTATGAGGGACACAGGGACGGAAAACTTCAAGTTAGGTGGGTTTTGCATTTGTATTTTGTTCCGATAACTGGAATAGTCAGAAAGGCAGTGGGTATTAGTTAAACAGAGGTGGAAGAAAGTCTTGAGGAAAATTAAAACCTCTCTTATGTTAGGAGTGGAATCGGTGTAGTCACCCTGTCTTCATCATCAGTATGGGCTTACATATCCCTTGGCTGCATTTTTTAGCCTCTAAATGTAGATAGTGTCTGTCAGTACCAATGCCAGAAACTTCTCAGTGTTAATAAAATACAAGCTAAAATGTGCTAAATTCACCCATCACAAAAGGAATAAAGACCAGGATCCTATCTATTATCAGAGGTTTTGGTGTTTTCTAGTAATATGACTCAAGGATCCTATGTGGACATACATTTATATGTCTGTAGTTTATAGAGGTAATTTAGATGGAACATGGAATCAAATGGAAAAACCTGAAACCTACAGAAAGTGAATACAAATGTACTTTTCTTAGGAAGGATCTAGATTACATATGAACAATTACACCTAGTGAGTTTCACAATCTCTCAAAGAGCTAAAACAGTTCTGCCCTCTAAGTGGGCAAGAATTAAATCCAGGGAATGACTATAAAATTACATGTTCTCCCCTGAAAACGTGTGGAAAACACCACAGGATTTCAGAGCTGTTTATCAGGCTTTGAAATAAATCCTGCCCCTGCAGGGTTACTTTGGAGAACAAACTAACCCATCAAGGAACAAATATTAAGGCCCTTAATGAAGTAGTAAGTGTATCGTTACAAACATTAAGCAAAATTATTTGTTTTCAGTAGGAGCCTGTTAAAATTATTATTATTCATTTATCTAGGTAGTGCCCAAAGATGCAAGAATGGGACCCACACCTTTCTGGATACTCTACACAAACACATAAAGAAATAAGCAGTCCCTAGCTTCAAGAATTTTCTATTTCTGTGATAATCAGAGAGTGGGGAAATTGCCATATTTATAAGCACCCTGGGAAAATTGTATTAGTGTCTTTCTCGTTCAGTTCATGCTTCATCACCTCCAATGGCTTGTATTGCCATCCTTGATCCTTAATGTAAGCATGAAACAGCTGTAGTCAGAGCTGCATCCACCTCCCTGCTGCATCTCTAGGTTACCCGTTCCACCTCCAACTCCTCAGACTCTACACCATCCACTTGACACCTTTGACACTGCTGTCCAAAACTGGCCCCTTTCCTAGATCTTGTGACTATGATCTCAGCAAGACAATCAAGATCTCAGTTTTACGTGCTGGTCTTATTGTGTTTCCAATTGTATCAAGTCACACCTCAGCTTCTGACATCAGACTTTGCAGGAAAACCATAAATCCAATCTTTTGGATGCTTCCACTCCCCAAGTCATGATATACTGTCTTTCTACATTTTAAACAGCAAATGGATAATATGGATAAAGTGGATAATAGAGTCTAATCTAGAACCTCCTGTTCTTTCCAGCAAATAAAAAGTCATCAGTTCTGAAAGCCACTCATGTAGTTTCAGCTACAGCTGTTCTCAAAGTCCCTGCAATTTTGCCTCCCCTCCCTAAACTCCTTTTTTCTATCCTGCAATACTTTATCTGTTCCCACCTAGTTACCACACAGAAATACAAGACAATCCAAAACAGTAAAAAATGCTTATAGATTGATTTTCATTGTTTCTCTGCTGTCCTGAAATCTAGCTGGAACAGCTGAAAGTCAGATGAATGGGATGACTCCTACTGCTTTGTTTTACCAGATCTGCTTCTACACCAGAAAGCCACAGATTGGAAGCAAAGAACCTTCAGGAAGGATAACTCAGCCTTCTTTACAAAGAAATTATCCTAGACAAACCAAGTAAAATTTATGTGAAATTATGTTGACTACTGGATGCAGCTACAGTGATTTTTAACTAAACCAAATCAACAAAACTCCACAACCTCAACATGGTGCAATTAACCTTTCAGATCTTGTATCTTACACGCTCTAACTGTTGACACAGAGAACTGCTTTTTCTAGTCTGCAAGCGTGTGAGCTCTACAGTGCTTAAAGCTCTGCTGATGACTGCAAACTAAGATCAAACAATGGCTACTTCAAGACAGAAAGGAAACTAGTAAAAAAAAAAAAAATATATATTTCTGGACAAGTTCATACAGTTTCCAGAGCACTGAATAGCTAAAGGCAAAGATAATAAGACAATTTAAAAGCTTTATTAGTTAACTTGCCTTTTATCATTCCAGGGACATAGTAGACAACATCAGAGTAGAGGTTGGACTACAATCTGTAAAGGTTTCTTGTGCTACTTACGTGGGCTATATCTAGCAGGTAGATCTGTAGGAAGAAAGCAGCAGCACTCCCTGCCACTTGATTTGGGGCACCTCCTATTGCATAGCATAATTTGCTGCAGATCGAGAGCCTGTACTCCTGTTCAAGACGAAGGAGAACACATGGTGAGAATAACCAAGTACACAAGTTAAAAGCTACAGAATTCATGAGGTTAAAGTCTAAGGTTAACACCAAATTCAGATATTTACTTCACAGATATTCCACTGAAATCCATATACCCTCAACCCCTATCAGCAACAGGCACTTTGATGTTTGTTGCTTTGACTTTTAACGGCTTTGTTCCTTAATTCAGCCCCTAAAAGCAGATTGCAGTGTTCCTAGAAGGGAATCTATGCTTACCTACCACCTTCTTGCAAACTACTAAAAAGGAACAAGTCTGCAAACAAGCAAGATGAGCTTAGTTTTTTTCTTTGCATACTTATTTTTTTAAAAAGCTTGAAAAGTTTTTTTATTAAAAAAAAAATAATTATATTAATCTTTCAGACCACAATAACCGATATATACTCTCATACCACAGTAATTCGATGACATGCAAAGCAGAAAAGTTCCATAGTCAAACACAGACTGAATAGATCCCAAACATTTGTGCTCTGTTCCTTCCTTATTTGTCACAAAATGCTGGTGTGACCCTGGTAAAGTCACTTGATTTTGTACATCTTCCTTTTGACTTGGCTTTTCTATGTCTTTTGTGAAAGTTGGCATAATAGGGAAAGTAATTTTGGGGCCCAAGTCCTCTTTAGGAAGGTCTCTTTAAGTCACTCTAGGTGTGTTTAAAAAATTTTGCAAAACTGTGCTCTCTCATTTGCCTTTTGATGTTTGAAAAGTACTATAAGCATCCAAGAATATTCTCCAATAGAATTGCCAAATAAGAGTAAGATAAAAGCTGAAAATAAGGTTTCATAAGAGTGATTAAAAGACTAAGAATGCACAGTCTAATAAAAAGTCTAATGAAGAACACAGTTTTCCAATAATAGAAGTTCTAGACTACTAGAAAGCCTTAAAAAAATAATCTTAAGACTTAATTTCATGCCATTAAATTCAAAATATAGGAAGAAAATGATTCTTCATTAATCTTGCATTCATTTCAAAGGGGCAACATATCGAGCTCAAATTTAGACTTACAGGTTTTCAATTGTTTTTTAAAGATTGCTGTCATCAGGAGCCAGGAAACACGAAGGGCAGCAGCAATGTTAATCTTGGGTCTGTGCTCTGTGCTACGCAAGCCCTTACTTCTTACATTAGATCAGGATAAAAGCAGAAGTATAGTAACAAGATCCACCACGATGATAATATTCTGATACATTACATAATTTCTGAACATTTTTAAATTTACTAAGTACCATCACCTTTACTACCTAACAGTTTTGTTAAGTTTTAGATTTCTACACAGAGACTTTCATCATCTAAGCATTTTCTTTTGAACTGTTTTATGCGAGTGGGTGCATACAAAAGAGTCAAGTATCAGGACTCTTTCCTTTTTGTGTTTCCACAGATCCCATTACTATGCCCAAATAAAATGGACAGTGTCAGGGCACGAGCTGCAAGACGGTATTCCCACAGCAAATCCCACTCAAACTCCATATTACCAATTTTCTTCTTTCCAGGAAAAAAACAGAAGAGTGATAAACAATCATAAGAAAGACTTAATCAGAACAATCTACTATTTAATTTGATAAGAGATGTTAAACACAGCAGTCTGTATACATATTTGCTGAACAAAGTAACTTTTAATTTTTCATACATAAGTCCTATTAAATGTGGGCTTTACTACACTTGTGAGGTCCACCGAATCATGTCTGCTTGACTCACAACACAGTAATCTTGAGCTTTGCTCCAGGAGTTGTACACTTTAAACTTTATCACGCTGTTTTATTTTTTAATCATTCCCTTCTCCTAGCCCCACCTCCATCCTCTGACAAGTTAAACTACTTTTAAAAGTTTATTTTCCCTTGATACCTTCTCCTCTGATCTCCAAGCATTGGCAAGACGACTTCCAGCTGAAATCAAGAGACATAAACCACTACTATGAAAATCCTGTATTCCATTCCACCCCCAAAACAACCTGAGAAAGACTTTGAGATCCATAATGCTGCTTTCCCACTTATTTTCCCCAGTAGCTGTCATAGAATCACAGAACGTTTTGGGTTGGAAGGAACTTTAAAGACCATGCAGTCCACCACCCCACCCCCTACCCCCCTGCCATGGGTAGGGACAACTTCAACTAGACCAGGCTGCTCAAAGCTTCATCCAACCTGGCCTTGAACACTTCCAGGGATGAGGCACCCACAGCTTCTCTAGGCAACCTGTTCCAGTGCCTTGCCAAACTCATTGTAAATATTTCTTCCTTATGTCCCTCTTTCAGTTTAAAATCATTGCCCCTTGTCCATTCAATAGCTAAGGCCATGATAACACAGAAAAAGTAAATGCCTCTCATAACATATTATTAAAAAAAATTAATTATAACACAAAGAATGTTAAGTTCTCAAAAATTAGTCTAACTAAAGTTGTGGTACAGAAAACAGTCAACCAAGATCTAAATTTACAGGTGGTAAGCAGTACACCTGTCTTTATCAGTTTCATGGTTCTTAATGCATTTTTTTTTTTTTAAGTCTCACTGTGATTCCACGCACTCCCGGGATGCTACCGCTCTACTTTTTGAACCACATTCCCAGATTACCTTGAAGCAAAGTTAATACTTTGGTCACAGCAGTAGTTAAGCTTTCACTAGATTTTGTTTATGAATATTATTTTCAGAATAAAACAGGTGGTTGTAGATACAGCACACAGAGGTATCCTGTTCAGTCAGCCACAGAAATGCAGGGAATCAGCAGTTCATGAACTTTCTGAACTGGAGGTTACATCCTGATTACTGTCCAGTTCCTTTTTTCCTTTTATTTTGCCTAAATAATTTTGGAATTCATTTGTACATTAAGCCATAATACACCACAGCAGTTCTACACATGAACGACACATATCATGAAATGCCGTTGCATTCATTGCAAATTTGCTGCCTCCTAATTTCATTGAGTGCCCCCAAGTTTCTGTCTGCTGAGAAATGATCATTCAGACTCTCCATTCTGCTGCCTCTTTCCAGAAGAAGTAGCCCATAATCTATTGTCTCTGCATATTGAAGTTACATGGTAGTCACTGTTTTCTACCTCAGTATTCTATTAAACAGCCTTGAAAATGAAGGTAGCACCAGTAAAGCTGAAACATCCCTCTTTCTAACACTCCAGGATTACAGTTAAGAGATTAGAAAAGATACAGGTGGCAGCTGCCCATTACAGGATCTAGAGGAGTAAGGCCCCCAGCCTGCGTTGGGTTTACATGATATTGCCAATAAATGACACAAGAAACTGTCTTGAAGGATAACATCACAACTGCACAGAGCGGCATCACCAACCACAGTGCCTTCTCTATGAGCAACCAACAGGGTTTTTCTCTTAAGGGTGAATTTCCCTACTGCATTGCTTCCTCAAGCAACAGAAGTTGATTTATGCAAAATCCAGTAAAAGCTTTTTCACCTGTGTAAGTTTGTCAGTAAGCTTGAAGTACTCCAAAAACTCGCTAGAGACCTGAATGTGTAGGCAGCGGTCAAATATAAAACAAAAGACAAAGTATCTACAATGAAAATTGTGTTTTGAGACCCCTGTGGTATGGTTGAATGTCAACGTGAAATTGCTTTTACAAGCTTCAAAATAAATGTGAGAGAATGGGGTGAGAGGTATGAGAAAGGAAGATCAGATGAAGTTACAATCTTTTTTTTTTTTTGTCAGATTAACTTTTTTATTTTGTACTTCTACATGACCCTGTCATATCAAAGTTAATTGTATTCCAAGGTAAAACAAGAAAGCATTAATAGCTGAGAGATTAGATTTTGCTTATTGAATAGAATAATTTTAAACATTGTTATAGAAAATTAATGCATCTCATACACTTTAGTTCCTTTATTTTTGATTCTCTTGCAAGTTAAAACCATACTTTTCAGCACTTGTAAATTCCCCGGTCCCCAACAGAAATTTAATACAATGTTTATAACAGATCACCTTATTTCTTTGCAACTGACTGAAGATATTCGTGAACACCATGGGCATGGGAAGCAGCTGCATTTTGTCCTAAGCTATCCTTTATCAGCCGGGGCCAGAACTGAACCAACAAGTAATTTAAAAGCAGTAAGAAGAGAGAGCAGAACGTGTGACTTGAAGATAAACGCTAGACTTGGTTTATCTGAGGAACAATGACAATGTAGCTGACGAGGAGCAGCTTTTGAGCTGGCTTTTCTCTCGGTGTAGAATTAGTACTGGTGATACTGTTCTGCTCTGTGAGTGACTGTACAACTGCCTCTTAAAGAGGCGAGTGTGACAACCACAGGCGGCATCCCAGGGCCCTCATACCCAGTACCTCGAGGACCACTTTCGGGTTTCTTCGCAACATCAGCCCACCCGAGAGAAAGTAGTAAGAGGTGCAGGGTTTGGGTTGCAGACACCTAGAGAAGGCACAGAGCCCCTCAGCACGGCACTGCCGGCAGCAGGAGGAATACGTTGGGAAAGCACCGGCCCTGAAGGGGAAGCATTTAGATTCTCTCTCGTTCGCAACACTCATCTGAAGTCCGGAGCTGAGGAGGCTTCCCTGAGGAGAGCGAACGCCTCCCGCCTCCCCCGCTCCGCCCCGACGGGAAGAGAAAGTGGGAAACGAACGAGCCTTCCCTGCCGCCGGAGCGGACAGGGGTATAGCGCGCTCGAGGGAAAATCCCAGTCACACCGAGCTTCTCGGGGAGAGGGAGGGGGGCGGGCGGTAGGCAGCTGGCAGCTCTGGCAGGTACCTCGCTGAAACAGGCTGCTCCGCCAGGTGCAGGCTACCCCCGGCCGCCTTCCCCGGGACCCCCCGGCGATGGGGGGGGGCCGGCCGGGACTGCCCCGCACGCACGGGACGCCAGCCCCGCTCTCGCCCCAGGACTGTGGCCGAGAGCCCCCGAGAGCCCGTCGACGGCCGCTTTTCCCCCTCCCCAGCCCCTTACCTGCTCCTCCGCCGGGCGCTCCGGGGCGTCCTTTGCAGCCCCCGCCATGCCAAAGCGGCCAGCCCACCCCCGTCCGGCACCTGCGTGCCCGGGGCGGGGCGGCGGAGGGAAGGGGCGGCAGAGCGGGTGGCGTCCTCCCCCCGGCTCACGCAGCGCCCTGGGAGGGCAAAGGCGCTGCTCGCTGCCCTCCGGGCCCGGGAGCGGGTATTCCCCGCCAGAGGAGCCCCCGAGGCTGGCATCGCCGAGCCCACCGCGGGCGGCCAGACCGCCCCCCCCCCCCCCGGGCCCCCCCCCCCGGGGGGGGGGGGGGGGGCGCGGCCGGCGGCGG
>JAVJGJ010000059.1:36793065-36805072 GCA_035590215.1 Microhierax caerulescens | reverse complement strand
CTCCGTGAGGCAAACGCCGGGCTCCGCGGCTCGCTAGCCCGGCCCCAGCGCCCAGCCCAAGGCCGCCAAGCGCCCGCCCCGCCGCTCCCGCCGCGAGGTGCCCGGCGGTCGAGCGGCTTCTGGGGCTGTTTCCACCTAAAGACTAAAAACACCGGCTCTATCCTTTTGTAGGGTTTTCGGATGCGTATGAATTTATAGCCACACCAGCCATGCCATCAACTGGACGCGAGATCACCCAAAAACCGCACCTGACCCGGGCAGGGCTGCTGCCCGCAGGCCCTGGGGCTCACGTCGTTGCTGGGGCAGTACAGGTTCACCACCCGGCTCTGCCCACAGGACAACGACCTCGCAAGCATGCTCCGCATCACAGAGGAAAAAAATAAATTACAAATTACATTTTGAAGTATGAATTCTTTCAGCAGTGAGGCAGCCTGGGAGAAGTGGTTTTCAACAAACCCAACAGACACAGGAGGACTCTGTGATCCGTTTGTCTTGTGCGGAGGATGACAAACCTGTAGGCACAGGGCTTCCTGGCTCGACTGATTCTCTCTCTCTGCTCCGCTATCGACAAGGGTCACCCGGTGGGTATTTGACAGCCACTGCAAACTACCAAGTACTGATATGCAAATCCTGCGCAACCTCATTTCACAGGAATAATTATTGCAAATTTGAAAAATTCTGAAAGAGTAAGGCATTAAAAATTTTTCTTCAAAGCAGAACACCACAAAACTGGAATTGTGGCCTTAGTGTGCCTTGTTGAAAACTCTCTGAAGCCTTCAGGCTCCAATAAGTCCTTAAAGGCTGAAGCCAGATGGGCTTCAAAATAGGGGTGGACTGCTCAGTCCCTTAGCCCCAGTACAGCATTTGTTCTAAAATAGTAAGCTAGATAACAAGGTATGTATGTAATGTTAAAATTCAACATTAAGTTCTTCATTTTCTCTTCACACAACGTCCTTGTAACGTGTAAAATCTTTGTTACCTGCATTAGCATGTTTTTTCACAAAGGAGAAAACCCACAGAAACCATTTCCTTTTTTTGTTCTTTTCTAGGCTATTTAAATTTTGCTATAAACTATGCTAATGCACAGGCTTTACTCAAACCAGTGAAGGCTTGTGAAGGAACAATGAATAACTGATAGTATTTGTGTGTTTCACAAGCTCAAGCATTGACAAGCTAGTTTTACTGTTTGACCAATGCACAATAGCTGTCTACATCACTGAGCAAGAGATTAAGCCATCCAGACACTACAGGTAGCTAATCAGTCTTTACAAACTGACCGAAACCTGCTAGATTTAGGAAAGCCCTGTATTCATTCCAAAGATTTTCTCCAAATTAGGAAGTTACCCAATCCACAGTTTATTGCCTTTTGTAAAGGCACTTTCTAGTCTAACATGGGATTAGTGCAGTCAGCATCACTCCTGACTTTTTAAAGGTTTGTTCTCATTTTGTAGTTAAGAACATGACACTTTCAAACTGCACATACGCACTCAGGTACACCAAAGCTATAGCAAGAAACAGCTGATAAAGAACAATAGATAGCCAGAGAGAATCAAGCTGTTCAGCCTCTTAAAATACTGGTAGCAGACATGAAACAACATTGAAATACTAAAGCACAGACTCATAGAATGGGTTGGAAGGAACCGTAAAGATCATCTGGTTCCAAGCCCCCAGCCGTGGGCAGGGACACTTTCCACTAGACTAGGTTGCTTAAAGCCTCATCCAACTTCTTTCCAAAACGATGATCTTTTGAAAACAAGCAAAATGGATCTACATACCTTACAATTTGACTCCCCCCCCCCCTTCAATTTCAATCTATTTTAAACTATTTCTTCAAATTTCTGTGCTGCAAATGCAGGAATAGTATACTGCTACTTTGATGTTCCATGCACATTTTAGTTAAGAACATCTGAGCTTAGAATTAAGCATGTGTGGTTTTCTAATAATTAGTTTTACATTAAGACAAATTCAAAAGCACCAATTAATAAAATTCACTGCGCAGGAAGCTCTGCAAACCAAAAATTTGGTCTGTGTCTGTAGGTGACATTCCAATTTTACTAGTGGATTAGTCTGCACATGTCTTCCTACTACTAGAGATCTGGCGCGCTTTTCACATAACAGTAGAGGAGTCAGTGCAAGAACAAACAAAAATTTAGTTGTATAATTTGCTACACAAACACGAATGACAGTAGCACACCTGAATAGCACTGAAGACTGTTAGAAAACTGCATAGTTTTCGTAGATTTCCTTGCTGAACAGGTATTTGTGCAGTTGACTCCCATTTCACTGCCCTCAAACATACCAGGAGAGATGCTAAAGCAAAACAGTTTTACACCCCTGGGAATGAAGTAAGTGCATCCCTAGTTTGAAGTAACATCATTTTTAGATATAATTCAAGTCACTCCAAGTCATTTTCTATTATAGAACAAACCCAGGAAATCCCAAATCCATCTTTCATCTAACCACGCAAAAAGTAGTATAACCCCAGCAATCATCCATTTGCGTAGGTAGCACAGTCAGCACTCACTGAAGGCCCAAGGAAGTCTTCCATTCACAAACCCACATGCTACTTAGCAAACACAGTACAAAATATTTAGTCTTCATGCTGATGTCTCCTCTAGCAAAACATGGAATAGATGGCTACAAATCTTATGCCTCAAGTACATGAGTAGCAAAATAAAAGATTTGGATGAAAATGGGGTAGAGGGGGATGTGGTAACCTCAGTTTTCAAATAAGGATTTTCAACACCTTCAAAATTTGGCCACATGCAATTAGTGTCTCAATCAGGTGGCCAGTTCAGGACAGATGCAGATATATAGTACAAAAACAACTGTGTCCCTCTAAGCCTCTATTCCTGTATGGTAGTCTCCAGAGAAGCTGAAGGGTTTGTGTGACAAGGCTAAAAGTGGATCTCTATCCCAATGAGCTAGGGAGTTTAGTATCACCCTATCTGTAAGACACTCGCAGCAGCACAAGAGAGGCAGAAACCACTTCAACCATTGCTAATAACAAATAAAGAGCTTACTTTGAGGCACTTCATATGCAGTATGCACCAGACTACCTCATTTCTATCTTCTCACACATGCCCCTACCATCATGTGAAGACTTGATAGAACACCACCCTGCAGATTGTACGATAAAAGTTAAATCCTGAAGATACAGATATTGAAGATTTTCAAGTTATTAGGAGTTCAAATGTGAGCTTCCCTGCAGCATCTGTTGCCTAGAAGTTACTGTGAGAAGAATGCAAACTACAGCAGCTTACATTGAAATGTAAGTGAAACCAATCAGTTCTGTTTCACTTTAGTCTGAAGTGCAAAAGTAAATACTGTTTTTCCTTAAAAGGTGCTGTCAGCAGTAATTAAGTCTCAGAGAACTGTTCTGCCTAAATACACTCATTAAAGTACCAAGAAGCTTTCTACTTAGGGAAATTCTAAGGATGACCTGTTGTACAGTTACCTCTGTTACACTATACAGCCAGGATCTGACCATCAGATTTAGTTGAAAATACTTCTATCATAGCAGACAACAGCACACATTTTGCTCTAAGAGCACAGTATGTAAGGATGAGAGTGCATCCACATATTGCTGGTTAGATTTTTGGTTTTGTCTAGGTCCACGTGTATGCAGTTTTTGGCCAGTTAAAAGCTAATTTGATCTGGTACTTTTGATAGCATTTTTTTGCTCATTCTTGAGCTGTCCATTAGGTGTAGCAGCAGTTTTAAAGTCATTGTCAGGTGCTTTTATCACTAAGAGTCTGAAAGGTTCAGTTGTTTTCCGAAGTCTCTGAACAACAACAGCATTTTGCAACTTTGCTTCCTCTAGTGTGAGTGTCTCATCTTGCAGCTCCCGAAAGGGCAGGGAAGTCGTCAGTGTGAAGGGAACACCTCCTTCTGATCCTTGATACTTTGTTATGAAGTCTCTGACATGGCTTATTCTGAGAAGAAAAAAGAAAATGGCATTGGAGCACTCCAGTCCCAACACAAACCATATGCATAACACACATAGCCACCACAGCAGAATGAGACACCCATTTCATGTAATAGCTGATGGCATAATAATGGAGGAATGCAGAAGGGGCAGTATCCTGAAGTGCCTCATCCACTTGGGAGGCAAGGACCAAGGTTTGCATGCTCCAAGAGCATTCCCAAGGGAAAAAAAGGATTAATATCTTATACTGCACACTCAAATGCTTCGCTATGGCTCAAATGGTAGTTACTCAAGCCTACCATTTCTTAACCAGCTGGTGGAGCTCTTACCTGAGGTTTCTGTAGCCAAGACCTATAGGAAAGATACATTCACTGTGTGGTACATGTAGCAGAACCATAATAATAAAGAAAGAGTTTGCAAAAATTGTCTAGGTATCTTGTGAGCTAACTAGGTCTAAATACAGTCCCCTTCTACCAAAGCAGGTGCAGCAGCAAATTCATTACAGATTCAAGCTACCTGTTAAGGTGTGAAGAACCTTGCAACAAGTGAGCAAGAGAGGTTTTACTGTGGAAGAACCAGGATTGACCAATTTAATTAGAAAATTAAGAGGACAGGATACATCTATACCAGCAAAACAAACATATTGTCAATGTCCATTCTCTGATCCTGAGGCCATCTGGTAGACTCTGGCTACTGGCAAATGATTAAACTCATCCTTCCTCTGCCCCTTTAACAGGGTAGCCCATGGGGTCTACCGCCTCCTATAAATGGTCCACAACCTGAACTAACACCTGAACCAAGCCTAGATATTGAGAAAGTGCTAGCTGGCTTGGGGGAAAGCCATCCTAAGAGTTTAGCAGCACAGATAATGACATTTTCACACCTTAGCCATACTTAGTAGGACAAATATAGACAGCATCTAATTCCTGTGCACACAGGCCTCAATGAGGAAACAGTGCTTGGTCTTACAAGCCAAGAGTCTGAAAAACCTCAAGCAGGAATAAATTTTTGGTTTGACATTTACAGGTGTCTCCATGAATTGTATCAAAGTTCATTGGGTCCCAAGAGCAACTCAGGCAATTAGCCACCAGCTACCCACTTTAACATGAACAAGTTCCTTCCCAGGCTCCATACTCGATGCTCCAGGGTTGCAATGGCTTTGCAACTGCTCAACAAGGGACACAACTTGATTCAAGACACAGCTGTGTGCTATTCCTACAGCACTGCTTTGCTAGTTGCTTCACACTCACATCTCCTCCATTCCCCATACTGCAGTGTTACAACACTACCTGCACTTTTGCTCCAGTGCTGTAACTTTAATCTTTCATCAGTAATCAAGTCATATCTAAAGTAGTAGTTACTGTGGTATATATACATTGTTCTGTCTGCAAAAAGGGTAAAAGTAATCAATTTGCCCAAACATTGCAATATATAAACTATAGCTAAATAACCTGCAGCATAATTAACAAATAATTGACATGTAATTAATAATTAGACATAATTAAAATTAAAATAATTTTTTTAAAAAGACATAATTAACAAATGTTACTGTTTCTCTACTGAAAGGAGTGCTACATATGCAATTACAATGCTTAAGGGCATGTACTCTAAAATTATTTCCTCCTATTTCTTATTACATCATACACAAATACTGTATATAGCACAAACATGCTGGTCTTGTGGCAAGAGGTTATATGATGATGGAACAGTCAATGCAAACCACTTCAAAAAGAGCATCACATCGGCAAGGCTGTTGTTCTGCTTATCTCCAACCTTTTTTTTTCCCCCCCTCCAAAAGCACTTAGAAGCTGTTCAAACTGCTATTTACCATGAAGACAACAAGTTTCTAAATATACTTAAATGTGTGAAACCTGGAATAATTAAGATATTAAGCCCTCTGATTAAGTATTTATAATTAAAATAACAATTGACCCTTCAGCAGTACATCACAACAGTATTTCAGTTCATACCTCAGCCCCCTAAAAGTAATAAATCAGGTCAAGTTAAAGGAAACAGTTACAGTCATTAACCCTCAACTGCTGAGCTTTTCTGCTGACCAGCAGTGTCAGAGATGTACACAGTTTATCCTGACAGCAGCCTGGGTTGTAGTAAATCTATGATCACTTTAAAATGCTTCAAAGAGAAGCACAGGCAACATACCCTTTCCATATGATGTGACTGTATAATAGTTTGGAGTAATTTATCAAATTACAAATTTGAGAAAGGTCTCTAAAAACAACAGTTCTACAATTTAAACATTTAATCCTACTTTCTCAAAGCTCCTGCATATATATATATATCTGCAGTGCTGACACCTTCTGACATCACCCCCATTTATAAGTCACTTCAGGAACTGGAAGTTTTACTAAGAATTCAATTCTTAGTTATTTCTAACTAAGAATTGAATTCTTAGAACTAAGAATTACTAAGTATTCTATTCTGCCCACATTGACATGCAGGTGACGCACCTCCCCTGCCTAGTGTGCTGACTCTGGCCCACCCTAGGGTGGAGCCAGAGAAACCCGAGTCACATCCACCAGCTCCCAGCTGTGGTGTTGCCTATGTCCAATGACCAGCAGGCTTTTTACTAAGAAATTTGCTCCAGAGGTAATCATTTTGTGAGATGCCTGTCATCTTAAAAGCTTTCCTCTAGCAATGAGCAATGCATACACCTGAACTTCCACTGACCTACAAAGAACTACTACAGTTTCCTCAGATTTTCATTTATGCTCAGTTATGTTCTGACTATTAACATCAGTTCACACTCCTCGTATGCTCCCCTCTTGTCAGCTGAGAGATTTCTCAAAATTTGAGAGGAGGTTTTCTAAACACAGCAGAACAGCAGTCTGATATTAAGTGACTTGAGAAGGTAGATTAGTCACAGAACTTAGAGACTTACGAAGTGTACAGGCACAGGACAAATAGTTCAGATGCAAATACATATGACAGAGAAAAAAAACCATCTTACCTATGAGAAACATTAAACTTTTGAATTATCCTTTCCCCATCAGCTAACCAGATCTGGACATTAGTGATAGGCTCCATATCATTTAAGGGCACTAAAGGCAGGTGTCTTTTGTTGTCAGGTCCTTCATGATCATCTCTTACTTTAGAGATTATCCTTGGAGTAGCACTGAAAAGAAAAGCCGTAAGAGATTATGCCTTTTGTGTAAATGTGTAAGCTTAAACCTCCCTCCAGACCTCTGCTTCTGTAGCTTTCTGCCCTGTATCAGGGTGCCTTATTTTTTTAACAAATACAGAAATACTGACATAAATGTCACTGTTTGTTTTTTTTTTAACTGTATGCCAATATGTTCACTTGAAGACTCCAACAGGCTAAAGAACTAGTTTGCTCATGTTAAACATTTTTATAAGACAGAAGTGAACTTAAATATCAGAGGATTAAATACAAATACACAAGAGATGAAACAGTCTGAAGATTCCTCATGCATTTTTTTGTACTCTAATTACACAGGTGAAATTTTAAGGGGTTTAAGCATTGAATTTGCATACTTAATGTTAATTTTCACCATAATGTGATTACAGTAATTCAATTTAACAATGTTGTTGCCTTGATTTAGACCTCAGGATCATCGATTTCAGCTTAGAAGCATTACTCATCTATCACAGAAATTGACTTCATGTGAAAATCCAGACTGATGCACGCAGCACTTGGATTTTGTTTTTTTTCTAAGGCACTTTCAACAGCTGACCCTACCATAAGGGGAAAGACCCATAAAATGACTTGACAGAATATAGGGACCTCAGCCCAAGTGCGTGGTCTTAAAAATTTTTTCCAGTTTTTTTTTTTTTTTTATTTGCAGAAATGTCTAGAGCTTAGTGCTTCTTTCAATACTAAGCTTGTTCAGCATATGCTGTTTAAGTCATCATAGGCCTGATCCAACGGGTACATCCTCAGCTCATGTGAGTATAACCAGATGTCCACTTGCAAAACAATAGCAGTGATTTAAGGAGTTACCATTTCTTCTCTGAGCTCAGCTGTGGTCACTGACTACATGAACATTTCATGGTGGTTTGCCAAAAAGCTTTCTCTTTGCACAGAAAATTTATGAGTTACTTTTTCTTGAGAGAGAAGCTGGTAACCAATTGCCATAGAACAACAGCCTTAACAATACTACATCTGCTTTGCAGACAAACCTCATCTTGCACCCTTATGTTCTTGTACCTGTCAGTTCAATCATAAAACAGAAAAGTCACAGCCAATTTATTACTAAAACAAAGATGGCTAATGATTTAATATATTCAGGTTAATAAAGTTAAGAGTCTTGGGCTCAAGCCCTTCTCAGTCTGAGGTATTTCAAAAACTCTTTATCACCCACTGCTTAGTTAAGTGCCCCAACTTCTAGGCTATCAGCTGGTAGAGGCACTTTTTATTTCTTCCATTGAAACTCTGCAAAAAGAATGAGAATCAAGGACTCTCATTCCCAAGTGAGTGATAAGAGATGTTCACTGCAACTGGAGGCAGATGAGGGATACAGAACTGACCGTTTTGCATTACACAGAAGTCAACTGGGGCACAAGAACTTGGCACCAACAAATTCCAAGAGGCACATCTATAAAACATACTGGTACTCCAAGTACCAGTGAATTAACTATCATCCACCTGCCTCTACTGGTTTACTTACCTCACACCCAGCTTGACCTCAATACAAGATTAAACCTAATTGCCCTCCAGATCTGGAAAAAAAAGCTGGAGCACCAGCAAGATAATGTTAAACAGTTTGGGGAGCAGAGAAAAAAAGCAAAAGTTCAAGTCATACTTCGACAACAATCAGCTTTTGCCGTCTACTCCATCAGTGGTGTTCAGTTCCAGGTTCAGCCACTAAACTGTAAGAGCTCATGTGCGAGTTAGCCGTTTCCAGTACAGTGGCAGATGGAGAGGCAGTCAACTGTGCAGCTGCCAGGCATCTGGTTTAGCCTGGGCTGAACCACCTTTTAGCCCATCACTCACAGCTGTAATTCAGACAACTGTCTCAAATGGATACAGATTTTGGTGTCATTCTCAAACCAACTTCCCTCATGGTCACATCTTTGAATTTGTGGCAGGCACTGGAGCTGATTCTTTCAAGAGCAACTATGTATGAAACTGAAGCCAACACGTTAAGTGAAGCTGTAAGAGAAAAATCTATATTCACCAAGGTGTAAAGCACTTCTGTACTTAACTTTGCTCTTGTAGAACTGGCAGATAAAGCCATCTAGTGGTGGGAGCTTTGACTAAAGCCACAAACCAATCATCTAAGTCTGTTATTATCCTGAGTTCAAAGCATTATCACTCCTTCTAAAGGCTTATTCCTTTTATAAGATTATCAAAAGAAGATGTAAACTAAAGATTGAAGAGGCATAAGAGCCTCATGTTAACTTTCTGAAAAGAAAAAAAACATGAGTTAGGAATTATGCCTTACCCTGAGTAATGGTTAAGAAGCTTGACACACAATGTTTTACCCTAATGAGGTTATAGAGCAAGCCCACTTTGCTACAAGGGATTTCAGTCAATAGTTTAATTAACATGCTTCTGAAGTAGTCTTTAAAATGCATTGATAAGCTTAATAGAAAAGCGAGGTTGCAAATTTTGTTATAATCCCAAACTACTAAATGCAGCTGACTGTGGTAGATCAAACAGAATATATCCGTTAGTTACATAGGTTCATAAGGTATATTGGAAAAGTCTGGTAAGTTTCACTTGTTTCTCCTGTACAACAAAAAGGGAAAGGATCAAGCTCATCTGAATTACATCAAAAAACATACCATTTCTAGTTCCTACATTTTTCTCTAACAAAATTTTTAATGAGCCAGTCAACAAGACTGATTCATAATGGTTCATCTGCCACCTAATCTATCCATCTGGCAACACTGACAGAAAATGTGTAACTATTAAAAAAAATGTTTATTTGATAAGCAGAAGTTTAGTTAGGTCATAAGCTAAAGTAAACTGTTCAGTCACTTGTCTCTCATTTCTGATTAAGCACACAAATATAACTGTGGAAAAGTTCTATAGCTTAAAGCTTGTTACAGGTCTCAGAAAGCACTACTATTTCCCCACAAAGTTTTTCTGCTGAAAAAGTAACATATGCATGCAATGGACATTTATTAACATCAGGAAGTAAGCACTACTTTATGGAGTAAAAGCACTTATGGCTCATGTTTCCAACATCAGAAAAAATATTTACTTGTTTTTAAAGAAAAGGCTCTGATAGCATAGCACTGAATAGACTAGCAAAAGTAAGGGGAAAAAAACCACCAAGGCATTTTATCTAGTCCATAAAGAAAAAAAAAAAAAAGGTTAAGCAAGCTGTAGGATGTCTCAGTGTACAAGACCAGTCAGCCAGCCAAAATTCACAGAATAGCATGTTTCCAGAACCAAACTTGCCTATTAGGAAGCAAGACCATTGCTTGCTGTAGGAATGACAGAACACGACAAGCAGCTAAACAACCATTTAGCACTAGTTAGCAGCAGAAAACCAGCATGCTAAAGGTCTTTTTTGCTTTTGCTATATACAGGTCTACTTGTAGATAAGATAAGGTTAAGTTCTTGACCTTTGTTTGCTCAGGATTTCAGTACTAGCAAAAGCAAGCCTTGCAGCAGCTCATCCATCTCTCAAGGGAAGATTTTCCCTATTGACCATAACTACTCAAGCATGTAGCAAATGAACGGACTGTACTACAGCAATGGATGAAACTGATAAAACAGGTACTTGCTTCTCTCAGGCAGCCTGGAACTACTCATCCTTTACCACAATCAGTCTTTTACTCTGCACCTTATTATCTTAATCCCTTGCCTCACCAATTCCTACCCAGGTTATGCTTTTCCTCGGCACAGGCATTAACAGCAAGCCCTTTCCACTTAATCATAGAATTGTCTAGTTTGGAAAAGACCCTTAAGATCATTGAGTCCAACTATTAACCTAACACTGCCAAGTCCACCTCTAAACCATGTCCCTAAGTGCCTCATTTACATATCTTTTAAATACCTTCAGGGCCAGTGACTCCACCACTTCCACAAGACAACACCTTCATGGAAGGAATGTTTCCCAATAACCCATCTAAACCTCCCCTGCTGCAACTTGAGGCCATTTCCTCTTGTTCTATCACTTGTTAATTGGGAAGAGAGACCAACACCCACCTTGCTACAATCAAAACAAAGCAGTTCACCTAAGGTTTCACCACAGTCTACTAACCCCAGTCAGCAGATCACTAAGCAGTCCCACCTGTGAAGGCCTCTGGTCACAGAATACGTACTGTTCCCTAGGCCGAGGTCTGCTTTTACAGGCAAATATGAAAGTCTTACACAACAGGGATACGTGAAGCGGGTAATTTGACTGGAGTAAACAAAAGTCACAGGCATCAAATACATAAACTCCTGGCCTGCTCCTCTACAACAGCCTTCCAAAATACAATACCGTTTGGTTGTAAATCAAGTCCAGCTTTAGCTCTGGCATTAGTGGCTGACAGCCTCCAACCACACGAGAGTCATGGAGTAAAGGAAAGAGGATCACTGCTAAAGAGGATCACACTAAAATTTCTTACTGCCATAAATACATGGTTAAATACTGAGGAATTTTAAGAGAATGCAAAATAACCTCTTCTTCAGTTTCCTTTATGGGACTGTCAGACTCCCTCTTCTCATGCCAAGTATTGCACATACAGCTTCAAAAGAGATTATTTTCTCTTAAAACACAGAAGAGTGAGAGCCTTTCAGCTAGGAACAGTTCTGTTAGTATTGAAAACTAAAACAAAGATAACAAACAAGAACACAGCCAGTGTATCAACGAGAACACAGCCAGGAGGTTGTGGGAGCCAATTATTCCCCATGCAGCACTCATTAGACACACCTAAATCCTGCACTCAGATTTACCCAAGATAAAAGATGTTGACAAACTGGAACAAGTTCCATGGAGGGCCACCAAGATGGTTGTGGGCTGCATCATTTGCCCTGTGAGGAGAGGCTAGAGGAAAGGCACTTGTTCAGCCTGTGGCAGAGACTGTGTTGGTACCAGGTACCTAGTAGCAGCCTGCCAGGGCCTCCAGGGGGTCATAACAAGGAGTGAGCCAGGCTCTTCA
>JAVJGJ010000059.1:36760880-36773261 GCA_035590215.1 Microhierax caerulescens | reverse complement strand
AGGTATCCAAGGTGCCCCCCCCCCCCCATTCTGTAAAATATATAAATATATGTACATCCCACTGCATTTTAAACTTGTCTTTGTACAACTGTTTTTATTCTTCAGATGTAAGTATTTGTCAGCGATACAGCAGCATCTTTCTGAGCTTCTGAATCTTCTTGAAGTAGTGCCAGAGGAGGATTTCAGTGATTAGAACATGAATAAGTATAGCACTAGGAAGACAAAGCCTTTGCTTTTGGAAGCGACTGTTGGGAGACAACAGATAGCGAGGCTGTGTTTTGTGCAGAAAGCATACTGGGATCCTTTTCATGCAGTTGTATGTATTTTTTTCCCAAAGTTGACTGGAACAGTGTGTCTTTTTGAAGTCTTTTGGGTGTCATGTCAGGAAACCAGCCTTACTACCAGCAGTTAATCAGGTTAATGGGTAGCTAGAGTTTGGAGCTCTGGCAGAGACGATACGCTGCTTATTTGTGCTATGTGACTGAATTTTCTTCCACGGATGTTCAGACTTGGACTCCCGGAGAAAAGCTCTTCAGTGGCAATGCGTGTAATTACCTTTCAGAACGTATTTTAAAGGATCATCTATTTGTTCCTTACTGGCAACAAAAACTGAGTTAGCAATCTTAATGGCATCCTGTAAGATGCTGATTAGACCAGATGAGGGGTTAGGAGTTGCCTTCCAGCTCTTTTGTATCTATTTCCTTTTTTTCCTCTTGGCTTTTTCTGGTATACATAGGGGTTTTTTTGCATACGTTTACAAGGATAGGCTTGAATCCCTCCTCTCCCAAGAGCTTAAGTTTCTAGTCTTCCATTTCAATATTATGTTGAGTTACATATTAATAATGTCCATTTTTGTTTGGTCTGTATCTGGAAGCAACACACGTTCTGTGCAAATGGGCTATGATTGTCTAAATACCTTTATCGTATTCTCTGTATTCCCCCTATAGTACTTGCTCATCTTAAAGAAAGCAATGACATCAGTCTTTGAAAAGTAAACTGTTTTGAATTATTGACTGGCGACCATGCATTCAGCGACTGAGATGAATACGTGTGTGTCCACTGACCAGAAGCCGGATTAAAATGAACAAAATCCCTCACTAAATGGATCAAGAAGACAAGAAGTTTATTCTCTGAAATGATGTCATAGCAGAGTGCATAGAAAGGGTACAGAGAGGAAAAAAATGTTTTTTTTTTCTTCCTGTTTCCAGGATTGGTTTGCACACTATTTAAAAGAAGTTGAAGCTCTCCTTACGTAAATTTGTGTTCTATCTTCATACAAATCAGATTATTTATTTTTTTTTGTTTATTATTTCTGGCCTTCAGACTTGGGAAGTATTATGACTCTGTATTAAAGCATTCTGACAAGAAAAGTGCTTCACAGTCTTCCAAAGTTTTCAGAAACATACAATTGTAACACAAGACTTGTAATCCAGTGGACTTTTCACACTATGAAAGAATTGAGTATACTGTCACCATAAATGGTTAAATTTGTGCTCTAGATTTACTAATGTCTGATGTTTTCAGATATTGAGTTGTGATTGTGGGTAACACTTACCTGGCAATTTAAATGATTTTTCTCAGTCATCTCAAAACATAAATCAGAAATGTTGATCCAGAAAACTAATGAATTTATTGTGAAATAAACACTCTTAAATCATGTCAGCATATTAGTTAGACATTTTACAAATGTATACAAGATTAGATTAATTTAATTAGTCAAGAAAGCATTAGCAGTGCCTTAAGAGCTACTTGAAGGCACTGTGATAATTGTAACACGCGATCCTAGCTGAAAGTAGTACTGCCAACATCGTTCAGCGTACTCGTTGGCAACCTAGAGCTCTCCATTGTACTTAATTGCCAATAGGAGCAAACACGGGCTTGAGGATTGACATCGAGTGCTGTAGTGTGGGAAGGTATAAAGTTAAGCGGCATTTTTGTACTCTGTAATACCAGTATATTTCAGTGTCTCTTCAGTCTGTAACAATAAATATTTTTTTCTGATTTCTGGGCGATAATGCAGCCTTTGTAGCATAAGCTTATCGCTACGTTTTGCTCCTTAAAAAGTCTTTAATGGACAGCTATTGAAAACATAGAAAATTAACTTTACAAAAATGACTATTACTTCTCTTCAAATACTAGCTTTAAACATAGCCCTTAGAGCTTTCTAAAATTTAATTTTTCCTTTATGAAGGAGCTTGATTCAGGTGAGCAGATTTTCTTCGTTGTCTTTGCAATGTATCTTACACTGTCCTGGATGTTCTGTGGTTTAGAATAAAGCTATAGGAAAAGTTGGAGTTTCTTTCTTATGCTGGAGAAATTACACTAGCTGGCTACCTGCGTGTAAAGCTCTTCAGGGAAAAAAAGGCTCCTCTCAGGTATCTATGTTTTTAAAGAAGTTCATTGTCTTACTGTTTGAGTTTACAGCAACATCAATAAAGGTGATGAGGCTAACACTTTCACAGGTCTTTGAAATATGTCCTGAAGTACAGAGCCTTGCAAAGTTACTCCAAACAACTTCATTTAAAGGTAGATTCCCAAGAAAGCTCGTCTTTTCAGCGTGTAATAAAATGTTGGGTTCTTTCTGGTTTAGTGGTCCACTGCTCTTTTGGGACTTGGCAGGAGAAAATCAGTGATCTAAAATGAATCGTGCCGTCTGTTCCTTGGTAGCGTGGTACCAATACACCTGTGAACAGTGGGAAATTGAGCAATTGTTGGAAGCAATTTGTCCAAGATTCCGTCAAAATACCCTCGAGTCAGCATTTGTAATCCTTCCGTTTTTTTCCAGAGGGGTGTCCTGAGTTCGAATTCTTCCTGTGTACCTTTTGCCAGTCAGTCTGGGCCACTGTCAGAAGTGGGGACACCTCTGAAGAGCTTGCGGTTTGTTTTGGGAGGCAGTCGCCCATCCTGTTGGAAGCTGGCTATCTTTGCTGTCACGCTGTTACAGGGCCTTAAAAGGAAGCAATCTAGGGACTAATCCAGGGAGTGAATAAGACCTCCAAAGAATACTCAGGAAATGGTGTTGATGTTTGGTGTACTGCATTGCTTCCTCTGAAAATTGGGTTTGTCCCAAAGTAATATTAATAAAAGCTGCTTCTCCAACTACTGTCTCTTGGTTTAAACTTAAAGCAGAAGGCTTAACCCATTGCCATGAGAGATCCCATGACGATTTTGCAGGAGTGGCATACAGCTTGGGGTTATGCAAGATAATTAACTCAGGTAATTACATTCTGATCACCTCCATCCCCCTGCAGTTTCAGTTGGATGTGGTATAGTTTTGCACAGCCTGCCCTAAATTGTCGAGTGTTTGCTATACTGTGGAAAAGTTTTCATTCCAGTCTAATGATCCTTTAAACGATTTCTGTGTAAAACTTTATAAAAGCCCTTCTCAAACCAAAGCATCAAGCAAGTAGGCATCTGTGAGCTGAAGCTTTCACTGCTCTTATTTTGTGGCTGTGACTGTTTGGAAGGTTGCTGATCATTTATTAGACTTTTTAGTTCGACTGTATTACTTTGTGTGCGGAGAGTATCAGTTATGAACCCATCTATTGCAAAGGGAGTTGGAAATATTTTTTCAGCCTTTTTCATCCTATCGTGTATTTTTTGGTTTTGTGCTCTTCATGTTTTGCTGCTTTTTCTAAACAATTTCTCCATCTTGTGAGTTTACCCTTTGAAGTGTTGTCTTTACTACCTTTGATGGGATTTTCATGCTTGATTTTAATTTTGCTTTGGTTAAGTGTTGTTTTGCGTTTATACTTGCTTGGACTCTTTTCCTGAATAAATTTAACTTCTTTCTTGGTAGCTGTTAAAACAGGTCACTTTTCAACCAGTTGTGAGATTAATATGTTATCTTCTAGTAAGCTTTTTCATTTTGCACTGTTGAGTATATGTATGCTATAGCAGCTTCAACTCCAGTTGAACTAAGTACAAAGGAGGTGGCTTTAGTACTCCTACCAGAAAGACAAAATCTACGAGCTTGTCTAAGTTACGTGGTTTTTGTAGCCTGTTCTGAATTTTCTTCTAGTAGTGTATGCTAATGACCTAATGCCCACCCTTGGTGGAAAGTTTGTGTCCAGTTGCACTTGGAGCAGATGCTTTCAGTTTGGGTGTTTTCTGATTTGGGAAATGGTCTTTTTGCTTTTCTCCAACCTCTAGTCATTTGCTACATTTTAAATGGATAAGTAGGTGAGCTGAGCTATTTGAATAACCTGAGATGAAGAAGCTGTTCTTTCTGTGCACGTGGAAGAAATTACTTACATTGAAATTTGTTACCATTTCAGCAATCCTTCATTCCAAATACCTAATAACTACCTTCTATTATTTCTCTGATTTATCTTTCAGACTTTGATTGTTGCTTTTATTATGATTTAAATGTCAATACATAAATCTTAAGATTTTGTATTACCATTTTACACAATTTTAATTTGGTTTGTCTTTTGAAGTACTGTCTTCAAGTATGCTGTAGCTAGAGATACAGAAGTGTTTTCAATCCCACATTTTTTTTTCCCACAGAATGCCACCTTCCTTTAGCTTCACTTGCTACAGACACTTCCTTGCTTAGTTTACTGAGTCAAGTACTGGTTGCGTCCAAACCTTGAGGAACCCTCTGGTCCAAGGGTTCTCTCTGTTCTCCTGCTTGCTATCCTCATTCGGGTCATTGTGCTGCTTTATTTAGTTTTATAGCAGTACTAGAAGGAGGCCACGTGCTCTGTACTTTCTTTGGAGTGGGGTTGTTGAGCAGAAACAAGATGGGGTTTGTGAGCTAAGGGTAGTAAAAAAAAGGTGTGTGACTGTTTTCATTTTTTCCGCTTCTGAATTGTGATAATTCTCAAATGTTTACATAAATACAATTTTTGCTTTCTAAGTCTTCATTAACAGAATCTAGAAAGTCATGAAAATGGTTAATATGGTTCTGACTGAAAATGTCTTGCTTTTAGTGTTCCTTCAGTGTTAAATTAGGAAGACCAGTGGTTTTTAAACCTTCTGATATGTGAATTTTCTAGAAAAACTTTCGAGTGAGGTGTGGACCTCCGTACAGCAAGTAGAGACCCCTTCGCAGTAGACTTGCTCTTCTGAAGGTGTGTGATCTCACGTGCTGCGAGCTGTTAACTTGGCAGTTGTGGAAGCCAATAGCTTTGCCAATATTAATGCTTGCCTGGCCATTTGATCAGTTGGCTCAGGATCAGGTTGCTGATCCTGCTGAACTAACCCTCTTCCCCACATCCTCCTGCTCCCCCTTGCTCCCCCCCTCCATCCCTTTGTTTTAATTACCAGCTAAAAATTCAGTGTCACCCTAATATTAGCGAAGGTGCGAAGGAGAGGAACGGAGCATTCACGGTGGAAATGCTTGGGGCAGGGAAGTGATGATGGGTAGAGGACAAACCTCAGCTCGCTGTTTATGGCCTCTGTCATCGTTTGGCAAAGGCTCCTCTGTAGCTCCAGCTCCCTTTCTTTTGTGAACCTGGAAGCAGCCTGTCGATTGCAAGAGTTTTTTGGATGTCAGATGAAAAGCCATTGGAAGGGACTTAGCCTGGATTCGCACAGGTGTCTTTTTCTGTTGTATGCAGGAGGAGTGGTTGCGAGCGTGAAAATACGCAATAAACAGTGTTGTAGGTAGTGTTTTCTATTTTTAACTTGTAAACTTTTAACTTTTCTCAAAAGCTTTCACATTTTTTAAATAACCTGAATTCTAGATTCGGAGAGTTCCAGGAAATAAAGTGGAAAACTATTGAAAAAATGAAGCAGATCTTCTCATGCAAAAATTACGGGGTTTTTACCTGAATGAGTTGGGAAGAATTTATTCTTCTGAAAAAGTCTAGATGGTGTGTTCTTTATATTCTGAATAGCTATTATCGATGTAAGCATTGTTTACTGAAAACAAAAATATACAGAAGCTGAATATTAAAAGAATTTAGATCATCCTTCAATTGAGGCATCCTTTACTATCGTTATCGCCAATGAGATGCAGCATTAATAGCTGTTTATTCCACGATCTTCAAGCACTTAAGCATGAATATTGCTATTTTTCCTTAACACCTGTGGAGAGCCAGTGTCTGATAAATGACTGTGTGCAACTAAGTGGAAATTAGAGAACTGCAGCCAGAAGATGGGTTCTTTTAAGCCAACTTTGTCTCTTTTTCAAGGTATCAGTGAGGTTAACACATGAGGTCCTTGATGAAACTTGAAGTTCTTTGTAAGGTAGTTAATGTGCTTTAATCCAAATAAATTCCTTCCCCAGCTTCCCATCATTTGATGGCACAAGCAGTGTACACACTGAATTTTTAGGACACAAAGGTAGATGTTTAGGGTGCAGCAGTACATAGAGTATAGACATGAATACAGCCTGCTGTGACCTCAGGTTGAGTCATGGTTACCTTCTTCCCCCAGACAAGTGCATCAGGTCTTGCCTTTTCCCCCTGAGCAGGTTTGTCAGTCCTGCCATAGAAGAGGGGCTGTGGGCATTTGCCAGGAAAATGTGGGTTGGAATGGGGAGGGAAGAGGAGCTTGTGAGGATGTGTTGGTGCTGGAGAGAGTGGGTAGTGCAATGTGTCATCCTGAAATTAGGACACAGCGCAGATGTGTAAGGCAAGGTGTGGTCCCCAGTTTGAGCACATGGATGACAGTGTTGCAGCTACTGAAAATTTGCGCTGAGCCTAAGGACAGTTTTAGTCCTTTTTGTCTGTGAAGATGCTATAAAGCAAAGTGGCAAACTTGAAAAAAATAAATTGAAATAGAATTTGAAGGGATTTACTAGATTCTGGTCAGATGACATCACAGTCATGGTAGATAATTTGTTTCATCTAGTTACTAGAACTTTGAATGAAATAAGAGGAAAACTAAAAATATCAAAAGGCTTCACAATCTTCTTAAGATATTTTTTTTAATTACTTTAGTATGCCTAGCCCCAAAATGCATTAGGAAGGATACCTAGCTGTTACCTAACTTTCATCGGATTTTACAGTATACATTTAATGAGATATATTTGTAGAAGTTGATGTTTTAATCCATGTTTTTTACTTTTGCAGAAACTGATACACAAGGGAGCAAGTGGCTTATCCAGATTCACTGGACAGACAGTGATTTTGGTGTATTTTGTTGGTATGTTTGAAATGAAATTATAGATTAAACACAGAAGAAGCAAGTTAGTTGTTAACTGAGTAGTTATCTGAGGGCAAAGATGAGTGATCAGCTTAACCAACTGGTTACACAATCACTTTTTTTTTTTTCATGAACACAAGTTTTATTTGGAAAGTCCAACTTTTATACCATTAGGATAAAAATGTTTATTAAATGCATTAAATATCCCCAAGTATGTATTTTATTTCTTTTAATAGATAGCCCATTTCCACAAGAGCTTGGCATGAACTGGTAGGGGAAAAAGTAGATCTGATTTTTTCCAGGCATACTTTTGAAATATGAATCCAGGTTATTAATATTCTGGAACATCTGAGAAGATGTGTTGTTATTCATAAGGTACATTTTAAATTGTTAGAAATAACTAGAGAACCTGGATTCAGTTTCTCTAAAGTTAGTTAAAGTAAGACTGAGAGATGTCTACAGTCACTGCTGTCTTTTCAGAGTCAAACGGAGATGAAAAAGTTAGGAAAAAAGAGGAAAATATCAGACGATAAAAATTAACTATAGTTATAGTAGAGGTTTTTGAAAACCTGTAGCTGAAACAGGTTTCTTGAAAATGTTTATATTGTTATTATTAAGACAAAAGTAAATTTCAGGGTGTCTTATGCTTGTTCAATGGGGCAAAAAGAAAATCTAAAATAATTTATGTTTTCAGCAAAATGCAGAGGAATAGTATTGATCATTTGAAGATTGAAAGTCATTGTGTCTAACTTCGTGTCTTAGATGTTGGAAGAGGTCATATAAAAGAGAAAAACATAGATGCTGAAAGGTTTAAAACATTAGGTTGTAAAGTTTCATGTCTGTGTTGTGAAGTTGTATGAGCAATCATGATAACTTTCAGGGAGTGGCAGAGTTACTCAGAAGAAGGGTGTGACCCACAAAATGCGTGGCAAGGAGAGCAAGTTTGACCGTGGTGGAAAACTCAAAATATTCATGTCTGCATACCTGTGTTTTAATACAGCTGAACCTATGGCAAACCAGGTGGAGTCGTCTTCACAAACTGTAGGATCTGGTTGTGGTTTGAATGTCATGTCATCCCTTACTCAAACACTCGATGGACTTTGCATTGACGTACTTGGAGATGACAGGGATAGAGATGGTTCATACTCATCCTGTATTACCAGACTGCTGGATTACGGTTATCTTGCAATGTTCAGACCAGCAGTGTAGCAAGGAGTTCTTTGGATATTCTCTTGGCCAGGAGATTCAACTTCAAAAGCAGAAGAAACACCCTCACTCCCCCACCCCCCATCTTTCAATATGCTAGAAGTAGTCTTTGTATTTTAACTTGAAAATTAATCAGTTATTGTGCTTTAGCTAGCTGGTCTCTGTGAAGGCAAACCCTTGTCGGTGAGGTCTCCCGTGGTATACGTGTCCTTCAGTAATGCTGAAAGACTGTATCGGTGTAGTCCCTTTTTTCCTAAGAGGATGGATTGAGAAGGAACAAGTCTGTTTTATTCACTGATTTCTAATTTGCGTTCTTTCAAAACATAAGGACTTGTCTCTAAATACGTAAAGCTGTGTTTCTATCAAACTTTTTTTTTTTTAAATTTAGGGATGGATAGGGAAGAGACTACAGATAATACTGTGTGTCAGTGTTTTTGTGGCTTGTTCATGAATGAGCATTTTATAACAAACATTTTTTCCATCTTTCTCCTTTTCATGCAAAGTAGAGAAAACATAGAGATAAGTATCCAGCTGTATTTATTTTATTGCTTTACTTACTCATTGTAGGTATGTTTCTAGATTTATTGCTACTGTCATTCAACTGCTTTTGGTGAAGGTGTGTTACCAGAGTTTGCCCCGCTACCTCTGCAAGACTCTGGCTGTTGAGTCTTAGCTCAACAGCTAATTGGCAGTGCTCATGCAGCTGTCACATGCCATTTTACTCTGGAATCCAAAGATAATGAAGACTATGTTTTGCCAGCCTGGACCACGGATGGTATCTTGTTAACTCCAGTTATTCCCTTACTCATTATTAGTGTGAGCGCTTTCTGTAAGCAGCTGTGCTGGGTTCTGGCTGTTCTGCATCACAGCTGGAGTTCGGTGGGTCTCTCATTTCTGTTAGATTGATACAGTTGTGTTAAATTTTGTTTACTGCTTTTGTACTTCCTGATGCTGTATAAACTCGATTGGTTTATTCTATGCTTGCTTTTTCTTTGTGGCTTTGGTATGCTTTCAGGCAATTTCTGACATGGTTAAGATTTTATTAATTAGTATTCTCTGCATTCTCTCAGCATGTGAGTGTGTTTGCTCCAGTGCCCATGTTTCATTAGAAGCTTTTGAGTTCAGCACGTTGGTTCCTGCTTCTGCAATTGCATTATTAATTTCTTAATTTTAAAGTTTGATTCTTGTATCGTACATTTCTCTTTTAATCCCAGAACATTTTCTTGATGTATACTTTTAAGTAATAAGTTTCTGGGCTGAAGCTGAAGTACTGTTTTTAATCATTTAAAGGTATAAATGGTTTGAGACCCAGTTACTTGAGGGAGCAAGTTAAGTGGAGTCGAATAGTTAGACCTCTTTTGCTATAAATGGAAGTGGTGGATAGACTGCTCTCTGTAAAGGCTTCTCAAATTGAAATTAATTTCTTTCCTTGTTCTAGCATATCCCAATTTGACTAATCTGTTGAGTATAATGAAAGCTCCATCTCCATATTTTACTGTAGGTAGGTGAAAGTTCTGGATGGCAGTCTAGGTGTGATTTGTTTCCCTAGAGCTTGAATTTTTAAGGTGGTTAACTGGAAAATGGAGCATGGATTCTTATTAATATACTTAAAATGTCAGTGATTTCTCATTGTAGTAGCTTTGTCACTACTTCATAGTAAAACATTTTGTGTGTTAGCGCATCTTGTACAGCAGGTGTCCTAACAAGTTAGTATGTGGGCTTGACTATCTTAAAATTTAGGCTTGCTTTGTACTTGCTAAGTTATGTGTGGAGTTAATATGCAGATAAATGAGGCTTAGCTGAAAATACTATCCTAAACAAAGAACAACCAGAAATCATTGCCTCGTTAAGTAAACCCCTTCATTGCTAGTCTAGTTCCTTAGGCAACTGCACTGATGTGGTCACATTGACGGTTAGCCTGCTCTTCCAGTTTTTTGAAGTTATTGGCTGGTATCATTTGATAGTATTGGATGCTCAGCTCAAAGATGCTCAGCTTTTATGAATTTTGTGAATATTGGTAACTCGGTGGCACAGGGAGATGTGAAGCAGCAGATTTTGTCTTCAGGTTAATTGCTAGTATTTTACTTTACCTGCCAGCTGGCTTGTTGGTATGCATGAGGCTCAGGAGTAACTACATCACTGTGTGTTTCACCAATAAATAGGCAGGACAAATGAGGAATACTAGCTAATTTTGAGACTTGGGGCCAGAGGCAGGGAACTGGAGGAAAGGTGGTCATAGGAGACCTGAGAGGAGCTAGAATTTTTGCAGAGGAAGGGGCAGAGATAGAGTGTAGGAACCTATGCATTGTGAATTTCACTGCTCACAAAATAGCTTTAATGTTAGCCCTTGTAAAGCTTCATTACATGCTTGTTTCTCTTCGTTGGTTTCATTTTCTCTGTCTCGCCTAGCCGGTTTAAAACTGGTTCTGTGGCTTACCTTGAAACTCCACACAGGGTAGCTCTTGTAGTTTCAGAAAGTAGTTAGTAAGGTTGGCTTAGCCATGATGCATTTCTCCAAGTCCACAAATAAACATGGCTGATGAAAGCAAAAAGTACATACAGAAATGCTTACAGTATTCAGAAGTAAGTATGTATGCTGTTAAATTTTTGTGAAAGGTTGCTATTCTGTAGTTGCAGAGTGTTACAGAAAACAGCTGGGTGTATTTTACTGTGCTACACGAGGTGCAGGTGTTCTGTATTTAGGAATGGTGGCAGTTAACCTCTGTTACCACTTTGACTAAGCCTTAGTTTTAGATCCCAAATTCTGCTTCATCTAATTTGAAGTTTTAATTGTGATCTAGTATAGATATTATTTTGGGTTACATTGGTGTACTTCCTGAAGAAGGGCAGTAATGTTGAAGAAAAAAGTGTGGGTTTGGTTTTTTGTCTAGGGTTAAATGAATTCTAAGACTGAACTTGATATAGACATCGTTCTTTCCTTGGATTTACCTTGACAGGCTAAAAATTACCAAAGTTAAAACTACTTTTAAAATTAGATGTGAACATAGGCTGGTTAGCATTTAATACTAGGTTTTGGTGTTTAGTATTTTTTGGTATTATCAAAAGTATTAACAAGTATTTATAGTATAAATAAAAATTGCATATAATCAGTAAATAATACTATATCATAATTAATATAAATTTTATTATTTTAGTACTATTATAAGTATCTAATATGAGTTAATATTTGTTAAAAATATATGCTGGGGGATGGAATGTTAAGGTGTGGTGTAGACAACCAATTTCACTGACAGCTTTCTGTTCTGCAGACAGTGGTCCCGTCTTCACCTTGTGGTTTGTTTTCTTACACTATCCTTTGTACTTGTCTGATCCCTCAGTGAAATGATTCAGCTCACTAACCAGGTAGGAAGCTACTCCAGCAGAGGGGAAGCGAACTTTTAAAGCTTTAGTGAAGTAATTTGGCTATGGGGGGTTCAGAGGAACACCAGGGCATCAGAGGAGGTTGGAGTGGTGCTGTGTAACCAGGCAAGGGAGCACACGGGTCAATCCCTGGGTTCTGTGGTGCTGGGTTGTCTTGTCGAACTACGTGTGTGCATTTGGATTTCTTTAGGCTTTACCACTTTCCAAATACTGTGCTGGGATAGCCTCTTCAGGAAAATGCCTCTTTTTTTTTTTACTTTTCTTGAATATGTGAGACATTATGATGTTGAATGATCTCGAGTACAGATCAGGTTGTTGTTAATAAGCCTGATGAACAAAGGGGACTTCCCTGATCATCTCCTTGTGTAGAAGTAAAATTACCTTTTGTTCATAGTTGGACTGCTCACTGACAGTTCCTCAATTCATGGACCTTAATATTCAGAAACTGGTTATTCTGTTGTTGCAAGAGAGGCTGCTTAGTTCTTTTTAATCAAGACTGTTTCCATGAGCTAAAATTTGTGGTTTATAGAATCTTGATTTTGTTTTTGTAGTTCACCTTAGCAGAAGCAGATCCTCCAAAGTTTGCTGTCTGTCCGCTTCTTACACACAGTTCTGAAGTGATCCTTTGCTTTTTTTCCGCTTCTTACACACAGTTCTGAAGTGATCCTTTGCTTTTTTTTATGTATGAAAGGAATCTTT
>JAVJGJ010000059.1:36741253-36760833 GCA_035590215.1 Microhierax caerulescens | reverse complement strand
ACCTGCAACACCCCCCCCCCCCCCCACCCCCCCCCCCCCCCGGTAGTGTTTAGGCGCTTCTTAAGGTGTTAAGACTAATGTTGTTAGTGTGTTTAATGCTTAATGAATGCATTAGACAAAAAGTGCTGTAAAGGTATAAAGTCCACTTTCAGTTGCTCTTGGCTGCGTGTTTTGGTGGTCTAAAGAAGAGAACAAGCTATCGCAAAACTCTTCCAAAGAAGAAAGAGCATAATGTGGCCTTTTAAGCATTTTAGAGACAAAAATAATGCCAGTACAATAAATTCATGCTGTGTTTCTATGTATCTTAATTTTCCTCAGTCCTTTTTTCTCTTTATTGTACTATAGTTCTTTTGCACTTAGGTTAAGAGTAGCAGTGTCACGTATAATTTACAAAATGCAGTGGGTTAGAGAAACAATGCTTGCTCAGAAATGTAAAATATTACAGAAAAGTTTTCATATTTAAAATTAAATATTATTGTAGTTTCCAATAATGTTTTCAGAATGAACGTTTCTAATGTTTCACACAAGCTGGTTACTAAGATGAGAGACTTCCCTTTTACTAAGCTTAAGCTTCCTCTTTTTCTGTAAGGATATATACAAATGAGCCAATTAAGTTTTGTCTGATGCTTCTTTTCTTTTCAGAAAGATGAAGGTAGTGATGCTAGTTTGAGTGATAGCCACATATCTCCTCCCGCCAAACGTACCTCAAAACATGCTGATCCTGTGTGCAAAGACAAATCAAAATCACGCAGTACTGGGCAGCGCGAGGAATGGAGCATCTCAACTGGACAGTCCAGGTAACTTGGTGCCAAAAGCAAAACAAAGTAATACCAGTTTTTTCTATCTTGCTAACCTGTTTATGCTATTTGTGCAGTGAGCTGTAGTTTGCACTCGAGTGTACTTTTGAAGTGTGTCATTTTCATACAATTTTCTTTTAGTTAAGATTCCAGGAATGTGGGTTACATCAATCCTCTCATCTCTGTTTCCTTTCTATGCATACTTGTGCAAAAATGGAAAGAAATTTTATTTGAGATGCAGTCTGAATTCTAGATGCTTGATACATCCGAATTTAGTGACTTAATTGGTATTTTTATGTACTCAAGCTGTAAGTGGACATGACATTTTAATTAGGAAACCATTATTATCATCTTTAGGGAATAGATAATGGGCAAGTTTCCTTCCGTGGCTGTTTTCAGCCTCTCTTCCCTGTTTGGTCGTAAGGACTCAAGTAAATTACTGTATTTTATTAAATACAGCCTCAATCCTGCCACATTTTTATAATTCAAAATAGAAGTAATTTGTTTCATTTAAAAGTGATTAATAATATTTTACAAAGCATTCTTATGTTCATAAGGTTCTTCATGTGATTACAAGTAATTATGAGACAGTGTAGACAGTATATTCCCAGGCCATGAACTTTCAGTTAATACTGAATCTTTTGTGGATATGTATTTCATGTTTACATGCAAATCAAAATCATTATTGTAGTGCTTTGTATGGAAGAATGACTGTAATTCACTACTGGGCTGTCATCTGCTAGGATGTAGTATATTTAAAAACTGTGGTTTTAAATCTTAAAATAGATTTATTTTTTATTTGTTTTTCCCTTCTCAAATGCGGTAAATTAAAAATAGCATATTATGTGCCATGGTCATCTAGAAATATATCGGGAGTCGTGCAGCTTCTATTTCTTTTGTTTGTAAGTCTAGACTTGTACTGTACCTATTAGAAATGCAAAGAAATAAAAAAAATATTTAATATGACTGGGAGAATTTAAATCCCTGTGTCAAATGAAATTTGGCCAGGAGACTGAAACTCATATTGCTGCTCCTGTAGAACCCACTGTGACATGTCTTTGCATCTGATGATTGTTTTCTGCAAAAATCTAAAGCGCTGGGCCTAATAGTGAACTTGAAATCGCTAAGGTGTTTCCCAGAAGTTTTGTTGTTTTTACTAGTTTATTTAAAGTGTTTGTAGTTCATTCAAAGTGTTTGAATGCTAATTGCCTCTGAAGAGCTGTATCAAGTTCCTGTACGTAGGAATAGTAGGACACGGCATGAGGGAACGTGGAGGGATTGATAAAAAGATGTTTAGATAATTGGGGGGGATTCATATAATTGATACTTGTTAGTTTTGTCCTTATTCCAATGCTGAACATGAAGCAAAATCTTCAGAGGCTGCCTGTTGCAAAGGTTCTGAAGTTACAGTGTATTGTGGAATGTTCTGTGCTTAAAGTTTTAGTTTCTCAGTGCTGCTTCTGCTTGGCTGGGGAGTTGCAGTGTTACTTGCGTGTCTAACATGATGGTTTCCTAGGTTAACTTCTCAGCCTGGTGCTACACTACCAAATGGACGTAGCTTATGTAAGTATACTACAGTGGACCTTTTTGTATCTACTTTTATATTTAACAATTTTATCTCAATGGTTTCCAGTTGCATATATTTTTGATAGCTTTACTGATTACTCTGACCATTTTGACCAGAAGAGTTACTGGTTTTGGCTCAGTTTTCTTCTGTCAACATCTTGGATGCTCTCTGTGGATATGGGGAACATTCTTAGATGAAATTCCATTTCTCTTCTCAATTCAGACCTCTTGGCCATGATCTCGATGTTTTCCTTAATTCCTAAATTTAGTGTTACGTACTAATGTTGGCCTTCCTCTCCCAGCTGGTCTCTTTAATTTACTTACTCTCTTTGCTCATTTAAAATTTGGCCTTCTGTGGTTCTTAACATTACTTAACTATTGCTTTAGAGAGACCTGCCTTGTCTGCAGCTCCTGCTACCTTGAACAATTTTCCTATATGCTTGTACCTTACAACCTTGCCATCCCATTGCGTATCTCAGCTAAAACCACTGTCTTTTGCGTCCCTTTTTCATCAATTCTGTCTTGTTTAGTTCTGTGTTGACTCTATGTAAGTGTTAATCCATTAAGCTTATTTGGTATTTTTATTATTTATTGTGCCTAAGGAGCAATCAGGAGTGGGATCTCGTTCTTTTTTGGCACTGTGCAGAGTAGCTGATACAGATTTGCTTGTGAAATCAATGCGTTGTATCTGACCTTTTAATACTGTATTTGAAAGACTTAAGAATTGAAATTGTGGGTCAAGTGTACATTTTAGTATTGATGTTAACTTAAAAATATCGAATGGATATTTGAATGCCAAATTTTCATCATAAAATAAGATTATTACACAAGGAAAGAAGAAATAGCTTGTAAATCAACTTTATATGAAATTTAAAAAGACATTTCTTTAGTGAATATAAGGGTGCTCATACTGTGCTCCATAACTTTTGGTTTATTATCCTTGCTAAGTATTCTCTTATTAATTCTTGTTTGTGAAAGTGTTGTTTCCTGCATTTTGAAGTAGTAATACAAATTTCTCTTAGCTCTCAAAAGCCATCCCCTTCGAGGGGAAAAAAAGGGAGATGGGGACCATGCTTGCATAAACGGAGATATAGAAGTCAGAAAAAGTTGTCGGTCCAGGAAAAACAGATTTGAAACTTTGAATCAGAGTTTATTGTTTGATCAGCTAGTAAACAGGTATGTGGGGATACTTCGGTTGTATTCACAAAGCATCTTAATGATTTTTCTAAAAAGTTAGAAAACCCTGCCTTCCAGTGCCATCTGTGTTTTACTGTGGGAATGTATTGGCGTCGAGGCAAACTAGGTTGTGGTTTGAGTTACAGGCTGGGTCCTGTGCTGTAACTGCCAGTGTTGTCTGTGCTCTAAAATGCAAAGCAGCTTGCCAGACTTTTCAGTGAGGAGTAAGCTACTCTGTTTACACCTGAATAAAACTCTGTATGTTGGCAGTTATTGCAGAGAGCTGACATGCTCCAAATCTCCACCCTAGTTTGTTTCATAGGAACCTGTTTATGTAGCGATACCCTAAATGTGATTTAAATTGGTGATTAGCAACAATGCTTGGAAGCTTTCTAGATTTTGCTTGTATGATTTTGATCATAAAATATCAAAAGTTTGTAGCTTTCTTTTTTTTTTTTTTTTTTTTTTTTTACCATTTGTTAGTAATTCACACAGGGTGGGTGTCACTTTTTGACATTTACTGTGCAGACAAAGTAGGTCAGAGAGGGAGGCACGGTCTGGTCTGAGCATAGGAATGGGAGCCAGAAATACTTTTCTTGAAATGTTATTTCTATGTGGCCCTGGGCAGGTCACTTAATATGTCTCAATTTTCCACCTGCAAAATGGGTTTTAATAGTCATATCTGTGAGAGATTGCTTGCTCTAGTGCTTGGAAAATGATTTAAACGTAAACATTTAATTGCCGAGTATGATCTTTATTGTTAAATGTATTACGTTGAATCTTTTATTGAATTAATTTTCTTTTTCAATTTACACAGTAACTACTTGATATCAGTTTCCAGATTTATATTGAGTTAATTTATTTTTCTAGTTGCAATTAAATCTCCCTCTCCTCATCAACAATAGGAAGAAGTCTACCATGAATTTTGTAATTTGATAAGTTCATGGTACTGAAGTCAATATATGAACTTACACTGATAACAGCGTGTCCCATAGTTATAGGAGGTTTTTAAGAACAGGTTAGACAAATGTCTGTCAGGAATGATTTAGGTATTGTGTAGTTTGTTCTTACCTGGTGGAGCAGGTGGGCTTTTCCAGCTCTCCTCCACCCCTGTTTTCTTCAATAGCAAACTGTGGCATGATTTTACCTGAAGTGGTTATGTCACACATCACAGATATTTTAGAAGAATTGTTTAAAACTCAGAGGGGTGCTTATGATGAAATCTTGACTTCACTGACTTTTGTCACCAGAACTTCCATTGACTTCTTTCTAGGCAGGATTTCACCCTTTAGAAGTACTTCTAAACAGCTTGAAAGGAAGAAAATGAAAGTTTCTGCCTTCTTACAGTTATTGTGCAATTACAGTAGAATTCCAGTGGAAATCTACCATAATGACCAAAGAGAGCAGTAACTTGCTGTTCAGGACAGGTGGCCAAATAATTGACTTGGCCTGGCTAATACTCTGTTGTTTTCTTCTTTAGTAATGAAGCATCTTGGTCAAGGTTATTATTTATACGCCACCATTGTTTGGACAGCTGTTTACAAATACCTCAGATAATGAAAATGTAGACTAATTAAATACTAGTTGAGAAATGGTAGAGCAGTGAGGTCAAATAATGAATGATGAAATTCTAGGTGTTACTGATTCAAAGTTTTTTTTTAAAATAATCCTTTATGTATTAGTGCCTTTCTATGGCCAGGGTAAGAAGCTGCAAAGCTTATGGGGTGGAGGCATTAATTGCTTGCCCAGTATTTTAATTACATAGGTAAAAAGCTTTACTTTTTTATTCTGTAAACTTAACCTTATCTGACATCTAAGCAGTTAAAAATTTGTATGCTGTAGTTTAAACTGAGGAAATTTTTTTTTTTTAAATGCTACAGCCTAATTTGAACCCTGAATTTTAATAGCATCAGCATTTCTTTTGCATATTCCTTAGTTTATATACTGTGGGTTAATATTTCAGTTTCCTTTATTATGGTTGGTGTTTTAGTTAATTGATATTAAGTAGCTATCCTAAAATATTCAGGTTTTAATTAATATTTAGTTGGCCTGTAGACCTTGGAATAGCCATAACAGAGCATGGAATTAGATACGTTAAGTTGTTGGATGCCATCTAAAAAGTTGTACATGCCTACTATTTTAAGACTGATTTTTTTGTGTGTTAACTGTTGCATATATTTTAGTACTGCTGAAGCTGTCCTACAGGAAATGGATAATATTAACATCAGGAGAAACAGGCGGTCTGGGGAAGTAGAACGGCTACGGATGTGGACAGATACAGAATTTGTAAGTGCGAAGTGTCTTAGATCTTGGATAAAAGTAGTATCAAGGGGGAGCGTGCTTGATTTTGCAATCTCCATACATTTGTCTGTAGCTCTGTCAAAAGGTTTCACATCTTCAGTGGATAACACAAAGACTTGATAAATTCAAATTCAGAACAAAATTAATGTATATATACTAAATCATGTTTTCTTTGTGATGAATTGTCTGCCATGCTGTCATGACGTACTGTGGTAGTTCTCCTTTGGTTTGAAGCACGCTCTGGTAGTCTGAAAACAGGACCAGGACTATCATCTACTTTGTTCCTTAAAGCAGTTTGATACTGATGTTAACTACATGTTAGGTGCTGAGAGACTTGTTTTACCACCTGTTAAATGAGACTGCTTTTGTAGTCTACCTCTGGAGGGCTCTGTTGGAAAAAAGACTTGGGATCTAGAGATTGTATGGAGTATTAAACTTACTAAACTGGGGGCTAACAGTGTGAGTGACATAGGACAGTACTGATGGGACTGTATGTGAATTTTATTCCAGGAAAACATGGATATGTATTCTCGAGTGAAAAGGAGGAGGAAATCACTGAGGAGAAATAGCTATGGCATTCAGAACCACCATGAAGTGTCCACAGAAGGAGAAGAAGAAGGTATGCGTTGTAAAGAATTGTAAGGGTTTGTCTGAAATATTTATAAAACAAAGTTCTCAACATAAGTTAGCCATATATTGCACTACAGAAAATAATCTGGTTTTGGATCTAAGTTTCGAGTTATTAAATAGATTAGTTAACAAGACTGTTGCAAATAAGTACACACAGAAGGATTCCTCCTCTTTAGGAGGAGAAGTTTTAGGGATTGCTGCACAGTTTTGTTTAAACAAAAGGAAGCTTATCTGAAAGTAGCAGAACGAAGCCAGTTTTCTAAATGTTTGTATACTATGTTCCATTACTCCTGTTTTCTGTAATGCTAAGTAATTGTAGCTTTCCTTATATTCCCTGTAACAATCCTCTGGTGGAAGCCAGGATGTGGTGCATGCCATTTACAACAATGCATGTCTAACTGACTCACTATTGTTCATAAGCTAGGTGGCCATTACCAGAAAGAATATGTAATAGTTCTGCATCCTTCCTTTGGGAAAGGCATTAATTAAAGTCTCTGTTTTCTATACATCCACCAAATTTTAGGAGGCTTGTACCTCCTAAATAGACACAACTGTATTTGAAATTCTACCTTCCTTTAAAATTTTGGATGAAACTGGTCAGTGGGTTCAAAAGGTATTGAGAAAGAAGGGATTATGGCTAATGTGGCATGATCAACAGCATGCTTGGCTTCCTTAAGAAATTAGACTTTCCTTTCAGGAATCCATACAGAGTTCAATGTAGCATGTCTTGATTTTGAACTGAAGCTGCTGTAAGAGGTGTGATCTGTCCCAGATTATAAGAATACAATCTTAATTCTGAGATCCGTGGGTGGAAATTCTGATCCTGTTAATAGATGGACCTAGGTGGTACCTTTGGTTTACTTGCTTTGTGTAAAAATGATGCTGTGAATCGTAAAGTCATACATATTTTCATGCTGGGTCAGATACTTTTCTGAGGCTCCTATGGGAAAAGAGAATAAAGGCATTATTCTTAATTTGAAGGATAATTATTGAAGGAAAAAGATAGCGGATAGAAGTGATACTTGAAGTACTTTACAGTGAAAACTAATTTGACTGCATTTATTTTCTTCCTGTTGCTTTCCCAGAACTTCCTGTGGCAAACAGAAGGAAGTTTGACAGTGTGCTGTAGATTTATCTTGGTCTTCAAATTTCCAGTGATTCTCCATTTAGTGTCAAGAGGGGAATAATTCTCAGTGACCATTAAAATATGAATTTTTAGGAGGAAGATGGCTCTGGCATTAAGTAGAAGTGTTCTGAAAGTATTTTCTCCTCTCAACAGAGTCTCAGGAAGAAGATGGAGATATAGAAGCAGAAGAAGCTGAGGGAGAAGAAAATGATCGACCATATAATCTCAGACAGAGGAAAACTGTTGAAAGATACCAGGCCCCTCCAATAGGTGAGGAACTAGGCAGTGTTCATGCATTTCTGCTCTGCTGACCTCCCGGAATACCACAGGAGGTGTGGGAAGCGAAAAGCTGGGTGACTAATCCTCATCCTTGATAGAATTCCCATGGAGCACTTTGTTACTTCCATCTTGCCTCTGTTTTTGTTTGCTGTGTGAACAGGACTGCTGAGACACAATCCGTCGTTTTGTCAATCGGTGGTGGCATCGCTGCTGCGTGCTGCCTTGTTGAACTTTGCTAGTACTGCCATGTGCTGTGCTCAGGGTTGGAGGTGAATGGGTTTAGATGAAGAAATAGTTGACAGAAGTTGAATTCAGAACGCAGTCTAAGAAATTAGGTAATTACATAGAAAAAATAGCTACCATTATGCCTGCATCTCTTCTTGAGTAAGCCTATTTCATAACTGTAGATAAATTGCATAGCAGCAGTTACCACATGTTGCCTAGATGAGAAATTCAGAAGAGAATAGTTCATTTGAAAGGGACTGACAAGGATCATCTAGTCCAACTGCCTGACCACTTCAGGGCAGCCCCAAAGTATGTTTACAAGAGCATTTTCCAAATGCCTCTTAAACGCTGACAGGCTTGGGGCAGCAACCACCATTCTAGGAAGCCCGTTCCAGTGTTTGACCGCTGTCTCGGTAAAGAAGTGCTTCGTATCGTCATGTCTGAATTTGCCCTGTTACAGCTTTGAACCATTTCCGTGCATCCTGTCACTCTATCCCAGGGAGAAGAGCTCAGCTGCTCCCTCTCCATTTCCCCCTTCAGAAGCTGTAGGGAGCAGTGAGGTCGCTCCTTTTCTCCAAGTTAGACAAACCCCATGTCCTTAACCCTTCCTCATGGGACGTGCTGTCAGGGATCCATATAGGTTTCAGCATAGCGTCTCTTGATTTTGAACCTTTTAATACTTCTGTTTAAAATAATGTATTCTCTGTGTATTTGGTTTAAGTTACATAGTGTATGCAGTGTACTATGTCTTAAGGCTACTGGGAAATTAAAACTCTGATAGAGAAGTATGTGGTTTATTTGTTAGGAGAAATTTCAAGACATCCTATATTATCAGCTGTGAAGAGGTTTCTGTATGGAGTTTCATTTCCTGCAAATAAACTAAAAAGCTGGTGCCCTGGATGAATTACTTTCGGTGCCATGATAGCCATAGCTGTGACGATTTGAGGAGGCTGAGGGTGGAATTCCCATGACTGTGTCAAGCCAAGGATGGTGGTAGTGAAATAAAGCATAAGAGGTTTGATTTCCCTCCACACTCCCCAGTTCTTTTTGTAATTTAAGCTTTCAGAGAAACCAGTGATAACATTCTTGATAAAGCAATACTCTAGTGCTTTCACATTGCATTTAGATTAGTTTATTATTCTTTTATAATTGATGTTACAAACATGTAACTTCTCTTACTCAGTGCCAGCTCATCAAAAAAAGAGGGAAAATACACTGTTCGATATTCACAGATCTCCTGCAAGAAGAAGCCATATAAGGTAAATGTCAATCTTTTGCTACCTAGTTGTTTGCTTTCCCTCAGTACATTTCTGTTAGCTTTTGATTTTCCAAACATTCTTGAGTAGTGCAATTGATTCACGTGTGTGCATGGGTCTTGAATTGTATCATGGTCCAATCCTGATCAGCATATAAAAATGAATTTCATAGTGATTTGTAATACCAGTAGAAGCTTTGTGATAAACAAAATGGAAACAGGTGTGCTGCAAATGCTGGCAAGAGTTGCATATTGCACGCTGTAGCTTTTCCTCTGTGTGTATTTAGTGTTTAAATCCAAACCAGCAGTTTAAGAAATACCCTCTTTTTGTTCTATAAAAATAAACAAGTCAGGCTAATGTGTGTTTTTTTCCTTCCAGTTCAAATTTCATTCAAGTAACATTAACAATTTAATAAAATATTTACCTAGCATCACTTTTCACACCTTTTGTGTCAAAGAAGTCTGGAATACACCAAGTTGTTCTGGAAACTGTTAGTTGACTTTATTTAGCAAAATAGATGAGGTCAGAGCTTAATACATTTCTTAAAAAATAAACTTACTCAAAAGTTCAAAAAGATAATTCTGTCCGTGAACAGAATTCAAGTAAACGAATGCTAATATCAGCTGAAACTCTTTTCTTACTGCTTAATTTAATGGCACAATGAAAATAGAAGTAAATAAAATAATAGAAACTTATGATTCTACAATTTCTTTGTAATAGAAAGACATAATTTTGAAGAGCTTTTTTTTTTTCTTCTTGGCTTGAAGTGCAAATGACATTTTCTTGGATAATCTCAGGATTTCTACTTGTTAGTAAGATACAAAGAGTATGAAAGCTATTAGCCCTTCAGTTTTAGCATGCTCATTGCTCTACTCTCATTTTGTCCTTTCTTGTCAGGACACTGTCATAAAAATTCTTCCGAATTGCATTATATTCTCTTTGACATATTTTTAAATGTATCTAATTTTGGATACTGAACAGTAAAACTGATTGACTGTGGTATCCTTTGGCAAATAACAGCTATTCAGTGCATTATCATGTTCATAGAAATGATGTAACTTACTCTATTCACTAAAAATACATGGATTTTTACTAGTAGCTAACTTTTTCCTGCAAAAAAAGTGCTGACTTTTTTCAAACTGAGTACCATTTTTTTCAGAAGATGTAATGTACATTCTCTAATTTTTCTGAAATACTGTCATCCTAAAATAAATGGTTCATGCAGACTTTGAATAATATAGTCACATCAGAAGTTAAACTACAGTTACTGGTATTTTGTGAAACTTTCGCTGTTCAGAATTAATGAACTCATAAAAAGAGACCTTATGCTTTAGGAAGTATGGGATTTTTTCAATGTATTTTTTCAGATAATATTGAAAGGAAAACATCAAACTGAGTAAGAGATCTTGATATTTCTGTGATATTAGAGGTGGCTGAAGTGATTGGAAGCTTTCCTAAGTGCAATTGCTGCCTGTTGAACTTCAGTAAGTTACTGGTTGAATACTCAATCACACTTGCTGAGGTGACATGGACTGGACCACGTGTCTACTGTTCTAGTAATGTGCGTGTTGAAATCAGGTATTTCTGTGACAGTAAAAGATGTTCCCCTTCCAGATTATTTTGTTATATAGTAAAATAAAAATTTGTGTGCATCTTACACATGAACATACTGTACTTGCTGTTTCCACTTTGTTTTTATAAAAGAATCAGAATGTGCCATTCTACTGCAAAAAGGACTGAGTTTTATGCTTATTTTGCCACTTTAATAGGAGAAAGAAGCATGCCATTCACAGCAGTGATACAACCTCTTCAGATGAAGAACGTTTTGAAAGAAGAAAATCTAAAAGCATGGCCAGAGCAAGAAATAGGTATTACAACATCCTTGGTCTTTAGGGGGGTTTGATTTTTATTATTCTATCAGAAAAAAGCAGAACTATTCTATAATGTTCTATCAGTTCTGCAAACTTTTTAGATTCTGCCTGTGACTACCTGCAGACACAGTTTTGGAGGACTTCTGGTTCTATATTAATATAAGATTTTGAACTCTTATGAATAGATAATTAACAATAGTGATAAAAAGATTTAAAGATCATAATGTTTCATTCAATTGGGTTGTAACACAAACATCTGTTGATTAAACCAGGTTTTTATTCTTAGTTTTACTGGATCCCAGTTATTTCAGAGGTACTCCCAATACTAGCTCTTATTTTTCTTTCACCCTGTTTTGTAACAGTATGTGCATTTTACACACCCAATGCATGTATTTTTGACCTTACATTTATTCACCAGTTATGTAAAAGTGGAAGATCTATAAATTATATCAGTAAATTTACTTCATGCCTCAGATACATTATTTGGAAAACTGAACAGAGGAAAATGTCTTTCCTCATCTTTTTTTTCTGCCTTTACCTGTGTGCCACACTATTTCCTTTTCCATTGTGAGGAATTCCAGTTATGTACAGCTACCAGAAGTGTAGTTCTAAGTGTAAACTGTGTTTTACTGGTACTTTCCTCCTCCCTTTGTCTGTGTATTTGACCTGATGTAATACCTGCATGTGTGTGGGTTAAAGCTTCTTTGTATACACTAAGAATCTGGGACAGGTGGATGTGAGTTATGGCTGATCTACAGGAAATATTTTTATTTCCTTTCTTTGGACTCTAATGAGCTGTATATTTTTTTATAAATTGTTTTTCCTTATACTGTTCATACTTTTCTTATTATACTGAACTTAATGCAGTTCATCACTGCCAGTGGAGAGTGTTCTATTCTTTTGGTCAGCAGTTTCTTCTGTGCTTAATCAAAATAGTCTGTCCAGCCTGGCTGTCCAGATTGAAATATCTGTATAGAAGCATAAAACTATCTTTATATTTAAGGACTTTCCAGATACACAGATACAAAGAATAATTACCAAAGTAAAAAGTTTAGTTTTGATTACCTTATCAGTCCAGGAAGGTTGTCTCTTTAGTTAGTAGAAGGCATTTAATCTCTTGGTTCTTCCTGTTCCAGCAAAATGATCAAAACAAAACAATGTTTATTTGGTGGTGGCGTTTTTTGTTGTTGTTGAACAGGTGCCTGCCTTTAAACTTTAGAGCAGAAGACTTAGCTAGTGGAATCCTGCGAGAACGTGTGAAAGTTGGGGCGAGTTTGGCAGATGTCGACCCTATGATTATTGATAAATAGGTAGGTTTTGTTAGAACTTTTTATTTTCCTTCCCCCAGTTATGCATAAGCAGAATTCACTACAACCTTTCATTACAGTTGAAGTAGATTTGTAACAAGCTCACTGATCTTAGTTGTTTCTTTCCAGAGCTGTTGTTTGTTTATTCCTTTGGGCTACAAAGCACTTACTTTTGGCCCATAGGTAATGAACGGGCTGCATACATATCATATATAAGCCAAAGTATCAATTGCCCAACTATATTTATTTGTTCACAGTCAGTTTGCTATTACAAGTAATAGTAGAAACTGGGATATGCTGAGTAGTGCAGACAAGAAAAGTGTTGACCACCTGGGTTGGTTAACTCGGTGCTAGCCTTGTGGGTCCTGTGCCTTACTCAGAAACAGTGATGTGCGTTAGCTTATGGTGTGTTGTGCAGAAGCCATTGAATTATTACTAGAACTTAATAATTGTCTGGAATTACTTTGACTATATTCATATTATGCTGTGCCTGAGCTTAGAAATGCTGTCAGACTTGGGCTGGATCTCTGTAGAATATCCAGGCATCCCTGGCACAGTTAACTTGCAAACCGGGTAAGCCTTGTGTGGGTAACCAAGAGTTGACTTTCTCAGCTTTTTTTTACACTTTCAAAACTTGGGGCGCTCTGTTGAACAGTGCAGTGTTGTTTGTGATTTTTTTCCAAATATGTTATAAGTAAAGGTACTTTTGTGGAAAGGTGTTACAATATATGCTTTCTATGCCTTGTGTTTTTTCTAAGGTGCGTTTTGACAGTGTAGGGGGATTGAGCCATCATATCGTTGCACTTAAAGAAATGGTAGTGTTTCCTCTTCTCTATCCAGAAATATTTGAAAAATTCAAAATTCAGCCACCAAGGTAAGTGTATTTGCTCTTATTTTATTTTATTAAGCTCTGAAGAATGCTTCACTTGAGCACACATAGGAGATTGATTCTTCCCCTGAAGTCTTCAAATAGACTTGCATGTTTGCTACTCCACTTGTCTATCAGAATGTAATAAGTGCAATGAAGAGTTACAAAAATCTAGTTTATTTTTATTGTAGTATGAAGGTAATCTTCATGATTTGGTCAAAGAAAGAATTCTTAAGTGTTCTGTTTAGTAGTACCTTGACTTTTTTCCATTATGTTATCAAATATTTTACTAAGTCAAGCTAAATGCTGATTTTTTAAATGTAATTAATCTCAATAGCCTTATATTATGGCTTTAATATGTATGAATTGGGCATCTTGGTGCATGATTTAAAGGGGTACACATAATCTAAGTAAATTGAGTATTTTGGGATATTTTTGTCATTTAAAGGAAGTACATCTCTCCAAAGAAGTAATGCTAATTCAAGTATTAACTTAAGATTTAATATTTGAGGAGATATTTAACTAGTGTAAAACATCCTTTGGAAGCTTAATATGCCTTTGATTAATGTTAACTACAAAGCAAAGATTTACTAATTTTAAAGCATAAAACAAACTTTGGATTTTATGAAGTCATGTTGAATACACTAAATAATAATAATAATAATATTAGAACTTAAAGTCTTTCTTCTCCAGGCTCCCTGTCTTCATTATAAGATTTGACTTGGAGTTTTTCAGGAGACGTAAATTAAGTTTGTGACTGTGTTGATCCATTTATCTTCAGGGGCTGTTTATTCTATGGTCCTCCTGGAACAGGTAAAACCTTGGTAGCTAGAGCTCTAGCTAATGAATGCAGTCAAGGAGACAAAAAGGTGGCTTTCTTTATGAGGAAAGGAGCAGACTGTCTCAGTAAGTGGGTTGGTGAATCTGAACGCCAGCTTCGACTCCTTTTTGATCAGGTTAGATGAAAATACATATTGTTCATATAATTTCTTTGTATGTTGGCTTTTTGTGTGTTTTAAGCAGCTGAAGTGATTTGCAATTCCAGATTTTATATTTATATGAGTATAAGGTGTCTCAGTTTGTCTTCACTATCACTCAAACACAGAGTAAAACTGATACGCTGGTGCCATCTTGCTTATTCAGAGGAGAATGCAGTCGTTTTGCTTCGAAACAGTGCTGTAGTTAAAAATTCAGTTTTATTTTCAGACTACAGTTTTTGACAAAGGTGTCTCAGTATATGTATTATTTTAGCATTTTAATGCATTGTAGCAAAAAGATTTTCCAATGTTGATGATAAATTATGAATTAACAGTAAATTCAATTATTTTTTTGCATACCAGGCATACTTGATGAGACCCTCTATAATATTTTTTGATGAAATAGATGGCTTGGCTCCAGTTCGTTCTAGCAGACAAGATCAGATTCACAGGTAATATTTCTTATATGCTACCATTATTTTGGTATATACTGCATTATCTTGGTAAACTCTTAAATGTAATTTTACTCAGTTCCCACAAAAGGTTTTTAATTCTGCTTAAGCCCACATACACTAGAAAGGACAGATTGTTGAGGGTTTTTTTTTGTGTTGAAAGTCATCTTTTCAGTTCTTCAGAGACTGTAGTTTGCTGAGAATTGAATTGTAATGGAGATTACCCATCAGCAACATTATTACCTGAAAGATTTCCCCAGCATTTCTTTTGGTTGCTGGTTTTGTACTGTTAACAGATCATCTGTTACCATCCCAGTAGAATAACCCATTGAAAAAAAAAATTGCTATAAAATGAGAAATTGTTATGTTCTATAAATGAACTGGATACCCATACCATTTTGATTCTGGATGGTGTGGTGTGCAAACTTATGTTGAGTTACTATCATGTCATTTTTAAAAGATACTTTTTACAACAGCTGGTTGAAATGTTTCCTGGCTGCCTTCAGGCTCAGTTTTGCTGTGCTTTTTTTGGCGAGGCACTTATATTTTTCATTCTATAGATGATGGCATTTGTGTGGTTATCTCCCTCCACTCAGCTGAGTTGGGAGGAGAGAAAGTTTGGGGCCAGCAGACTAGGAGGTCACAGGAACATACAGCTTTGTTTTGATGCGCTTTTCTTCTGCCTCGTGCTACACTTGCTCTGAACAGGATGATGCATACGCTGTTAATGGATGAGAACTTTTCAGAGCTGCAGTAAATGGCTTCCTGAGCTCACATTCGCCAAAGCTTTTAAAGGAGGAAGTTTGGTTTATAATACTGAGTATAATACAGATTATATCAAAAGGTTCTTTATTCCATTGAGACTTGAAACAGTTATGCAACTGTTACCTAGCTTTTTTCTTGAAATTTTGAATGTTGCAGTTGAAAAAGTAAAAGAATCTTGCAGTCTTCCCTATACTTTTTTTTTTTTTAAAAAAAAAAAAACACCTCTTTTTTTAGCTCTATAGTGTCTACTCTTCTTGCCCTCATGGATGGACTGGATAATAGAGGTGAAATAGTTGTAATTGGTGCTACAAACAGACTGGATTCTATAGATCCGGCACTCAGGAGACCTGGTCGCTTTGACAGGGAATTTCTTTTCAACTTGCCTGATCAAAAGGTAAAGCTTACAAAGCAGATTTGTTAATAAACATTTCTAGTGTATTAAACATTTGAATGCCTGCCAACCAAACTTATGAAATACAAATATACATTCTTACTTGTAAGAGTGTGTTTTAATTTTTGGAAGGCATTTTTAGTAAAAGCACATTGTATACATAAAATTGTAATGAACTTCAGATCTTCAGAATATAGTTAAAACTAAAGAGAGGTAAATTGTTTGCTTTAGACTGAATTGCTGATCAGAAACCTGTGGTTTTGTATGGATTTGTGTAATGAGCCCTAGCTACTGGTGTTTTGGAAGTTATGGTAAGAGAAAATAGCTTTATGAACATGTAGACTGCTAAGTACATAAACATTCTACATGCACAGCCAGATGTTATTGGCAACAGGAACATTTCAGTTTCTTGTTCAAGACTTCTGTGAAATCAGTCATAATATTTCATTAATTTATACTTAAAATTAAATTTACTTTGCATATTGATGGGTATATTTGGATTCTGTAGAATTTAAAAATGAAATAGTCTTGGAATTCGTTTGTATGTACTGTGCTACTCAGCAATAAATTACGTGGTGAGGCATTTGACAGTAGAAGCTGCTAATCATAGGTGCAGCAATTAAAAATTATAGAATTATGATAATTCCTAATAAAGCATGAGTTTTGATCAGTTCATGTATAATAATGTTGAATAAACAGCAATTAAAACGTGTAACTGGTATACTGAAAAAATTACTACTTATATATGAAATTAAAAAAAGAAGCAAAAACTTGCGCTCTTGAGAGACTTTTGAGTGCTAGGTTCTATTTTATGCATCTCAGTGACAGGTCAAAACCAGATAAAATAACTTTATATTCATGTGAATAAATGATATTATTTTCTAAAATATTATGACATTTACTAATTTTGATTTTTTTTTCTTATTTTCTTTTTTAAATCAGGCACGAAAGCACATTTTACAAATTCATACCAGGGATTGGAACCCCAAATTGTCAGATCCTTTCTTAGGAGAACTGGCTGAAAAATGTGTTGGTGAGTGTTATGTTTCTACTACTTTTACTGTAGATGCTTTCTCTTCTGTGTAAAACTTTGAAGGTATGTTAAATGTATCAAGATATTTTTACCTTTCTAAACTTCTGTACTTTCAACAACACTTTTTTTTTTGTAATAACAAAGTACACCTCTGTCTTACTAAAACATGAAATGAGTAGCTAGTAGTCATTTGAAAATACAAACATGTCACCTGTCTCTAACATCACTGTCCTTATATAGGATATTTCCCTCCAGGAGAAGCAAAGTGAAGTGGGATTTGGAATCTTTAGGTAGACTTCCCGTTGAATTAGTATAACACAGAAGAGATAGGGAGACCTGGTCTTGGTTTTTTTTTTTCTGTCTGCTTATGGAGGGAAAAAGTACCAGTACTTGTGTGGGTTTTTTTCTTGTTTTGGTTTTGTTTTTACTGACTGGCATGCTCTCCTCTGACCTAAATCCAACAAACTAACCAGCCTTTCTAAAGATGAATTTTTTTGCAGCTTGCTAGCACAGAACAACCTCAAAGTGTAGATACAGGCAGGGGGGAAAAAAGCACCACACCATGAATACATTAAATATACCTTTGGAGTGCCCAAAGACCTGCTATACTATGGTTGTTCAAGATAAATCTGCTGCTTAAAAAGTTAGAAATAAACCCAAATATTTTTATAGTGAATTTAACAGACGAAATCACCCCAAAACATACACCACAATCTCTTCTCAACAATTTGTCATGCAAAGATACATCCTCTGTCAGTCATCTGCTTGGACAAGCTCTGAAGTTCTCAGAAAAAGGACAGTCTCAAATATCTGTGCATTGGAATCCATCATCAGAGAACTTGAAATGCAACATCAGTCCATTCAGTCAGCTACAGTACATCCGAATTATCCTCTTCATCCACTGGGACATCTATCATCGAAGCAGCATCCCTCCGCTTTTGATGCACAAAGACCTCAACATCTTCTGGTGAGGAGAAAACATAACTATCCAGCAAACTCCAGTTTAAGCTTTTCCAGGTGTAAGACAGCATGTGCCAAACCCATTTCATGTAAATTCTGCTTGATTTGTGCAAAGTCGTGGTGCTGCTTAGTGGGAGAGAGGGGAATAGATGGGATAAACCCCAGTTGTTTCTTTGAAAATTCACCTTGTTTTTGCATTGAGAAAACAATTACGTATTGCAAAATTTCAGACCATAAGGAAAGCCATTCATAGGTTTGATTGGAAGACATTCTTTGTGCTCAGTAAACCTGTCAGTTCTGTGGAAGAGTCAGCTAACAAAAAGAAATACCCTTTTCTGTTTTCTTTGGCTTTCCTACTGTCCAACGCCTTGATTGTATCTATTCTGTATCTTGGAGTTTAAATGTTTCCATACATCCAAGATTAAAACCTTTTGACTATTACAAGACTTTTAAAAACAGCTGAAGTAAGACTGGTTTATCATCTTCATCTTGAGATTGCCTCGTCATTTCTATAAGTGAAATCTGCAGCAATTATTTAAACAGACTTTCCAGATTCTTTGTGGCCATTGCAAATCAGACTCATTGGCAAACTTGTCACATGATACAGGATATACTGGTCTTCTATTTCCTCTTGTGTGCAGGTTTTCTTTAAAAACAAACCAGCTAATACCCCCTCAACCCCTTCCCCAAGTAAAAGCTGCATAGAGTCAACAGGCTTTTCATATGGCATGATTTATACCTCTCTCCAGTTCATCAAACTTGGGAACACTTAACTACAAGCACATGGATCCTAATGAAGAAAACTGCTGAAATGCTACCAAAGTAGATGACTTTGGGGAAGCAGGGGTATGTGCGACTTGGAACTTTTTAAGATCCAGGGGTGTAATCGTAAAGAAATTAGAAGGGAAGAGCCCCAGGACTTCAAAAAAATTAGCTTATTTCCTGAGGGTTGATTTTTGTCCAAGGTGTTATGGATTACATACCTTTTAGGAGATTTCTGTGTATGTGAGAACTAAAGGACCCACTTCACTGACTGGCCACATGACTGCAATGTGTGTGAGACAAAGTGAAGCAGCTTGGGGAGAGCAGAGGATTGCTCAGAAGACCACACACTGATGTCTAATTAGTACCTTCAATAAACACAAGTAGTTGTTACGGTTTTTTTCTCCTTACTGGAGGTGGACCCCAGATATCCCAAACTTTAAAAATCGTTTCTTATCTCTTGTGCTTTCTTCGTTGTCCTGAACGATCGCTTTCTGTAGGTGGACAGACTGGTAACTATTAACTGAGTCTTGTAGGAAACAAAACATATTAGCAACCACAAAAGTGTGAATTCCTCCATCTGTCATCTTGCAGATGAATCTTTTTAGAATGGAATAAGGGTTATTTAAATAATGTTAAATAGAGTTGTAAAGAAGCAGACCATCGTGCTCAAAATGCTTGTTAAAAATATTCTGTGCTTACTGTTGCAGGAGCATTTTGTGGCCAAATGATGTCGTGTTAGATTTTTTTTCTTTCCTGTCCTAATGTTAGGATGGAGGGGGAAGTTTTGGCATTAGTGTTCATTTTTTTCAGATTTTTTTATAAAAAACATAGTTAT
>JAVJGJ010000059.1:36719732-36741153 GCA_035590215.1 Microhierax caerulescens | reverse complement strand
GTTTTGGCATTAGTGTTCATTTTTTTCAGATTTTTTTATAAAAAACATAGTTATTTTTTATTTCTGTCATCATGCTGAGTTGTTCACGGACTCTTTTTCCCTGCAGTCCATTTCAGGAGTTGTAGGGAGTTGCGTGACATAAATTGGAGGAAGTGGTCAAGTTTGTTCATCTGAACGCCTCACCCAGTTCAGTAACAGTTTTGTGTAGATTTTTGGGGTGTATGTTAGGCAGAGAAAATTTCAAAGAGGACATAATTTCTCACCACAGAGGTGAAAGAGTATAGGTCTAAAACTTTAGCGATCAAAGTCTGTTCTTTGGAAGCCTAATGAGAATCCAGTTGTTTGCTGTCCTGCTCTTTGAAAGTTGTACTTTGAAAACATTAGCAGTGTGGTGGTGATGGGTAGAACAAAACGGGCTACTTGACAAGACTACTCTTTTTGTGCTGTGTTAAGGTGTGCTGGTGCATATTGCCTGCCAAATTGAACCTCCTTTGTGAGGCCCTTCAAAAGGGGAAGCAAATGCACTGAACCTTGGGTTTATATTGCAGTGCCAATTCAGGCAAAAATAAATTCAGGTTATTTACTGTTAGCATGATACATTTTATTTTGCTTTGACAGTACTTTACTCATGTTTTTCTTCTTCTTAATCAGTGTGCATTTACTTCTCAGAAAGAAAAAGCTTCTAAATGTTTCATAAGAAACAGGATTTTGGCAGTTTTACTGTCACTGAAATGGATGTACAGTATGCACAAGAGAGTCCCTCAAAAAAAGGCACCAATTATTAGTCTTGAAATGTAATTGCTCCTGAGAAATGAAAAGTAGAAATGGAGACTAATTGTGTATCTGATCACCTGAGAATTTAATTTTAAAAATAGGCTACAGGCTATTATTTCCTAATTTTGCAATTCTTTGGAGATGTACAAGCGGTGATTAAAATGACTGTTAGAAAGTGATATTACGGCATTTATTAATAGAAAACTTGGAAACGATACAGCTCCTAAGCTGCTGAATCTTTTGTCACAAAGATACTAAAGTATTTTTTAAGGTGACAGGCGTTCAGAGTGCTCTATATCTCAAGCGCATCTTTGATTTGAGTTTTGTTTTAGTCGTGTGTGTCCCCGTCCCCCCCAGTTTTGTGTTTAATCCAGTATGCTTGTTAGATGAGAAGTGGATAAATTTAAATGGGAATGCAATACCTGATATTGAAAGAACAAAGCAGAATTTAAAGGAAAAACCTTGGTTTGCATTTCTCTGATGCACCTGTAGCTACTATCTTATGGTTTCACATGGTTGATGGAGTGTACCTGCATGGTTTTGATTTCATAATGGGTGCTAGTTAAAAAAAAAATAACCTGAGTGCTGAAAAGAATTAGTTGCCTATTGATTAATGTAGTGGATGTATTTGAACATATATTTCAAAAGTCAGGTGTATTTATTGCAATATTTCAACTTGTGAACGTGAGTTGCTGCATTTTAGATAAGTTACAGTGTGTGCACATCAAGTTACACTACTATAGCTACTAACCTTTTATAAAATTGGGAAACTTGGTTTAAAAGTTGCAGAAGGAGCCTGATATTTATGGTGATCTTCCATCAGTTATTTTTTTTTTGAATAACTTTCAAGTATATGAGAGAAAGGTGGAACTTGAAAGTCTCAGCCAACTGACAAGTTGGTATTCTTTATTATTATCCCCCAAATGTATATATCTGAAAGATGGGGTTGGAAGATTGTCTATCTTTTGTATTAATTGCTTCATTTTTTTATTTTTCAACACTGTGTATGGAATCACCTTTGTTCCTTGTTGCTTGTATGAATCTTGTAAAAATACATGTGCCAGCAGCACTGAAAGAACATCAAGAGGATAAAGAGAGAGAAACAAGGCAGGCTTCAGTTTTGGGACTTGGTGCTGCCAAAAGAGTAATAGAAAAGTAGATTAGAAAAAGTACAGATGTGTAAGACCTGTTGAGGAGGAGGAAGTGCAGTTAAAAAAAAGTTGAGAATAGTTTAACTGAGGAATTAACTAATTAGCTTCTATAAACAGTTCACTGCAAAACGATAAACTTCTATGTGGCAATACCTCAGTGCAACACGTTTTCCTACAGTGAGTATAATTCTCTGAAAGAGTTTTCCCACTGGAATAATGTTTTAAATTTTTTGAAAGATGGAGCTACAGTGCTACAGAATACAGTGGCATATTAGTGTGTCTTGCTGAGGGATAGGGAAAAATTTGATACCTAATTTCTAACTTGGGGGGGGGGGGAAATCCCCCAAGTCATTAGTACTGCAAAAGGCACAGAGGTATTAAGTCTCTCAGTATATCATAATTATCAGTTCTGTGTTTTTCAGTAATGATGATTAAGCAATTATAGGTAGCCACCTGTAGATACTTAGAAACCTAGGGTAAATTAAAATTCAAATGTTTTAAAATACTTTTTCTACTCTTTTAGATACAGTAGTAAAATTATGAAACTCTAAAAAGTCTGAAACATTTTTTCTTGACAGTAAAAGTTCACATTTTTCCAAGAGTTCACAGTATGCTTTTTTAACAAGAGATATAATTTCTTCCGTATTCTACTTGTGAGACTTTTTTCTTCATACTTCTCATTTTCTCAGTCTCGAGAAGTTTGAAGTCGGTGATGTTCATCCAGTATAACAAAAGTACTTTGCTATTAAAAAGTATATACACGTAGAGATAAAAAGGAGGAGGGGGGACTAGCCTGTTAAAAATTGCACACATACTTTGACAATATTAAGGAAGAAGAGAGATGACAGACTTATAACCCTGGTCTGAAAATGCACTATGTATTGCACTATATAGTGAAAATGTAGGTAATTTTAACATTAATGTGGAACTGTTTTTTACTAGATTTCAATATACCTGTACATAATTTATTGGGACACAACACTGTCACTAGGTTACGATGTGATAACTTTCGGCAGAGGCTTTTGTGGACCTTGACAATTAAGTATTACTGATTGTTTTTAGCTTTAGGCATTTTTGAAATACATGTAGCACAGCAATGCTGTTTCACAGAAGATATTTTTGTTTTTGTGTGCACTAGGGTACTGTGGAGCTGACATAAAAGCACTTTGCACTGAGGCTGCCTTGATTGCCCTGAGACGACGTTATCCCCAGATTTATGTGAGCAGTCAGAAACTACAGCTTGATGTTTCCTCAGTAGTTCTCAGCGCGCAGGATTTTTATCATGCAATGCAGAATATTGTGCCTGCTTCCCAACGTGCCGTGACATCTTCAGGACATGCGTTATCTCCTGTGATCAGACCACTGTTGGAACGTACCTTCACTAACCTTCTGGAGGTTTTACACAAAGTGTTCCCTCATGCTGAATTTAGCCAGGGTGACAAAAGTGAAGGTATGTGATATGGTGTTTTTTTTTTTCACAAATACTGTTTCAATTTGGAAATATGTCAACTGGCTTTCTTGTATTGCTCACCTTGAAGTGATTACGTATTTGATTTGGTGTACATAAATACACTGATTCACTTGGATGTTGCATACTTCTACTGATTCCAGGTTGCTGTGGAATTTAATAAACTGGCCTTATGTAGACCAAGATCCCATAGGTGTGAGTGTCACCTGAAAAAAGGAGGAAACACCCCACCCCACCCCCAAATAATGCACAATTGAAATATGAGAAATAATGGCTCATAGTTAGATGGCAGAATGAAAGAAAATAGTGAGATGATGTTGCTTAGTGTATTCGGACCTGAAACTGGTGCTCCTGCTCTGAGTGTCCCTGGTCCTTTGTTTGCTGGTGACGTGGAAGCAGGCTGCAGAGGAGTGCTATGGGGAGCTTGCAGCCCAGCAGGTGAGTCTGTGGTTTGCCACAGATACCTGAGCCTCTGTAATGGTCGTCTGTAGGTCAAGGAGAAAGTCCTGAGGCTTCCCTCACCTTGAACTGGCCTGATGCACTCTTGATCCTGAGTTGATTCTGCTGGCTTAGCAAGTGGAGAACTATTTGCTGTGTTGTCAAGTTAGCTTTTTGCCAAATTAGTGAGTAAAATAAACTTGCTAAGGGGTGAGATGTATGCCAGAACCCTGCTGCAGTGGGAGTGATGTGAGTGCGCTGAGGAAGCTGGGAATGAGAAGGAATGCGACTGACTGTTTTGACTGGCAGGGAGTCAATAGGTGCTTGGGTTATTTTACCCAGCTCTTCTCTGAGACATACTTTAATAGTTATCCATCTAATTTCTTGGAAATGTTGAACAAGGTATCTTGGTTTTGATACCTACTTATTCTGTGACATGCTATTTCCTACTGTTCTTTACCTGGGATTACCCCCACCCCCCCAACTATGTGAACATTACGTATGGTTGTGTGTGATGAACTTGACAATAGCTCAGTCACAAAGCGAATCTGTGACATCCATGACTTTCTTTTCTTTCCTGTTCCAGAGCACACTTCCAGACTGTACCTCAGGCAGCTTGTGCTGATCCCTGTGCTGGCTGCTGCAGTTCCTCCAGCCCAGCTGTGCATTTTTGCTCTATCCCTTCCACTTTAGTACGTCAGACCCTTTGTTAAACCCTTTAGCCAGCAAAACTCATCCAAAAAATGATGTATTTTTGTCGGGTTAGTTTTCTGCTGCCTATGGGATAGCTGGAGGTTTTAACAAGCGTTGGGAGTTGGCACAAGAATGGGGCCTGGGAGCATGTGGTGGTGGGTGGGGGGAAGTGGGCTCCTTGCAGCTGCAGTTAGATCGTGTTGGGCTCCCTCGATCATATTAGGCTCCCATAACCAAAGTTGTGTGAGATGCTTAAGTCAGTCTGTATACTGTTAACCTGTTGGTAATGCCCAGGTTAGAGATTGTCAGTATTGTTGAAGAATTGAATTGGGTGTCCCTGTCTTTGTTCTGAAGTTCTAGTTCAGATTATTTTCTTCAGTTATATTCTTTACATTCCTATTTATCACAGGTCATTATTACTAAGAAAGTGAGTTTAGAAGCATTCATTGATTTAGATACTAGTTCTACTAGATAATTCTGCTGCTGTTGCTCCTTTTATATGTTTTAAGTAATCAATTTTGAAGATACATGAACTAAGGTTTCTTTTAACACATCTTCTGTACCTTAGGTTTTTTTCTTAGCCCCTTAAACTTACCTGTGTTAAAAATTTTTAGATGCAGATTACACACTAGGTCTTTAGGACTTCAGTTTTTCTTTACTTCAGAGCCAGGTTTATATCAGATGCTTACTCTTGTGCTTATCTAGTCTGCAAATCTAGTTTTCTACATGTCTTTTCAATTCACTAATGGTTCCTGTTTCTCGTAATTCAATGAGTCCAATGCTCAAGCAAAGGATGTCACGGGGGCTTGACACTTGGTATTAAAAGATGGGCTGCCTTTTTTAATCATTATATATTTTAGGAAGTGAAAGCTGTGTCCAGTGCATGAGCATAGGACTCACCCTACATTGGTATAGAAAAAATCCTGCCTGTGTAGGTACTGCAGTGAGCCGAGTTACAGGTTCTATATCTAGCTGATATAAAGACCTCTATCCTTGCCCAGAGCTGAATGTCCAGCAGCTTCTGAACTGCTTTTTCTTGCTATGGAGTACCTTTTGGCCACTGGTTGATGTCTGCAAGCCTTTTTTATTGTTTCCCACTGAGGGATGGTTGTCACATCCCAGACCAGCAGAACGTTGTTCTTGCCCAGCCTACTCTGACTCCAGTTTCTTACATGACACAGTGGCTAGGGGAACTTTTGTTGTCTCTTAACCATTTTTCCCAGGGCCACACGTCGAGGTGCATAGCCCTTAGGTGGTGTCTCCATCCAACACTTAACACTGCCCTGAAGTTGGTTCCTTTGTCCCACCCGTGGTGGTGGTTTGATTAGTGCAGCAGGAGCTGTGCCACGGCTTCATGTAAATCAGGCAATTCATGCAGTGGGTCATATATTTGAGAATAACACTTGACCTGTCTGTATTTCACACTTTCACGTCACAGCACTTCATTATCTTAAGTGTCTGTAGCCAACCTGAGGTGCTGGGAGGCTGCCCAGTGGCTGCCCTGGACAGCAGTGTGCAGCCCTGACTCTGGGCTCTTCGCAGACATGCTGCCCATCCGTGGCAGAGCAGGTTGTTCCTCGGGAGACCTGGCCCCTGCACTGCTCTTACTGTACAGCTGAATGATTGTCACCGTTTTCATCCCACTGTGGTGACTGGTTTCTCCAGGGGAACGAGAATGCATGGCTTGTGTAGGGTAACGTCAACTAAACTCCTTTCCTGGGGCAAATAAGGATCTTGCAGCGGTGTGTTTGCCGTTTACGAAATCACAGCAGTCTGCTTTTAATACTGTTGCAGCTCTGGTAGCTAATTAAGCTGTACGTGATTTTCAGCTGTCAACTGGTTGTTTTGTTTTAGTGCTGTATTGGTATTTTTTGCTGTTGTTTGTCCCTGCAGTCTGTCTTTTGAATGTATAATCTTTTAGCTTTTTGTTTCTGAAGGCTATATGGAAAGTACTATCATTTCATTATGATACTAATTAGCAAAGGAATTAAAATAGGTTAAGGTATAGTACATGAACGTGGAATGAATTGAGCTGATTTTAATAAAAACCAATTTGATATGCTTTGGCAGATTATCAGAGGGTGGAAAACTACTCTTCATAAACATACATTGTCTAGGTAGTTGTGCTGAGAATAATTTTGGAAGAAGTGTATCTGTAAAAATTTGGGCACTCTAGAACAACTAAGTACACAATTCTGTATAGTCTGAGGAATTACCGATTTTATAACTTTATCCTTGAAAAACCTCTAGCTGTGAAATAAAATCAAAGGAAGCATTTCCTAACAAGTTAAACATTTATTGTATTTGTGAAGTTGTTCTGCTTGATGGTTTAAAAAAATAAATTGTAATTATGATTAGACTTCTACAACATGTAATTTGTGTTGGGTTTTGATGTAATAAGTATTTAATATTCTGTGTTCTAATACTTAGGCAGTTTTAAGTCACTTTTTCTGCATTTGAAAATGTGTTATAATTTACCCAAAGAAATCTGTAATGCCTTTTTCTTGTTTATTGTGCTTAGAAGTGATAAGATTCTGATTAATATATTTCTTGGAACAGATGTACCAAGCCTAATATTAGATGATAGTGAAGATGAGAATGCTTCATCAATTTTTGAGACGAGCTGTCACTCAGGATCACCAAAGAAACAGTCATCAGCTGCTATACATAAACCCTACCTTCATTTTACAATGTGAGTGTTTTTCTAAATGCATATAACCAGATAGATAAACCCATGAAATTCTTACATCAGGAGAGGTAACAATGATGATCTTTTGCTTTATGGTGGCAATGGTGTTCTGTAATAGAAACATGTAAGTGTATGGACAAATGTTTTAGATCTATGAACGGTGTTAGGAAAGGCCACATATTAGACACAGTGATCAGAAATATTTTGCAACAGACAGGCTTAGCTTAGAAGTAAGGGTGTTAACAGCAATTCTTAATTGTAACAAGCCATTTTGATTTGAAAGATTAAGAACTGGAGGAGAGGTATATTCATTGTTTTCTATGGAAAGTTTTGGGAAAATGGAAATTTAGAAAGTATGTGTGAAATTTGGATGAGTCTTTCCTGTATAAATTGGACTGGCCACAGTAACTTAACAATAATAAACTAGCATTTCTTTGTTTCGTGTTAAGAACAGTACTTTACGTGATGGGTTCTGCGACAGATTTGCTAAACAAAATGAGGTTAGGAAAACTGTTCAGTAGAAGTACTGTTTAGTAGAGCCATCTTGTGGAAAGCTACTAAAATTTTTGTGCTGAAGAATAATGCTAGAACAGTATTTTTGGAAATCTAAACTGAAAAACAAGGGTTTGAGGTACTAGTCAAGAAGTATTTTAATGGAAAATCTAAGCTTTTTTTTTTTGAGGTTAGAAGGGGGGGAACCCAAACCCAAACCAACCATACATATGTTTGTGTGGATGTGTGTCTAAATAAAATAATCTCGAAGAGTGTGTTTATTTTTGTAAAGTATGTAAGCTTCCCTTAATCTATCATTCTGAGCTTTTTTTATTGCTATCTGTGTGTGTAACCGCCACCACCAGAATGGAAGAGCCAAAGGTCAACAATGTTTATAGTTGTTACAAAATATTTAACCTGAAATAAAAGCAGCCAGTCTTGTTTCACTGCCCAAACCAATTGATGTACACATAAAAATGCTTTAATGAGAGAAAATGCAAATTGATGTAAACAACTGTCTTGTTTCATAATCAATTTTCTATGAATGGAAAAGACTTTTAATGGAAAAACCTAGTGCTTCTCTCTTCTTGTCTGTCTCATCCCTAAAACAGTGTGAAACCCCACAAACCAAACAAATATAAACCCCCAGAAATGCTTGTATGTACTCCTTAGGATTTCTTCTCAACAGCAAAACAAACAAACAAAAAAATTACCTTTATAGTTTTCCCTTTAAAATCTTTTTTCTGTCTGGAAATCTATGGAATAAAGTGTATGAATATGCTAGAATAGAAGGTGAACAGTGATTTTATTCAATCCTGCTTTAGGTCCTATTTCTTAAATAAACAAAATATCAAGATGTTAGGTGGTTCTTGGAAATCTTGGGTAGCACTTAAGGGATGAATGGTTCAACCTTGGATTCCTGAAGCTACTGAAGAGATACTTTGGTAGTTAGGACTGAACTAGGTATGATTAAATAGGTATCTTCACTGGAGGTCCATTAAGTCTTTTTATATGACCAAGGAATTGGTTTTACATCAACTGGTTATAATCAGGATTTTAATTAATTTCATATGTGCATAGCTTTGCACAGATGAGTTTGAATTAAAATTGTGAAATCAAAGGATAGGCAAAGCTCAAGTTATTGCGAATTGGAGTAGTGATGAGGGATAGTAGAGTTAGTTGAATCTTTCTCAGCTGTTGTAGGAAACTGGATTCTAAAATACCTTCTCATATATATCCATCCATTGATAACATTGGCATGTTAATTGTATTTTGTGACTGTTACTCTGTTGCAGGTCAGCTTATCACCAGCCAACCTCTTACAGACCAAGATTACTGCTATCTGGAGAGAGAGGTTCGGGTCAGACTTCGCACCTTGCTCCAGCACTATTGCATGCTCTTGAAAAATTCTCTGTACACAGGCTAGATCTGCCAGCACTTTATTCAGTCAGTGCCAAAACGCCTGAAGAATCATGTGCACAGGTGACATTTCAGATTCTCTTGTAACAAGTCAATGATGTAATTCTGGAACAGATTAGTTGCATCAATATAAAGGCAGCTGACTGTAATGTAACTTTAAAGCCAGGTTTTCATAGTCTCCTTCTATTTTCATGTTTAAAAGAAGGGGGTCTCTAGAGGGTGATTGAGGTCTCTCTGCTGACTAGTGAGAGTAATTACATTTTTAACTTGCCCCCTCAATCACATACCTAATGTCAAGTAAGCTTAATCTGGTTATTCGGTTCCTGATTTTCATTTTATTATCTTGTGTATGAGTTGGTGTGCTGTGGTTTCTGGTTTATTTACTTAGTTTTAAAGGTTTTAGGTTTCAAAACTGTTTGGGGTGGATTTTGCATGGGTTGCAAACCAGTTCAATTTTTATCTTGATTGTTCAGTCTTTGCAAGTTTTTAAAACGTATATGACAAGTGGTTGTTTTGTAGTGCCCCTAGCACATTGACATAAAGTAACTGAATGATGCTGCTAACAGTCACAAACACTTGTTTAGAAAGCCTTTATTAGATAATTTTCTTTTACTGTAACATTTTTATATAAAATATCACAAATGTGTGTCATTTCTTGGTCCACAAGAATTTTATTACAAGTGATAATGAGTTTCTTAGTTTAAACACTGTTGTACCTTTTCATTAGATCTTTCGTGAAGCTCGAAGAACAGTCCCAAGTATTGTTTACATGCCTCATATTGGTGATTGGTGGGAAGCTGTCAGTGAAACTGTGAGAGCTACTTTTCTAACCTTGCTGCAAGATATACCATCTTTCACCCCTATATTTCTACTGTCTACCTCTGAGTCCATGTATAGTGAATTGCCTGAAGAGGTAAGTTTGTTGTGGAAGGAGGCATTGTTAGGGAGGTATGTCCTCTTCAGAATGTTTTGATCATGGAAAAACAGTCTGTGATGCAGTGGTTTTCTAATTTAAAGTATGTCAAACTGAACTTGTAATATTAAGTAAATGTCATTTTCTTTAATGAAGGAAGCATGTCCATGTTACCAATTTTTATGATCTCCATGCTGCTTTGCTGAGAATACAAAATTGTTCCTTTAGTCAGAAGTTCATTTTGACAAATTACTCCAGTATAATTAAATGCAGATTTAGTCTAAAGGCCTAAGCTTTAGCTTTGTATCTTCTGAGGCTCAAGATGGGGGAGGAGAGTTTAGGGGAGGTTTGTTTTTTGTTTGTTTTTTTTTTTTTGTCAACATTTCCTTTGACTTTTTTTTTCTCCTGCCCTTTATTGTCTTTTCACTGCAAAGGGGCCATTGTTGGGATCATGGGATACTGCAGGTTTAGTTACTATGGAAAATTCAATGAGAATTACAAGGATTTTCTTTCCTTAGGCTGTGTACGCAGTTTTGGGTAGAATTTACTGTCTTTGCTCCTTTGGCTAATTTTGAAAAATTTGTGACTGGTGTTTTAGTATGGTCATTAATCATGTATTTTTGAGTGGGGGCTCACTTTTCATATGGCTGTTTTCTTTTTTTTTTAGGTGAAATGTATTTTCAGAATCCAGTATGAAGAGGTTTTTTATATTCAAAGACCAAGTGAAGAAGACAGATTGCGATTTTTCAAAGGGTTAATTCTTGATGAGGCAGCAATGCCCCCACCAAGAAGGAAACAGGCTGGTAAACTAAGTTACAATAAAACCAATAATTATGTTATCTGATATCTTTCTTTTTCAAAATGTGTGGGTAAATGACGGTTAGTGTCATTAACATTTGACAGTGTTAATCAGTGCCCAGAATAAATTTTGTGCATTACAGTTACCAGTTTTGGAAAATGGAGAGCTGTTGGGTTAAGGATGCAATGATCGATGAGGCAGATTAAATCTATAATGAAAATTGGAATGGCATAATCCTGAGAGCCACTGTGTTATTAATATTTCCATTGTCTGACTTCTTGTGGTTTTTTCCCTAGCTCTTCGTGCTCTGGAAGTTCTTCCTCTTGCACTGCCGTGTCCTGCCCGTGAGCTGTCAGAAGCAGAAAAACAGCGAATGGAGGACCAGGAAGAGAACACACTGAGAGAGCTGCGGTTGTTTCTCAGGGATGTTACCAAGAGGCTGGCCACAGACAAACGCTTTAACATCTTCAGCAAACCGGTGGATATTGAAGAGGTCTTGTTTCAGTAATGTGCAAACAATGAAGTTGAAACTATTAGAAAAAGGATATAAATTGAAAAAAGGAAATGCTTAGGTTAAGAAAAAAATAATGTTTGGTCCATAATCTTCCCAATCTAAAAGGAATCTACTGATTTTTAGCTGGTGCGATGGTCACAGCCTCATCATCTATTAAGCAAAGAGTCGGAGGATGTTCTTTGGCTATACCAGTGACCTATTAAAAGACCTTGTGCATTCCTGTCAATTTTGTAACTGAAATCAGCTTTTAAAAATGCCCTCCCTCCTATCCCTACCAGTGTTCCTGAAATACTTGAAACCATAAATATAATTCTTTAATAAAAGCTTTTACAACTTTGTAATCATAGGCATGATAATACTGGGAGAGCGATCTGTGTTCTGTAATGTATTCAGCATTAATAGTATTGTTGAATAATTTTAGCAGTAATGCTTGTGGATGCCATTAATCACAGATAGTAGCACATTATAAGGCATTAACTGGTTGATTATAGAGTGTGCACACCTAACTGATGAGACACTTTGATCTGCAAATCTATTTCCAGGTGCTGCTGTATGTGTAGGATTGTGTTCAGTCTGACTTTGAGATCAGATGCTGGCTGATTGCAGGCTTGCTAATTAAAAAAAAAAAAAAAATGCTTCTGAAGAGAAGCATCTCTTTTGGAAGACATTAAGAGATGAATATGGCACATTGGAAATACAGCATTGTAAAAAGCAGATTTGCAGTGTAAATTCCATGCAGGATGGAAAGGCATCTTTTGCAGTCCTCTCTCAATTTGAGCTTGCTGTAGTGTTTGGTAGCTGACTCTTTTTGAAACACTGTCAGGAGCTCTTCAACGTGGCAACTTACAGTGCAGGCTTGATCTGAGCAGTAACTTTGTTTGATTTTTATTATGAAACTGCTTAGGAGATCCATTATTAAAGAAAACAATACTCATAGTAAAGGGAGTTTCTTTGTGGTCTAAACTGACATGAATAAGGGCATGTAAAGAAAGGACAAGTTACTGTCCTGGTTTTGTAGGTGGAGAGAAGCAAAATGTAAATTTATTTAAAGACTAGCCCAAAACCCTGCTAATCTTATCATAGTGCTAGAAATTAAGTGCGATCCTTTCCATCCTTCCTGGTGCATGTAAGTGCAGGACTATCCTTTCCTTTTCTACAACAGCCTGTCTCCTTGACTTGGTTAGGAAATATGTTAAGTGTGTTCCAGTCCTACTTGTGTTGCAGAGAATGCTGCTATGTGTTAAGTCAAGGATTTTCCTGACTAATTCAGCAGCAGTTAGGGGTCAGTACTGGGTCTAGTCCTGTTCAATTTACTCATCAATAACCTAGATGAAGGGACAGAGTACCCTCTGTGTACCCAGAGCTGTTATGGCTTGATCAGAATATGTATTTAACTCTTCAGTCTTTTGGTAGCCACTGTTGTACATGGGTGACTTCAAAAGAAAAAATGCAATACTGTTTCTGAGGCTGCCAATATTTTTAATTGATTGTAATTGTAATCACATTGAAACATTCAAGTAAGTGTTTTTGTTTGTTTGTTGTTTTTTTTTTTGAAGTAAATAACAAATTCATAGATATTTTTTTTTTTGGGGGTGAACTTTGTTACAGCAGCTGTGCTAATGCATTTGAGTATCAAGCTTGAGACCCTTACAGTATTGTTAATTACATTAAATACTTTTTAGTGTACCCTAGTGGCTGCTAAATCTCCAGTTAGAAGCTAAGCTCATAGTAAGCTTTGAACTATGACACGACACTTTCTCTTTAGACTGCCCCTCTGCACAGTTAATCTAACATCTTCAGTTGATAAAACCTGACTTCTTTTGCTGAATGATTTATTGAAGGAACTATTCAATAGAAGATATTTAAAAGCTGACTATTTGACTGTTCAGTCACCTACAAGGTGAACAAAATACAATTTTCCTGGTTTTCCCTAGGGTTTTGAGTGAGGCTGATTGTTCTTGCCTTTATAATCCGTGACAGTGTTAAAAAAAAATTGTAAGTAAATCAGTCTAAGTAAAATTAAAAATACATATACCTTAAAACGTGCTGCCTCAGAAAATACCATTAAATTAATTTTGAAAGATAAATTGATGAATTTTGAAAGTCCTGTGTTTCTTTATTCTGATAAAACTTCTGTTTTCAACATAGATTTGTTTAGAAGTCAAAATGTTTAGTTAATGTATTAGAGCTAAGCATGTGGAATGAGTAAGAGTCCAAAGACATGAAATTGGCAGTGTTCAGATGGAATGCCCATGGTCCTGTGTCATTTCTGTGTGCTGTTTGTTTATAGGTTTCAGATTACCTTGAAGTTATCAAAGAGCCAATGGACCTATCAACAGTAATAACCAAAATTGATAAACACAACTACTTAACAGCCAAGGATTTCCTAACAGATATTGACCTGATCTGCAGCAATGCATTGGAGTACAATCCAGACAAAGATCCTGGAGGTAAGGAACTGCTTTGTTTTGGCCTACCTACCCAAAAGTCTGGTATTTAATCATGTATTTGATTACTATTCAGGTATTTAAATAAACTGCATCCTATGTGACGATTAGGATAAGCAAGTCCTAAGGTTCTATGCTTTTAGTGTTCTGAGGCTTGTGCTACACTGGGGGACATTGTAAGAGCAGAATTGCAGCCTTCAAGAGTTGTTTTCTAATAAATTAGGTTTTCTTTCAAATTTGATAGCTCCTTTTCAGTGAATAAACTTTGTATATGCAACAAAACCCCAACATAATTTGGAGAGCTCTGCAGAGAATCCTGCACGCAGTCTGGCAGTAAGCCTGCTTTATTTCCGTATTTGAAGTTAAGAACTATGTATTTGGGGGTAGAAATAATACAGGATAAACCATCAGGCAAGGAAGTCAGTTGCAGCTCATTAGCAGAGATCAGAAGTTACTCTCTTGACACACTGGGATGGGGTGCTTTGAACTGAAATGGAATTTGTAGATAGGAATGCATGTAAAAGCTCTCACGCTCAAAACTAAGGTCAGAACACCTTGTGTACTCTTCAGTAGGGCTGCCTTACGGTGTACATTGCCTTTTAATTGACAGCTTCAGTAGCCATCAGTAAAACAACAACAGCAAAGCACTCTTTTAATGTAGCTGTATTTAATAGATGTGATACTTGGAAATCTGGGTCCATCTACAAGTGTCGTTCAGTGTGTTAAAAAACTTTTTCATTAAATCCTGACATTCAACCAGGTTAAAGCCTGATTTTTCTGTATTTTTCTTCTCAAATTTTTGATTTTTCTGAGGTGTTTGCAGGTGTCTCATGTGGAGTAGCTACAGCGTAGTCTGGTCGGTTACACTTGTTTCACATTGGCTTTGGAACCCAGTGCTGCTTCATATCTGTAGAAGATAAGCTATTTCTTCAATTTGTGATGGGTTTTGTTTTACAACTACAAAAAATACATTGATAATATACGTCAAAAGGTTTTCTGTGTTCCTGATAACATACCTTTGAGGGTTTATAATGTGTAATTGATGTGAACTAATCAAAGCTCTTGATGGACACTTGGGATTCTGAATGTTTCTGAAGAGTGCCTGATGAGGAGATGAGGAGTGTGAGATGTACCTCCTGCAAATGACCTGTGTGTGTTTGTGACTTGGTGATGGGCTTTGGGAAGAATTAGCATTAATATGCACCCTTTGTTCTCATTTTTAGGCCATTTGGATCTGTGGGCTTGGTTTTTTAATTCTAGGAAATGTAGTCTGAAGAAATTGATCTGGCTATTTCTAGGTTAAGCTTTGGATTAGACTTTCTCATCATGGAGTAGGTCATGAAAGATAGTTCTGTCTTCTGTGCGGTTGCCAATTAACGATGTGTTGCGCTTCTGGCATGCAAAATTTCTTGAGCTGCTGTATGAATACACTGCTGAAACAGCACATCATGTCTGTTCTGAGTAAGCGTTACATGCTTTCAGATGCGTTAACCGACTATTAACCCGTAACACATTCTCTAAAGCAGAGCATATGTGCTTGCCTCTGCTTCATGCTTGAATTTGCAGAAGAATCATGCAGTATCTGCTTCTGTCCTGCCATTAAGTTGGACAAGCAGTTGGAGTACCAGACTAGCTGGTGTTACAGTACAGATATTCAAGACTGGCTTCTTTGTTGGTTTTTTTTTTTTTCCTGATATCTTGCTATAAAATTTTAGATAGGTTGTATAGTAAGACAGCTGGGTTTTGCTTTTGTTTTCTCCCCTCCATTGTTTACCAGGAAATGTTCTTAAAGGCATGGAAACATAACCATTGTGTGTTAGACATAATAGTATTTGCCTCTTTGAAGCACTGTGTGGCAAAATCTTGCCTGTAACAGGATTAGAGGAGAGTAGTAGTTCAATCAAATACCCTTGATTTGATTTTTCTTTTTCTTTTTTTTTTTTTTCACACCCCCCCCCTTTCTTTCTTTGTTTTGAGAGGGCATCTTGAACTTTATTAGCTGACCAATATTACTTCTGCAAAGAATGAAGTATAATTTTTTTGTGATCATAAACCACAATGCTTCTCAAATACATGTGGGTAAAAATTTCTAGTTTCCAGTTGATTGAAGTGGGTAGATTTCCCCAGAAAACACATGTAGGGCTTTTGACCTGGATACTGGATGTTCTTTTTGACTTAACAGTTTCTAGAATTGACTTGCTGTTTCTAGAATTATAAACCTGTTTAATAAAAGTTCACTGGTATTCTTAATTGTTGTCTTTAGTGTTGTCTTTAGTGATTACTAAACCAGAGTAAATCTGCTAATTGCATAATATGTTGTAGACACAAATGTTGACGTTTGCAGTTGAAGTACCTCCATCAGCTGGAAAAAGTAATTCAGTATGGATGAATTGACAAATTAAGTATGTTTGTACTAAAGGCAAACAATGTGTGTTGTAGGTTTCATTGAAAAGCAGTGTTCTAGGTGTCAATTTTCTCCGCATATGGGCTTACTTATTAAGTTACAATTTTCAAATTTCAACAGCGTTGGAATAATTTGTTGTGTGTGCTTCAAAGGTATGGGAACTGGTTTTCTCTGAAAAACTGTTTTTCCTGAGTCACATTTAGGCTTGCAGTGGGGGCAGTGGTTTTGTTCTTTTTAATGGATGTGAAAATGTAGCAAACTTGAGGCTTGTTTCTTGCCAGTTTTTCTCAATGGATTAAAATGAGAAATACCATTCAATGTAAGCAATAATCTGTTTTAGCACAGTTTTGAATTTTCTAGCAGTTGTTAAATAACAATTAAGTGATAATTTAAGGTTAAAAAAAAAAATCAGGGAAGTAACACAGGCAAGCCAGGTCTACCGTACAGATGCAGGAGATGTCTGGTATGATTTTGCAGGCAGTATAATTGCATGTATGTTCCTAGACACCAGTGGGTAAATTAATTCCTGGACAAGTCCCTTGTTGCTTTTGGAACTCTCTGCACTGTATTCCGTTATACTGTGTAGATCTGCCTGTGGCAACTGGCCACACCTGCTGATTCTAGCAAGTTTGTAAAGATTGCCAGTTGATTCAGGTGTGTTCCTCATTTCCTGTTTGCAATGGTTTATAAATGCCACTGTTAATTAAAGTAACAAGTTGTACTTCTGAAAAATCTTTTATCTCTTAAATAGCTGGGTTGTGGTTTTTGAGCGGGCTATGGTATTGATCCATCTATGTGTTCATACATATGTAGTATTTCCCAGTTACTTCTGCTGTGTCAGTGTTGCCATATACAATACACAACAACATAGAAATGGTCAAAATTTTACATTATTGTGATATAATTAACAAGTGTGCTGTCCTGTTTTCTAGATAAAATAATTAGACATAGAGCGTGTACTTTGAAGGACACTGCTCATGCTATCATTGCTGCTGAACTGGATCCAGAATTTAATAAGATGTGTGAAGAAATCAAGGAAGCAAGACGAAAAAGAGGTATATTTAACTTCATTTATCATAACACAACATATATGGGATAGAAAACAGAATTTACAAATAATCATATAAAAATTTAAATTTAAGACAAAATGTAGAAAGCATGTCAGGCTCAGTGCATGTTAAAGGATGGCTGAGCTTGAAACTTTTGTCTACTTTTATCAACTATGTGAGTTGCTCTGGTAAGGCACCATCTGTCCTTGTAAAGGAAGAATGCATTGCCTACTGGTACGAACAGTGCTGTAGAACATGGTGACCAGGTAAATGTTGGGGTTGCTGTACTAACTGAAGATTTGGTGCAACCAGAGACGTATTGTAAAAATACCACATAATGCAGTGTAATAACAGTTATGATAAGGGCTTTGGCATCTAAACCAGTGGATTTTCAGTTCACCCTGGCACGTGCACAAGTGTACTTTTGGTGATAATCTGTTGATTTTTTGGATTAAGAAACAACTGTTACATCCTCAGTAAGGGGGGGCATGAGGTTGACTATCTAATAGTCCAGAATCAGGAAACACAACCCCCTGCATCTGAGGACGTCAGTGACTTTAGTTTTTGTTTAAATTAGTGCAGTTGTTTTCAACTGGTAGTCCATAGACATCCAAGTCTGTGCACAGCTTCTACAGTGACCATCAAGAGCCCAAACATATTCCCAGTAGGGGAACGAGGCTCTGTTTACATGAATGATTTTGTACCTCCACAGAAAATTTTTAAAGGTCTGAAAGTTGAAAAGGTTGAAAATCGCTGGAAAATAACATTAGAACAAAATTTCATGCTGATTTTTACTATTTTTTGTTTTTATTTTTTTACTTTATTTTTTTATCTTAAAATTATTATCACATAATTTTAATAAATTATTTATCTAAATTATTACTATTAATAAAATAAATTATTAAAAATAAAAACTTTTAAATTTATTACTTTATTTTTACTTTGGCAAGTTGTTTCCTGCTTTGCCTTCTGCTTTGGTGAAAAACTGCATTGTTTGATTTCTAGGTTGTATTTGGCTGGGCTTAATTTACAGCTGCTGATTCTTTAACTACTTCTGTTGGTAGAATTTATTAAAAATTTTCTTTGAACTGTGCAAGTATCTGTAGGTTTTCTCTTCTTCAGGTTAAAACAGATACGGTTCCTTTTATTTTCCTATTCAGTTGTGCATTTTTTTGTCTAATTCTGTACAAGCTTCCAATGTGTGCCTTGAATTGTGGATAAGTGAACCAATTGTAATTCACCGTGGTTGTAAAATAGAACTAATGTAATGCCTTCATTTCTCCTCTGTACTTTTCTATTAGAAGTACAGGAATATTCACAATTCTGGCCTTAGTGTCACGCTGTGAGCTATGCTCAGTTAATTATCCAAGTCCCCCATGATTGTTAAAGGTTATAGCTGCTGAGGTTAAAGTAACTGTTTGTAAGAGCTCTTTGTTACAGAGAGCAAGGATATAGCTTGTAGTCCCTCCTTGCAAGTCTCCCAAGCACTAACTGGATGCTGCCCTTCTTTTTGTGGCAGTGATCAAGTAATATATATTTCTGGGGGCAAAACCTGCAGACCCTTTTGAAAGAGGTGGGTTTTCAGAAGTCGTTATTAAGGCTGATGATGTCACGCAATGAACTTGTTAAATCAGAAAAAGAAGGTAGTAGCGGTCTCAGATACTGGTTAGTGGACCTTCAGATATAGCTAAGTGACTAGTAGTACCAGTTTGTGAGTGACAGTAGCTCGCATACAGCAACAGGCAGGTTTCAAGGTGCATTCTATGCATTGACGTGGAAACTGTTACAGTGTCGTCGGTACTGGCAGGTCAGATTGCAAAGATGCGCGTGCTTCTGGACCACATTGTGGTAATTGAAAGAACAAATGAGCTCTTCAGTTGGCCCAGCTGTGAAGTGTGGAAGGCTAAGATGACTTACTGGATTAGCAAGGACAGAGTTAGAATGCATGGAAGAAGCTGTGTTAGATTAATCAGTTATGAATGAAATAAAACATCAAGCTCTTGAGGTCTGAGGAAACCTCATGCTGTGAGGTAAGCACAAGAGATTTTCCTGTCCATGGATTGGGTCTTGTGTCAAAGATTGTGGCGCAGAATGTCAAGATGATGGTTACTTGAGACGTGTAGTCTTTGCGCTGGTCATAGTCACGGATGAAAGGGATGTGACTGCCTTGCCATTACACCCATTTTGCTCTGCAGAATATGCTCAGCAAGACAGCAGGTTGGCAAAATCACAGTGCATCTGCGGATCTAACTCTGGCATTTACCCTCTTTCAGAACATTTTGGACAAGGGACAACAAAGGCATATACTTGTATTTTCTTCTTTTGATTGTATCTCTACAAAGTTATTAAGAGATTTCTGATTTTTTTACTTTGCCTCAGTTACCAGCTGGTCACGTATAAAAGTGATCCCCAGATCCTCCTCCTTCCATTCTGCTTCATAAGAAGACTCTATTTTGCAATAATGGAATGTTTCAGTGAGGAAATACTTGAGGAGAACTGTAAGCAGTGTAAACTATGGCTTTGCTGTCCAAAAGCTTTGTGTACCCGGTCATGTAAATGCAAGGGTGCTTGTTGATACCAACAAAAATCACACTGAATCGGGCAGCTGGCCTCATTGTCTGACCACTGTATGAGACAGAGTGGAGGGAGAATTGAACCCTTAAGTACTACTTTTGAATTTCAATAAGAGATGTCCAGACAAGGCCTTAAATGGGTGTTGAGACTGAAGCCACAGTGTGTGTGCTTCACTGTGTGATGCACAGCAGGTTTTTTTTCAGCTCAGACTACCTTAAGCTTTTCTTTTAAATGTTCCTTTGAAAGTGCCAAACTCGCATGTGTACAGTCTGATGGGGAACCCCCCACCCCCCAACCAAAATACTCAGTGTCCATATTTCTCTGCTATATGCTTGGACTTGGCTTGATAAAGGATCCTACCTTCAAGCCCTACCAGAATTAAGATTCTTAGCACGGCACTCTTGAGAGAAAGGAGTAATAATGCAGACAGTGGGGCTGTGAAAAATAAGTCCAGGTTTATCATGTGACTCTACTAATGGTTCTTGGACTGAGTATAAAACTTGTATTAATACCTGCTTGAAAGGGGCCAAGGTAGTGTTGCAGTTGCAGGTTGAGTCAGAGAGGGTGGCTGTCGCCGTCAGAAGGGAAATTTGTCTTCTGACAAAAAGAACATACCCCATACTTCATTAGATCTTGGCCAATGTTTTCTTGTCTACGTTTGGAAAGATTTCAACATTCAACGTGACATTTGGATGGAATTGTGGAAGGTGATGTGCATGAGGCTTCTAATACATTCTCTTCAAATGTCATCAGGTGTTTCAGTGTAGAATCACAGAGGAGCTTGGAAGGTAACTGACACATGCAATAGGCTTTTTAATCTTTACTAGACTGAAAAGCCATTGATTTTCTGAATTGTGCTATGTATTAGTTCTTAATTTATTTCCAGGATACTGAAGATGAGGGTTAAGGCGAAAAAGCTCCATATCCATTTTTTTCACAATTCTCTTGGCAAGTTATTTAGCAGTCTTCCAGAGTTCCAAAATGGAAGGTGTTTCCTACATTGTTTTTCCATAACTTTTCTGTTATTTTTTAACAGATCTTATATTTTTCCTTGGTACTTTGACTGGTGACCGATTTCAAAAGAAGTACTGCGGTGTACAGAATAAGCTGTATAATAAAATTAGTACCTAGAAGTTAAACTAGAATTTCTTGTTCTTGTATTGCTGAAATGAGGTGCTGTTGTTGACAGATGGTAAATCTAAGGATAGCAAGTTTTAAGTTGGTAAATTAAGAACAATATATACTAGATCATTGGAATTTGCAGCTTCTTGTTGAAACCAGCAGATAACAAGGTAGAAGTTTACCATGGCCCAGCAATGTGCATTTGCAGCCCAGAAATCCAACCTTATCCTGGGCTGCTTCAAAAGAAGGGTGACTAGCAGGTCAAGGGAGGTGATTCTCACCGCTACTGAACTCTCGTGAGACCCTCTGGGTGCTGCATCCAGCTCTGGAGTCCCCAACATCAGAAGGACATGGACCTGCTGGAGCAAGCCCAGAGGAGGCTGCAAAGATGGTCAGAGGGCTGGAGCCCCTCTGCTGTGGGGACAGGCTGAGAGAGCTGGGGTGGCTCAGCCTGGAGGGGAGAGGGCTCCGGGGA
>JAVJGJ010000059.1:36660366-36719568 GCA_035590215.1 Microhierax caerulescens | reverse complement strand
TGGTGGGACACTGGCCCAGGCTGCCCAGAGCAGCTGTGGGTGCCCCATCCCTGGCAGTGCTCAAGTTCAGGCTGGACAGGGAGCAACCTTGGTCTAGTGGAAGGTGCCCCAGCCCGTGGCAGTGGGTTGGAACTGGGTGATCTTTAAGGTCCCTTTCAACCCAACCCATGCTGTGGTTCTAAATGGCAGATGTTTTGAATAATTAAATTTATTTGATATGCAGTGTAAAATATTTGTAATGGTACCTAGAAACATATGCTGTAACTTACTAACTGTTAGGTGAGAATTCCTTTATGAATCTCTTAATTTCTGTATCCATCAGTTTTAGAGCTTCTTGTCAGTTCTTGATCACTTGGTTCTGGTTACTATTGGAGACATAGTATGACATTTTGAAGACTGTTTTAGTGGATGGATAGGAAATTGTAATTCGCAAATATGAAACTTCAGAGTTTTATTTATTTAAAATGTGCTTAACCAGTATGAAAGTTAGCATTTTTAGAATTTAATTAAGAAACCTGTGAAATAGTAGGAGCTTTGAGATTGAGAAGAACTTACATTATATTAAGCAAACCAGACTTTTTGTTAAAATCAGAAACATTCTGTTAATGTAAGAGCTCATATTGACTCTGAAATGGATCCATTTTACATAACACAGATCATGGTGACAATGCAAGGTTTTTATTCAGATACTTTTTTTGATACAGCATACAATGCCATTATGAATTGCCACTTATTTTAAATCATCTGTTTAAAATCAGGAAAAATTGAAACTGTCAATAAGAATTTACGTGGTAGAGGAAATAAGGATAGAAGAGTGCAATCTTTGGGGACCCATGTGTGAGACAGTCGTATTTTTCTAATCCATCAGAGCTGACAGTTTTAAGACCATGCAACCAGTAAGCTTTTTTGTCAGTAGAAAACAAATATTTTAATCTTTGTTTTGAATGTCCGGCTAAATATTAATTGATGTGTTCTTATTGCAATATGGAATTTAAAGTTTCTTTTTAAATTCAGTAGTTTTATGCAGCTTGGTTTATTTAAATAGGTATGGTTATCTTCTGTATGCAGGCTTATCAGTAACAGCAGAACAAATAAATCCTCATGGTTCCACTGTACGGAAAACAGAAGCTAGAGTTGAAGAGGCATTTCGGAACAAACAAAAACCCACGATGGCGGTGTGGCCCAACTCTGCGAATAAATGTGCATGTGAGTACCCTGGGTGATAACTGTGCAAAATTAGAGGTACTTCCAATGACAAACATTTCAAATATGTTTCTGCTGCTGTTTACTGATTATTTCCAGAAGTATTTTTAGGCATGAAACACATGGAACTTCAGGAAATACTCTTTCTGCCTACATGAAATCTGTGCCCAGGAAGTTGTAAAGAAGCAGGGTTTCTGGTTTTGTAACCAGAATAAAGAATACCTGTTTTTCCACTGTAGTACTCTTTATTACATTTTTCTTTGTACAAGACTGTTTACAGTATAAGACAACTGATCCAATGGGAAGATCACATTTATCTGTTTGAGTGTTAAGATTTGTTTATTCTGTGTGTGTATTCATAGGTACATACCTACATGCTGCTTAATACTCTCACATGCACTGTAGTTACTCCCTATTTTCAATGCATACAGTATCGTGCGAAAAGTTAAAAAAGGGATTACAAATTTAACCCTATTTTTCTTTATGGCACCTGGTTTTCAATAGTCAGTGTCCGTTATTAGAAGATGTTAAGATACTCTGTCTGCAGCCTACTGGATTAATCCAATTAAGTGATCAAAATGTGTAGAATTATGAGGAGTGACTGTCGTTTAGGTAATCAGAGGCACTGCTAATTATTTTCAAGAGGTAACTTGATTAGAACAGGTAAATACAAAACAGATATTTTTGTTATAGACAAAGACTCTTAAGAGGAGGTGAGTATGAGGGATATACTGATAGCTGTGCATGGCTTTCCCACAGAAGATGTGGAGTCCCCTTCATTAATATGTTATTTATAGCATTATCAATTATTGCTTAATAGGCAAACTGATAGATTGAAGCTGACTAGATTTTGTGTGTGCTCTGCTGGTGCTTTTCTTTGCTAAGAAAGAGTTTTCTAGGCATGGTGATAACTGCCCAGAGACGAACATTGTTTATATATGAATGATAGTGTTGATGTCAAATAGTTTAATTAGAGTTGTATGGTTTTATTTCCTGAAGCTGTAATTTCTTCCGTTAAAGGAATTAAAGTCAATTGTACAGAGTTATGGCTTGAATAAATTGTTATATAATAACTTGATGATGTAGATCCAAGCTGTTCTTTATTCATTTGGCAACTTGTGCAAAAACAGAAAGTAGGGTAAGAGATTCTTGGTATTTGTGGTTTTTTAGTTTCCTATGAAATCCAGGATGGAGATTCTCACTCTGGCTGGTATAGAGTATAGAGCCCTTTCCTGGCTGTGCATGCTGTGCAGCAGCCGGTAGGGTTTACAGACCTCCAAGCCAGACAACTCTTGGGAAAAGGGATAGCAGCCATTAGTGGTGACTTGTATAAAAAGAAGCTCTGGTACCTCTGCTCTCTTCTCCACGCTGTGTTGTGGTTGCAATGGTTGCATCATTGTGGATGCATTTGAAGACTGGAGCCATTAGCTGAACAGAACTGCCAGTGTTTCTGTGTGTAAACAAAAAGGAAGTTAGGGTTCAGGCACCATTCCTGCTAGTATTTTGGTGATTGAGGCTGGAAAGTAAGAAAATTTGAGGCTTAGCGATGTTTGGGACTATGATCAAATGAAAATCTGCCTTTTAAAGCTGAGTGTAGGAAAGGTAACTAGTCCAGGGGGGGGACGTAATGAAGCTAGTAATCAAGAGAGAAGCAGGAACTGATGAGCAATCAGAAATCTGCAGAAGGGATTCAAGTAGTATATGGGCACACTTGAAGATTGATGTGGTAGGTTCAGTAGAGACTAAAAATTAGGAAGAGAACCAGTCTTAATAGGGTGTTTGGAGGAAGGAGCTAGAATAAGGTGAGAGCAGAACTGAGCAGATTGTGGGGAGCTCGGATAGCAGCAAATTATGTGGTGGTTTGTAATTGCATAAATGGGAGAAAAGAGCTTAGAGAAGAGATTTCTGAACAGAGATGACTTTAGAGGTAGAATGGAATTTTTTATGGTCAAGAACTAAGATTTTTTTAAAGACTAAAATGCATTACACAAGCAGAGTAACAAGGACAATAATTAATTTATTTTAATTACACAGGATAAAAAAAAAAGTACTTGCCAGTTAGTAATTCTGAAAATCTTCCATTTTTTCTGCTATGTGAATCTCAATTGATTTGTTTTCCTTAGATAAATCTAAGGAACAAAATCAACGATCACAAATTTTTCCTGACAAAATTAATTTTTTAGTAGGTCTGTTTACAGTATTTTAGAAAAGAGCTGCGAAAAGGTCAGTTCTTATGAGAACCCTAGATGAAATTACTGTCTTCTCTAAACACAGAGTGGAGTACAGACAGTGTAGCAGCTTTGCCCAATTTAAAGCTCTGTTTACTGTTCAGGGCTGGTATAATAGAGGAGGAGAGTTACGTTATCATGTGTTGGTTTGTTTTCTGAGGTTATGTATTTTGTGTGAAACTTCAACTTTTTAGTTACCTGTTATTTTGAGATTTATTTAATTTTTCTAATGTGATTCTAATGTTGATTAGACCATCTGGGCTATCAGAAATGTGGCACAAAATAGTTGTTCTGTTTGAAGGCTTGGCGATACACATTCCCGAGTTAATCTGCAGCTTCCGTCTCCCTGGTTGAAGGTACACCTGTGGCGGATGCTGTATCACAGTACAGATGAGTTTTAAAAGTATTGCATTACTAGAAGTTGCTGAAAATCCATTTGGGAGAGTTTTGTCACAGATAATTTAAAATATTTGCATGTTGACTGTGTATTTTGAGAAAAGTGCAAGTGTTCTGGTGGGAACTTAAAATGGGACATAGGTCGAAAGCCTAGTATAAGTATTTGCATGATTGTAGAATCACAAAATTGCTGTCATTGGAAGGAACCTCTGGAGATCATCTAGTCTAACTCCCCTGCTCAGGCCTGGTTACTCAAGGCTGTGTCCAATTGTTTTGAATATCTCCAAGAATGCAGGCTCCACTACATGCCTGGGAAACCTCTTCTAGTGCTTGGCCACTCACGATAATTTCTTCTTTTTGATTTTGAATTGAATGTCTCCTATTTCAATGTGGGCCCATTACTTCTTGTCACTGGGCACCAGTGAGAAGGGTTTTGTTCCACCTTTGTATGTACATGTGTGAAAAAGGAAACTACCAGCAATGTGCAGTTCAGTGTGTCTGGTAAATTATTCGTTGCTAAGTGGTTTAGATACATGCTAGTGCATAAAACATTAGCATCTCATCAATTATTGGGATGCTGTATAGTAAAACTTTGTCCTACTGCTCCATTTTGCCAGTAGATGGAGTATGGTGCATATTATTTTACCACCTTGCAGTTGCTTCATTTAGTGTTACATACAAATAAACTGTGTGGAGAAGATTTGGTTTTTACATTCTTAGTGTTTTTTGCAGTATTTAATGATAATATATTGTAGCGCTAGACTGCAGATTTTATATTTTTTTCATAGAGAGCAAGTCTTTTATGCTGTATGATAAATACGATAGCTGTGAAAATGTCATTTAGAACAAATAAAACTAAAATATCTTGTGTATTGTGAAATATTAAAAATACAAGTTTTATATAAAACTCATTTTATGAAATCTGAAGTAAACACAGTGCTAACTTTTCCCAATAATTGAAGTGATTAGTGGTCTCTGTAGAAAGAACTGTATGGAGATCAAGCAAGGGTATAAAAAACTGCTGCAGAAAATCTAGTTCCTAAATAAATAGTACTTTGTGTGCTTTTGGGGTTAGGTGTTTGGGTTTTTTTTTATCTTCTATATGTCGATCTTTACTATCATACGAAACTATGATTCTGCTTTATAATGGAAAGGAGGTTTTGTTTTGCCAGGAGTATTTTTTAAAAAAAGCTTTTTAGAAAGACAAAGTCTTTTGTTTATAATCTTTCTCAGAAACTGTTTTATTCTCAGTCTTTGTCTAGTTTTAACCTGTTTAGTCTCTTTTCTTTTTGATCCCTCTGCTACAGTGGTGTCAGTTCAGGCATTCATATGACTGCAGTAATGCCTTACCAAAGGACGTGGCAGACCAGATGGCATAAGGTTTTTGTTATTTTAACTATTTTCTATCTTTTTCTGTCTGAATTTGGATTCAGAATTTGGATACTGGTATATTAACAGTCATCCACATGCTAACATTAAAATCCTAGTGGCTACTGATGTTTTGTCACAAATCCTATTCTTGCTACTGTTTTCTTTTCTCCTCCTGCTCTCCAGATTTGATTTGGATTAATTCTCACTTGAGATAGAGGCATGTACTGTAAGTTGACAAACACCATTAAAAATGATTTTTTGGAATTTGAGGACATCTTTACCCAGAGCTGAGATAACTGTCTCTTTGCTTCTTTGTCATTTTGTTCTGGGTAGTGTAGGAGTTGGCATTCTTGATGAGAGTAGTTTGATTTCCTGTATCTGATGCTGGCTTCAACCAGATGCTTTAAAAGGAAGTTGCAAATATTTGAGAGAGAAAAAATACTTTTTGTGCCTGATTTTGAAAGAAATACTAATTTAGCTCATTCTGAGTTGGTTAACGGTTTTTTGAAACCCATAGACTTTGTAATTCTTCTAATTGAAATGCCATTTAGTGAATTTGTGGGAGTTCTGATAAATCCTGACTGCCTGTTCTTTTTTGGGATCCTATCAAACTTTTGGACTCAGTCATATCTAGTGGCAGGGAGATTTTCTTTCATCGCTATTAAATACCTGCCTCTTGAATTAATCAAATGTCTTTTTTTTTTCTCTGACAGAGGTCAAAGAGAGTCCTACAATTTACTTCATCAGTGACTTTATTAATATTCTCTTATTATTCATCTCTTTTCTAACTCCTTGCAATGCAAGATTGCTCAGCCTCTCTTAACAAGGAATTTTTCCTGAAAGCATTATCACAGTCTTTCTTACAAATATGGTAAAAAGAGAGACTTTTTAGAATGAGGGTTTTTTTTAATGAGTTCTTCTAAAATATCTTTTCCCCCTCTAAGTGGTACGCACAACTGATATAATAAAAAAACAGTTTTCAGACCTTTTAGATGTATCTTATTCCTTCCTCATTTTTGAAAACTGTGGCAATGTTTGCTTTAAATCATTCAAAGAGTTGGTGCAAAGTTTCCTTTTGCAGAAGTTGTTGATTTTCTGGACTTACCCATTGCTTCACTTCAGTTACGAACACTGTGAACTCTGTTGAATGTAATTTTAATTGAATGGGAGGCTGCTTGTCGAGTTGCAGGAGAACCTTGTGTTTGTTCATGGTTCTCATGCAGCAGGGAAGGTGGCATTCAGTGGTCCTTAATAGCTATTTGAATGTGCCAAGATTGTATATAGCTGTAATAGTTGCTGCTGTACAAAGCTACTCAGCAGAGGGAAAATGAGCAGCTCTATAAAAGTGGGAAGACTAAAAATGAGCTCCACAGGTGCTACTAATCTGATTGTCCCTTCTCTTTTGACTTCATTTTTCTCTTTAACTTTCCTATGTGACTGCCTTGTCATGTACTAACATAATTACTCTGGTTTCATGTAAATTATATTTTTAGCTTGATTTCCCAAGAAAATACCCATGCTCTCTGTCCATCTCTGCTCCCCTAATAACTTCTGAATCATTTAGCTTGGTTCAGACAGATTTGACAGAACTTGAGGGCTGAAAGATTAGATTCCTGCAGGTTTTGTGAAAATTAGTACCTGAATAAATCTATGTGTCTACTGAAGGAAAAGGCTATAGATTGAAAATAGTAGTTACCTGTTCTGCCCGACCTCGTTAGCTGATCAGTTAAAACATTGCATTGGCCAGGCATAGCATGCAGACTTCAAATGTAGCATATTTGGTGTCCTGTTCAGCTGGCGTGGGGAGAAACAGAAGGTATTGGGAGAGTTGTGTGGTAAATACTGGGAGGAGGTTGAGTTGAGAACATTATAGGGGATGGTAGGGAAAAGCAGTTGACTAGGGGGAGAAGATGCTGGGGATGCTGCAGCCAAGATTTTTTTTTTTTTTTTTAAACATGCTTCATCTCCTTCTTATGGAACTTGATTCCCCCTTGTTAAGTAGAAGTGTCCAGGTTTTTCCAAGTATTTGTTTACATACCATAAATGACTGTATATGCTGATGAAGATCATAAATATGTGAAGTTGTTTCATACAGTATTTTTAATGTATTTGTCAGGTCTGTGCCTTTCGTCTAGATGAACAAGATGGGTCTTTCAGGAGTTAGTTTCACAGTCACTTCAAGCTGGTCAAACTGCAGGTTACTACTGAAGGTGCTGTCTTGCCTTTTCACTGGTAGCATATTCCCACCATCTGCCCTGTGCCAGCACCATCATTCATGAGCTGGAAAGCTCAAATGAAGATGTTGAAAATTAACCCAGAAAAAACCCTGTAACGTTTCAGACGGATTTAGTTCCCTTATCTCTTTTACTGCAGGAACAGTAGTGCCGGCACAAATGAGGTAGTGGAAATGCTGTAGCTGGCTTTGGAGGGAGAAATGGCTTTGTTCGTGGAAGCTGGCACCTCATTTTGCTTTTTAAGCCATTGTGGAGCTGTGCTCTGTTCTTTCTTGCTGCTTATCTCTGACTGCAGTTTGGGACTTTGTGACTAAAAACTCCAGAGACTTTCAAGTGGACTATTCAGTGCCCCTTGGTAAGAAACGTGGAGCTACTGGAAGCAGCTAAATTACTGTGGCAGATACATAGATACCCTGGTTGCTGCACTGGAGGGCATAAATTGCTGGTAATAAGTGCTTTCTCAAGGCTTTGAGTTACTTTGCACATAAGACATCAGAAAGAAGTTTAGGGTTTTGATCATGGAAGAAAAACTTAAAACACGTGCATTGCTTCAAGTGGTTCTTGATACTGCAGCCACAAAATCTAGATCCATGGTGATCTTGCTTGCCATGAGAATCTCCTTTGGATTTTAATCCCCAGGAATTCTTCATGAAATAAAGGTAACAACAGAGACTCTACTGTTTGATGGTTTGAGTTTTATCATTTAATGACAGAGGATTGATGTTCTCCAATGGACTTTTAAGCAGTGCAGAGGCATATAAGGGTCTTCTTTTCTGCAGCATGAAGTGAACTTGTTAGCCTCCACTGATCCTGTACTACGTGCGATGTACTCCAGTAGTCAATCTACAGAAGCTTCAAGAGAAACGCATCTGCTCTGCCTGCTCCATCTTCTCATTAGAGTTTTATTCTTCCACATTCAGGCAAGCAGACTTGCTTGTTAACGATTGACAGTCTTTGAATCTTCTAATTACAGCTGCTTCCTTTTACAACTTTTAACTTTATTTCTGTATAGTCTGCGGTTCCGTCACTGTACTGCGGGATCTGGGGGACAGCAACAGTGTATACCTCAGCTCTGAAGTTTGTGTGCTGTTCACCTGTGGTTTTGAGGTCTGTTTTCCTGGGACCATACTAAACAGAAGGGTCACAGTTACCTCTAGATCTTGCAGAAATACTTCAGGAATGTGTTGATTTGCAGGTTTTTTGTTCTTTTTTTAATTTTTTTTTTTGCTTTTTTTTTTGACTATTACTGTCTTTAATATCCAAGGACTGTGCTCTGCTCTGGACAGGGTTGGTGTGCATGCCTAGTTGAGGGTGCTTGTTTCACCAGAAGATGCTGTCATTACTTGGTGTATCTGACTTGAGAATCTCCAAACAGAACCTGTCAGTGGGCAAGAATTCCAAACTTCCAAAAGTCTGCTACTGGTTGCATTTAACTTAACTCATGCCTAGAGGACTAGCCCTTCCGAAGTACAGAAATATTTTTATTTTAATCATAGGGGGCCATCTGTGGGGGAAATGCTGTCTGCCCTAAGTTTTAGGGGTCTTTCAACTGACTCTTAAAAGTGTCTCATGACACCTTTAAGAATTGAATGGAGGAACTGAGAAACCTCACTTACTGTTTAACGACTGTAAATTTGTATTCTATGTTTAATTACATTGTATTGCATTACACTTAAAAAATGCTGTCTGCGTAGACTATGCAGCTTAGGGAAGACAAAAAAGTGGGGAAGGTTTGTTTTTGATACCAACTTCATGTGTACCCAAGTGAAATGTTGTGTGACGTGTGGTCAAACAGCTGTTTGTTGTCATTAAAAATTCTGAATAACGATTTACAAAAAAGCAAACCAGAAAGAAGCTAGAGCTGAAGTGAGGGTCCCCTTGGCAAATCTATAGAGGTTATGTGAAGATTATAGAGAGAAGAATTCAGCAATTCAGAAGGCAAGTGAACGTATTCATGTGTGAATAATTGGTGTTATAATAGTTTGAGTTACGGAAACTCAGTTCTATAAAGCAGGATTCCTCTGACAATAGTATTTCAACTGCCTCTGGCATAAATCCTGCCAAAGGACTGGGTATCAGTGGGTAGATTTCAGATGAGTAGTTTTAAAAGGAATAATTGAAAAGGTGTTGGTGTTACTCTGTTAATTTTTTTAACAGAGTTAACTTGAAATTTTTTCTTCTGTAAATATCTATCCCGTTCTGTTACTGACTGAAAACTAATGTGTCATGAATCATATGAATATAAAATAAGAAGTGTGGGATTCTGCTCTTGATAGTTTACAGTCTGATAAAACATCAGTGTTAAGGTGTGGAAGAGGGGATCCTAGGTTAAATTTATTTTTTTAGCGTTTTTTATTTCCATTACCCCATTAGTTCCTGCCCATTAGCCCTTTAGTTTTGCATTCGTTTTACCCTGTGGTAGCTCCTTCATCCTTCTTGAATTGTATTCAGCTTTCTTGTGGGATTCAGAGATAGATTTTAATTTTTCCTGCCTCATATGACAGCTTCTCAGGTCCATGTAACTCTTGCAGTAGTGACTTTTTCCTTCCAGTAAATATAAAGGCAATCAATCTAAGTGATTAAATTTGGTGTTGATGTTTATGTTTGGTTGCATGGTTCCCTGCTCCATTAAACACTCCTCCTACTTGTACTGCTCCTTGAGCTTTACTGGGGGAAGTGGGCAGGACAGAAAGGCAGACTGGTGGTAGGTTTTGATTTTAAATTTATTCCTTGCTCAACTTTTTACTCTTCCTAGAGGCTTGGCTGTCTACTGTAAAAAAAGAAATCTATGTAATGAGCTTATGGGTCCTAAGGATCTGGAACCAAAATTTCTTCTCTTATCCCAAAAGACATTCCTTTGCAGAGGGTGATGCAGCCTAGGTGGAAACAATAAGATGTCATTTTTGAAGGGGCAGTTGAAACGTGAGGACTAAAATTCTACTTTTGATATGATCAAAAAGGTAAACGCTGGTGAATGGCCTCAAAGATATATTAGGTAGGGGACTGAGAAGATCGCTGATGTCATGAGAACGATGTGGGCAGGTTTGTGTTAAATAAATAAATAAATAAATGAGAGATGCAGGTGTGTTTAGGAAAGCCTGAGGAGAAAAGGTTTCAGTGGTCAGTATGGAAGGGCTTGGAAGCAGGAAAGCTTTTATTTGAATGACAGGGGAAGAAAAGCTGATTCTTCAAAGTACAGGGACAAAAAGGATCAGGATTTTAGAAGTGTTGGTCACCTGTTGGTTACAGGTCTGGATGGCTCAGGTGATGATGGTACTGCCTTGAAATAAGAACTGGTAAGAGTCTGGGAGGGAAAAAACTTCTGCATTAACTGAGTTCTATTGACTAAACATGGGTGAAAACCCGAAGTAGCTATCTTATTGCTTTTGTTAGTACAAATACTATTAAGTGCTAGGACGGTGTGTTCTGCAGTATCTGGCAATGAAATGCTGTTCTTTCTGAAATCTCGCAAGTTCGTTGGCAGTATCAAATTGTTTTTAATATTGTGACATAACACCAGTTGTATAATATAGCAATTTTTCAACCAAAGCTCTGGTTTGTGTGCATACTTTGATGAGGTAGCTGAAAATTTTTCTGCATTAACTGGTTTTCATGCAGTATAAACCTCAGAATTCCTGGGAGGACATCTTCTGTGGCACCTTTTCTGGTTGCTTTGTCCTAATTAAAACAAACATGCACAACGTATGTTTGAGTAGTACTGCATGAGAGAGAGTGAGTGGGCTGGGCTTGCTGACTGTTGTTTAGGAAAACTTGAATTTTAATAAAAGGTGTAATACAAGGATTAATTACGTTTTACTTTAATGTAGTTTCTCCCACACTTAGGAATTTTAGGAATGTAATTGTCTTTTTAGGCAAATTGTGGGTTGTCATCCCAAGTAGAGCTCACAGGGTAGAAAGAAGGGATGCACTGGTAAAAGGGGCATATTTGAAGTACAACTCATTAATATAATAAATGTCAGATATATTTGAGGTTATATCTGACTCTTACAGCAAAGTTGGCCTAAAAACGCAAAAATCAGTGTATCTTTAAAAATGTCAACTTCCTTATTAATTTATATGCTTTAGGACATACTAGATTTCCTTGAAAAGACTCTCTTACTCCCCTTCTGTGTTTTATTTACCCGTCTTTGGAGTTGACCTGAGGCCAAACCCATTGCCTAATAGAGGATTTTTTTTTTTCCTGTATGTTTACATCTCCCTGTTCAGTTTTAGATTTGCTGCTTCTGTTTTTCATGAAAATATTTTCCACAATCTAGGGAAAGATTATGTAAGCTCCTGAAAAGTTACATGAATACACTGTAGTTTCTCATCAATAAAACAGTGATGCTGACTGTAGAAGTCGCTATCAAATCTACAAAATAGCCGGAGAAAGGGATTTTTTTCCTCAAATCTTAGTTCTCCATAGGGATTATTTGTAACAATAAATACACATTCCAAGTGCTACTATGTTTTTATTGCAATGTGATTGTATTTTTAGGTAGCTTTAAAGCTAAAAGGTTAAGATTTATTCCCAATGTAGTGGTTAAACTACCTGTTTACATACGTCACTTGTGGGGAGGAGATTGAGAAGTACAAGAACTGTGTTTCTCTGAGCTTCTGTGCATTGATTCTTAACACTTGTACCTGCATGGTGCTTCTGTCTTCAAAGATCTTTGTAATTTAGAACAAGGTTGGCGGCCGCAGGTCTAAGACTTAATTTCCCATAAATCAAAGCAACCTACAAATACCAAGACCTTTATGGAGGTGCTCAACATAGGAGTTCATTTTGAAATGGAATAAAATTTGTTAATTTCTGGTAACTACTGGCTGTGGTTTTTCAGTTATAAACACTTGGCTGCAACTTTACCAATTTTGCACCAAAATATGAGCAGTCTGCATCATTACTTGAATTTGAACGTAGAAATTTCAGTTTTTCCCAGTCTCTTTCTTAGTCTTCAGAGCTGTGTCTTGTTAGTACAATAGTGTTAGGTTTGAGTGGTCTTCCTTCTGCATTTGCTGATCATATTGCAAATGTGCCTTAATATCTCTTTTAGATTGGTGCTTTAGTCGTATCTCGCTGCAAAGAGGTTAGTAAAAAACAAAAAGCCCTTTCTGGAAAAAGGTTTATTACGTGTTGTTTTTTTTTCAAAGGCACAGAAAGTACAAATTAGAAATAGGAAAAATGAAGAAGTAATGAAAAAAGGATCACATGCCCATGTTGCGTCAAGTTGAGTTGCACAATATGGAGGGGAAGCATTGATGATGAGGCTAGTTTAAGCACCTGTGCTTCCCCTTCTGCTGACAGACTCATTGCTGAAATGGAGATGTTTGTGAAGTCTTGATGTAGACAGGGTTGCTAAATGGCCTGGGTCTAAAACAAAGATTCTCATTTTTTAAAACTACATTTGGTCAGTGCAGTGAACTTGAGGACAGAGGTGGGAATGAAAGAAAGATTGGGGAGATTCAACTAATTTAAACAGTGAAGATATCTTTGGGTTAACAGTGGGCGTAAACTGAAATGACAGGTGTTGACTGGATATAGGGCAAAATATTGTGACAATTATGCATTGGTACAGGATGCTCATGAAGGTCATGTGGTCTGCATCCATGGAAGTTGTCAGTCCATTGCTGGATAAAGCCCTGAGCAACCACGTCTGCCCTCGTAGCTCACCCTGTTCTGAGTGTAGTAGGTTGGACTAGAGGCTTCCTGATGTCCTTTCTAACCTGTATTATTCTATGAATCCATGGATTTCACTTCTGTTTCATTGTATAAACATTTCAAATCACTGAGGTTCTAGAAAGGGAAAATGAGAATAACTGTCCTTAGAAGTCTGCATTACCCAAGTGAGAATGACTGAGTTCTGCATCGCTGCCTAGCTGTTTTCTTTACGAACGGGTATGTAACACATATAATAAGGAGGGAAAGCTAGCAAGTCTTCCTTGTTTCCATAGTTCAGAGTAGGAATTGTGTACTCAACTGAGTGTTTGCTCCTTATACTTGTAAAAGTCCTTGGTATCTGTAATTTGCTCACATTGAAATCGACAGACAGCTTGCTTTTTCCTTGAAAAGTGAGCACATTTGATTGCCTCACACGCTACAGCATATTCTAGTGTCCTGGTCTGTTTACTGAGGGGGTACCTGTGCATCTAAAAGTTTCTTTTTTTTCATTATAATTCAGTTCGAATGAGGAGAAGATCAAGACGGCGTTCACAGTGGGGCAAAGGCATTATTAAGAAGAGGAAGGTCATTAATTTAAAAAAAGATGAAGATGATGCAAAGTTTGCTGATGATGAAAATCATGGAGAGGACAGTAAATTGCTGGAAAATGGAGAGCTAGAGATGAGCACTGACTGCATTGAGGAGAATGGGGAGGAAACAGGAGATCTCTCCATGACGAATGATGAATCCTCTTGTGATATTACGGATATAGATCCGGAGCAGAGGCTCAACAACGGGACATCGGGAAAGGAAAACAACTTTGCATCCACAGAAGAAGAGAGTTCAAATGAATCTCTGTTAATAACCAACAACATTACCCTGAGTGCTGAAAAGGAAATACAGAAGGACTCCACATCAAACAGGGACTGTGTAAATGGAGAGACATCTGTACACAGCTCGGAAGGTATACGTGTGTCAGCATGTCATAACGGTAAAATGGAGTCAGTTGGTGCTGTTTCACCCTCTGGCAACAGCGATGGGTCTAGTAACAAGCAAAAACCTTCATCTGAAGATCAGCCAAAGGAGAAAATGGAAGTTTCCACCAGTGAAAGTCAAGGGGCTGATCTAGTGAAAGCTGAGTTACCACATTGCAGCAATAATGAAAAAACACTACAGAGCACAGATATTGAAACTAAAGATGCTGAAGCAGATAAAGAAGGTATAGCTTGTTTTCAGTGTTTCTGTCCTTAACTTAATGTCCAAGTTAATATGTGTATATTTTTAACTGTACTATTTTATGTTAAATTATACTGTAAATATTTTATGAACTGCTGTCTATTTACTTGAAACTAGTATGCTTTCAACATTTAATTCTGCTTAGATAAATTAGAAGTCCACCCTTGACTTGCTGTAATGTTACCTTAGGCAAGTAAGTGTATTTCCGTACTTACACTGTTCTTTTTATTTTTTGTAGCAACTGTGGGAAACGTAAACACTGAGATAAGAGTTAAACAGTGATTAAAAATTTAAAAAAAAAAATCATCAGTGCAGATAAATATATGATAAATGTTTTGGGCTGTATTTTCTATCTGATCTGTTTGATATATTTTTGACTTGTTTTATTAGAGATTTATGATAATATTATCATTGATGTTGGATGAAAACCCATAGAAATACAGAATGTATTCCTTTAAAAACATTTGCTCGTAGCAGAAGTTAAAGCAGTTTAACTCATGGCAAAAGCCAGATAAACTGTTGGTTATCTATTGGAGAAGGTATCTGGCTTTGGAGTTACAGTCAACACAGTAACAGTGCAGCAAAAAGATAAGAGAAGGAGAAGGGAAATCCTGGTAGGGCTTAAAAGAAGGGGCCACGTCCTTTGAAGACAAGAGACACAGTTTCCTCAGGGAAGAGAAATAAAAGCCTTATGCATGATTGCCTTTTTAATTAGCTTTTCAGAATTACCTAAAGAATGAAATCTTTACTTCAAAAGTTAGCGCTGAGATTTACAAAGTAAATGAGCTTTAATGAGAGATCTAAATTACGAGAATATCACTATGTACATGTTGTCTGTGTTTGTACATACATATTTTCTCTAAGGGTAAGGAGAATAGTAGAAGAAAGGTCCTAAAAATATCAGAAGAGTATGATGTATATTAAGAGCCTTTATATTTCTAAATTTAGTAGTTGAAATTCATGTACATTAAGGATGCTAATAATAATGGGGGTCCTCAGAAAAAAAGGCATTTTAAATAGTTGAGGAGGAGGAGTAGAATAGTGAATGAGTATAGGGAGAGAATCAGGAGATGCAAAAATATTTTGTTCTCCACAACAGGATTGGATGGCAGTTTTAATACAGAGGTGGAAGAAAATAAATGTGTTACATAAGTAGGAAGTTTCAGGAGCAGAGCAGATTTTAGAATTACCGTGGTGATGAAGACAAGAGATGCGTTGGAGGGAAAAATGAGGATTTGATTCACTTAAGAAAGTTTTTGAGTCTTAGCTTAATGTTGGGTCATAGGAGTTCAGTTTTAAAGATGACCAGTTTCATATGTGTTTACTGAACTGCGCTTTTGTGCACCTGTAAACATTCAGAATTCTGCAAAGCTGATGAATAATGTGCAGTGCTACAGTCATGCTTGCTTGGTTCCAAAAGAAACCCACAAACCAAAAAAACAAAATCAAACCAAAGGGAAAAAACCAAGCTGTTAATCTGGGGAGACTGACAGTGCTGACAGTTGTTTTTCAAATTACAGGTATATTCAGAAGCAAGAAAACACGAAAAGTCGCTATAGAACAGTCAAAGCCCTCGAGTTTGGAGCAGGTCCCAGAGGAACCATCGGATCCCTTACCCTCTGTAATTGTTGACCATGACAGACTAAAGGTAATGGAACTGACAAATAAATTCAACTGTTAACAGACCTCATGAAAAAGTGCTTCCTTTCTCTGTTCTGAACATTTCCTGTATTTTTGTCTGCAAACAAATGCATAACAGCAGTAACTTTTGAAGATGATTTGTTGATTGGTGTTTTTTGGATGAAGAGTTAATAAAACAACTGAATCCTTACCGTACCATCGTTACTACCTTTACAAATCCAGTGGTGGCACAGCAGTCCACTATTTTAATTGCCATTTTTGCAGGTATTCATATATGTTAATTGGACATGCCAGTTACTGAGGAACTGCCGGGGGCCTAGTAATTAGGAGTTAACATAATCTTTTCCCGTGTATGAATACTTGGTGAACTGTTAGTGGATTGGAAGGCAAATTGGTATTTGTGCTGATGTCTTGGCATCATAGACTGAACCCCTGCTAGTTAATTTTCTTTTCAGTTTTGTCTCTTTTTAAGCAAAGTTACAACAAAATTTGCTGTCTTATGTTGTTGAAATTAGCTTGACCCTACTATGAAATTTAGATCCTATTTGCTGTAGAGTACAAATCTCTTTGGAAACAATAGAAGTGTTATGAGAGGGGGAAAAAAAAAATCTTAAATTTTACTTTCTGCTACTAAATAAAATACATACTTTGAGCTTTTGTCTGTGAGCAGTTTTACATGTGTTGTGTCCCCCTCCCTTCTTCTATTGTATCATTTTTCAACATTTGTGGAATTCCAAATGTGTTTCTATTTGGTACTGCTTACAATTTCATGCCAATGCAAGTCTGGTTTAGCTATCAAAGTGGGGTTTATGGTTTGCTTTGTCATAATTATTGACCAAGGTGAAATAGGATGAAGTATCATACAAACAGAACAAATACTGTGCCAGCTATATTGAGCATAAAGTCTGAGATAAGAAAAAAAAGAGTGGGTATAAGCAGAGAAGTGAAAAGTAACAGAGTCCTTTTTGTGTCGACGTGGAAGCAGTAGCCTTACTGATACGCAGGTGTGGTTCGTTTTGTTTGCTTGTATCCCTCCAAAATAGGGCTTCAGAAGAAGATTGCATTTCTAATTTGTCCTTAAAAAAAAAAAAGAAAAAAAAAATTGTAAAAACCCTCTTAACTTCACCCTTTGTTGTTCCAACAGAAACTGCTTGATTTGGTGGTTAAAAAAAGTGACAACCTGACTGTTGACCAACTTGAAAGATTGTATTCGCTCCTCAGCCAGTGCATCTACAGGCATCGTAGAGACTATGACAAATCACAACTTATAGAGGTGATGTTGTACAGTTTCTTTTGGTCTTTATCTGAGCTTTTTGAGACTTTTTTTCAAGAACTAAGCTTATCAATCTGTTGTTGTACTAGGAGGCAAAAGTTTCAAATAGACTTTGAGGAAAGTATCTGTAAACTGAAAAATTTTAGCATAGACTTAAAAAGCAGAGGTTGTTCCTAATAATACTTTCCTCAGAAAAGGACTAAGAATTTAACCTTGAAGAATGGAGGAAAAAGAGGAGACCATACAGCAGCATGGAGAAGCACATGCTCACAGAGTAAAAAAGGAATAGAAGCAGTTTCGACGCTTGTGGTATGAGTAACAGTGGGTGTACAGTGGCTGTGTAATGGCCATGCTGAGTCAGCGTTGCTGCAGTTGCCCTTTACTTGCATTTGTGTAAGTGGGCCAACCCCCCCATAATGTACCTCTGCTCCATGTAGTCAGCTGATCGTGGCTTTTGTACAAGACTTAAAAGTTTGCAAACTTTCTCTAGATGGATAAGTATTACCCCTGGGAAAGTCCAGCACAGCACGGTGTAAGCCAGTTGTTTGCTTTGCTGTCACCCTTTGCCTGTGAAGTGTTTGCTGTGAAAGGCCTCCTGTCTGCATCAGCAGTGAGTTGGTCGTTTCACCAGCAGGCTGGTCATAACTCTGGAGATGCGTTCCCTCCAGTGTCGTGGTTCTAGCTGTAGAAGGGTTTGGATCAGCTTGCTGATTCAGCTGATAACCAGTCCTGCTGAAAAAAGAACAATTGCTAGCTTCCAGTTGGATCCCTGAACGTTACAGATTTTTCTCCATGAATATTTTACAGCAAAACCTGTAAAGGCCTTAGCATGGGATATTGTAGAGTTCCTGCTAAACACTTTTCAAACTGTTTTCATGCTATTCCTCTGCCATCTTCACCTAGAAATATGTTGAAAGGCTTTGCCAAATGTTAGGTAGATTAAAAAGACATTCATCCAGCAGGAGTATGTAGAGACCAATCTTTGCTTTGATTCTCCAAACTGTGCAGATACGTGTTTACAGCTGGGTCACCGATAGCGTAAGTGCCCATTAAGACTTGCATTCATGCAGTGTGCCGTTGCAATGGTTTCTTAATACATATCGAGTACATGAATTATGTAAGTGACCCTAATACACTTTTTCTTATGGAGTGCCATAGTGGAGTGCTTTTCTGCATTTATACTTCTTTAATTTGTTTCTTCCTCTACCATATTTTGCTAGCAGATAGCAGCTAATCAACAGAAATGTGTCTTTTCCTATTAATTATTTGATCAGATTAAAAAAAAAAATAGTCCAGTAAATATGATTATGTAATGTAACTTTATTTCCGTCTCTGTATATTTATGTATAATTGATGCTCTGTGTCTCTTGCAGGAGATGGAAAGAACAGTTCATGTGTTTGAAACATTCCTGTGAACTTGTCAAGATGGGTGGGTTTATCCTCTCACACTGCTCGTGGGAGAGCAGTCCTCTGAGCCATTCAGTTTCCATTTGCACCAAGTATGTGCAGAGCCTTGGTCTTAAGTGCTCTCTGTTTTTCTTTCTGTTGAATTTGGTGCTATTGTCTCAGGTACCTGAAACCAACCAGCCTACAAGAACCAAACGGAACTTCATATAGTTGTATCTGATATAAATAAAGAATACAATGCCACAGCTTGGAGATTTTTGGTGCTACAGAAACTGTTCTCATTTCTGCTCTTGTTCACTCTACAAGCATTATCTTTGGGGAAACTTCAGGCAAAGTGCAGACCAACACATAGAAGAGGACTGGAAAGAGCAGATCTAAGTTGAATATTTTTCAACAGGCAACCTTTTTTTATTTTTTTTTTCTCCCAATTTTCTCTGGGGTAACGGACAAAAAAAAATAAAAATCTGTTCTAAAGAAGGCAATGATGCATTGTGGTAGGAATCTTGAGTAACTGATGTACAGTAATTTGAAGATGAGGCTCTCTAGAACTGCCTTTAATGTGCCTTTCAGTCAATTGAGAAAGATAAGGCTAATCAATTGGTTTGGATTATAGCAAATGGCAATGTTAGAAAGCTATCTTCAGAACGAAGATCTCCAAAAGGATGAGTTGTATTCTCTTCATTGGATAGCAACCAGTATTATGGTTCGTTCTATAATGCCTGTCTTACTCTACAGAACTAAACTAAGACACACTGAAAAAGCCACATACTTTACCAAAATGGTGATACTCCTTTTTCATTGGTATATATTTGTTTTAGAAACAAGTTACACAGTGAAACGCTTCTGTGTTGCTAAAAATGAAGCATTTTCCCACCCTCTTCTTGTTTTCCATTTTGAGTTCTTTAAGAAAACCAAGTTTAATACTGGCAGGCTTCTTTCTGAAGTTCTGTGCTTATAATACATAGCTTGGACTGTGCAGTGCAGGCAAGAAGACACTGTAGTCGGTCAGAGTCCTGGAGCCCAAGCTCACTTGACCATAAAGCTTAAACTAGGCTTAACATCTCGGTACATGCAAAGCATTGCTAATGTTGGGGGGATTGGAGGGACAGCCTTTTGAGTTGATCTGTTTGGACCAAAGTTCTCTGGGTCTGAATCGTGTAGTTCAAAACCTTTCCTGTGTGGCAACTGGGAGAACAATCTAGGCAGTGCCACGAAAAGCATGGTCTATCACAAGCTCAGTAGTTGAACATCACCTGGGCTGATTTATTTCCAATGTACATGGAAAGTGGTTTTGAGAACTTGGCTGGTGTTACCGTCGTTCACCATTCATTGTGTCTGTCCCTATATCGCTGCGGAAGTGTCTTTCCAGAAATATGCAACACAGTGTGGTTAGTTTTTAATTAGAGAAACCAGACTACTGCAGAGATACTGAGCTACCTCAGCTTTTTGTATTTTAGTTACCAACAGTGTTTATTGAGGACTGTAATCACTCTGCTCCCATTGACAAACTGAAGCTAAGGTAATTGTCTCCACCTCTATGGCTAACAGTAGTGTAGCGCTGCAGAGAATCGAAACGTGGGCCTTGGGCTACTGCAGTAATCCAAAGTGCTTTGTATATTGTGGTTAAACGTAATTCTATCTTAGATCTTTTTCTCCCCCGAATGCCACTGTTGTTCTTTATAGCTGACGGCAGAAAAAGGTTTTAAGCGTTCATGTGCATCTAGTTACACCTTCTAAATGCAACCCATGCAGAAACACTGTATTTTTTAGGTGGGAAAGTGCGATTAAAAACAACAAAAACAAGCAGAAAACACATGTTAAATGAGATTCTTTGATCTCAGATTTGATTATGGGATTTTTTTCCATGTTTCATTTAGTATTTATTAGCATCATACCTGTTTGAGATATTTTTGTCTCTGGTACATTAACAGCATTTTGTATTTTGATGGAAATTGTTACAAACTTTAAGATTTGATTAAATAAAATGTAGCAGATTTTTTGTAGCAAGTTTCTGATAAAAGGGGTTTTTGCAAGTCTCAGGTTCTTGCTGCAGAATTTTTTAAAAATATTTATTCCAGTTTCACTTACTCAAAGAAGTTTTTGTTCAAGTAACAGCAGCACTTGTGGAAGATAAAACTGCATACATTTTTAAGAAGATTAAAAATTTATATGACTTAAAACAGTTTGAGAATTTTAGTCACCAGTGAGTGTGAAAAGCAAGTTTAAGCTAATGCCTAGCATTAAAAATGGTTCTAACAGGTCAGGTTTCTAAAGGAAAATTTTTACTGTCAGTTGTTGATTGGGAAAAATCGTTAAGAGGCAACTTTACTAATTGAGGAGCTGCCATGTTGTTTTAGAGAAGAGTAGCTGATATCAGATGTTTTAGTGGACAGCTTACCTAAAATGATATACTCGCCTTCCTAGCCCAAATAACCACACATCAGTTTTTGTTTTCCTTTACAGATGTCTGGTGGTTATAGAGTTAAAACCGCTGTTAATCTATCCATGTGGTCTAAACTTGTTTACTCTTTGTATGTTTTTAATTTTTTTGCCACATAGCACTGGCAAGAGTTTGTACAAATTGACCTCTTTTCCTTGTTTCTTGTTGTGAAAGTTGCAAATAAACTCCTGTGTGAGTCCTGGTGCTGGGGTCAGTGAGGTGTGACCAGCCAGAAGGAAGGAGGTTTCTCGGGGGGCTGGTGGGGCTGTCTTGGAGATAGAGTTGCTCTTGGGTAAAGTTGATGGCTATGGAGTTAATTGTATTTGCAAGTTTGAATCTCACCTGTGATTAATTTTTTTGTTTTGTTTTGTGTCCTCTGTATTGTTACTTGATTTCCTCATATGCCAATGTATTTATAGGATTACTGGTTTTTGTAATATCTTGTCTTCCTTTTTTTTGTTGGTTTTGTTGGGTTTTTTTTTTGTAATTAAGTTGGTGGGTCAGCTCTGGTTTTACCTTCAGTCTCCTGAATGGCAGGTCCTGCAGCTGATGGTCATTTATTTTGTTTTTATTTTATTTTGTAATCACAACATAAGCTTGAATTTGGGCTTGTACTTGCATCTTTTATATCTTGTACATTGGGTTATTTAGACATTGGGGCGTCCTATTTGGTTTCATTAACGTGTGTCTACTTTGTGGATTAAGTAGACTCCCTTCATCAATTATGGTATATTTTGGATTCTATAGTTTTATTCAGAACTGTGTTTAAATTGATGTTTTGCATTTTGACTTCATTTTATGTTAGTTTGAAGTAAGTTATTTAATTTTTTTGAACTTCTGGAAATTTTGAACATTTTACTGTAATTTGTAATATAACTGCTGTGAAATACTTGAATAAAGATGACAAGAAAACACAGCTTTAGCTCCTTCAAAAATGTATTTAAAAGAAATGCTGTCTCCTAGCTGGTATCAGTCTTATTCTTACCAGACCTTCTTGATTTTGCTGTTCAGATGTGTTACTCTGGGATCCTGCTGTTGAGTTACTTTGAGCAGTTTAATCCGTAACTTTTGCTTTCAATGTTTGTCCATTAAAGAAAAAAACGTATTATTAATCTTGACTGAAGAAGTTAAATTAGTATCGCATGTTGGCGAATGAATAACACAATTGTTATGAAGTTATGCTCTGTGCTTAGAAAATGTTTTGTTCAGTTGCAGAGCACCACCCAGGACTGCTTGTAGTACATCAGCATCCAAGTAATGCCAGAGTTTCTCATTAGAGGTTTTTTAAGGAAACACTCTCTTTCCTTCCTATTTATCAAAGTTATTCTTGCCTTTTCTGTTGTATGGGGTGTGTTTTTTTTTTTTTCTGGGTGTGGTTTTTTGTTTGTTTGGGTTTGGGTTTTTTTTTTGTTGTTTGTTTTTTTTTTTTAAGATTAACTTCTACTGTATCTAGGAATTCCTTTAGTCCATCCATCTTCTCCCATTAATTCCTGCATAGGAGAGCAAGCTGCCAGAGGATAATTATCCAAGTGAAGAATCAACCCACATCTTACTCATTGGCAGTTTATCTGGAGCTGACAAACGGCGTGTGATGTATATAATGCGGCACAGTGTACAAGAAGCTGTTCAGTGGCTTCTCTTATGGTATAGGACATACATCACACCTGCTCATTTTCCTCTTTTCCTTTTGGTGTACCTTAAACTACAGGGCTCCTGGGCGAAAGGCTAGTTGAGGAAGAGAACTTATTTCATGTCTGACTCCAATTCTGCTCTTAGATAAAGCTTTGAAAGCACAATTAGATAAGAAATATAGTATCCCCTATAGAAGTTATTATATAAATATTATAATGAAGTTGATCAGTGAGAGCCGAGGCTAATTTTGTATCAGCGTGGTCAGATGTGTTGTTTTGATCTGAATCAAAGCCTTGCAGATACCAGCACCACGTTTGGCACCATCCAAGGTGTTTACAGTCTGTGAATAAAGAAGTGTATGAGGTCTTGTGTGTCTGTTCCAGTCTTCCAGGGGTGGTGATGGCCGTCTTCACAGAGAGAACAATTTCAGGCCCGGTTTCTGACAGTGGCTGTAAAAATAATTGGTCTGAAGGGACAAAACTCTGCTTTTTTTGGGGGCATTGACAAAAGGATTCTAGTAAAAATACTTGGTGAACTTTGAGTGGTGCTTCAAACGTGTGAATTAGTGAGGAAGAGTTCAGTTGCATCACGTCTTGTTAATAAAGCCTTAGTAAAAGCTTGAGCAACACTCATTTGTCAAGTGCTCACCCTTCCGCTGCTCGTGTCTGCCTTGAATGTAGTTTTGAAATGTAATTTCTTGTCTTCCCTTAAATTTGCAGTGCTGCACATCCTCTGTTTCCTCCTTTAAGCTCCTTAACTAAATTTATTTAAATAAATTAAAAATGAGATACTTTTGTTCTGGATCTTGGGCAGGATTTGGATTTGGACTTGTAATATGTGGGGGTTTAAGCTAGCGCAGCATGTGAATAAATTCTGCAGGCTAAATCAGTAAACTTATGAACTGATTAATGAAGCCAAACACTTCATTCTGCCCCCCACCCCCTTAAGGCATCGCTTGTGGTCATGTAACATATGTAAAAAGGAGGGATTATAAACTTTAGCACTAATTAATTCAGCCTCATTCCATTCCTTAGATGAGTAATTTTTTTACAATATGATCGTTCGCATAGGGAGTATATTTCATTTGAACCCACTGCCAGCAAATGGCTGTGACTACTACTAAATTCCATTTGTTTCAGGAATGCATTTGAGTTATGTTATATTGAGCCTTGCTTTAATAACAGGGAAAATCCTTTTGCTTTAAAGATAGGAGAAGCTGCTAAGATTTCAAAATGGCTTCACCACTTTTAGTGGAACGTTAGTGTAAACCTGGCTGTCTGCATTAAGGTTTGCTGGTATGTGGATGCTGACTTGGAATAAAGCTGCTTTCAAGCTGCAGGTGCAAATAAATGGTAATGTGGAGTTAAGGTGGGTTAGAACAGCGCCCGTGTTGAGTTACAGGAGTGGGGCAGGTTGAGAGCAGAGGTGGTAGTTCAGGCCCTGTGTTTGGGGCATCAGTGCTGCAGCACTTTGGATGCCTTGGCATATTGCAGATGTGGAGTTGTTTTTTCTGCAGTGGACTTCTCTCCGTGTTTTGTTCTGTCTTTCAGCAATCGGGAATTTGGCAGATTACTCATGAGCAATGTACAGGTCCCTGAGACTGGATGGCTACTGGGAATGCTCATGCCATTTCTCATCCTGGGTTTTTTCTGGAGATGAATTGCATCCTGATGAAAAAAAAACAAACCTTTGCATCAATGTAAGGTGTGAATTTCATCATATTATTCCTTCCCTTCCCAGAAACCCAATGCTTGACAACATTATTCTAGTTACTTTTCAACCTCTTAGAGCTAGACAAGAACACATTCCCAGTCTCTTACATCTTGTGCTGGAATCACCTCAAGTTCTTGACTGAAAAAACAGCTAGCTCATTAAAGAAGTACCCTATGCATATGAACACACAAACAGGCATTTTCTACTCCCCCAATAATAAACCTGCAAAACACTCCATAAACTTATTTGAAGAATCACCCGAAGTGTTAGTATGATCTTTTGCCAGCTTTTACATCTAAGAGCAGAAGCTTGGTGTAGTAACTATATCCTAACAGTTCTTTCAGAGTAATAATAATGCACACCTGCTTATATGCACCTGTTACATGTTAGCCAGTGACCATAGCCATGTTTTATCTTTGTATTTCAATAAGGTATTACAGTCAACAAATTACTGGCAGGAATAGCTAAATGTATGGTCTTCTGCAGGGTATGCAACACACCCTGCAAGTCAAATCCAGCCTGCCAGAACCTAACCCTCAGATTGGTTCACCAAGCAAATCGGTGACCCCCTCAAGAGCAAGAAGGAACATTGTGAACTGGATGATCAGCTCCTGCTGACCCTCTTCTATCCCTTCTTCCTGTGGCTTGAACCTCCAGGATCAGTTTTTCCCTCCCAGGCTGTCCATATTCTGGCAATGACAGGACTTCCAACAACTCATCACACACTCCAACTGAACAGGAGCCTGGTGCGGTGCAGACGACTTCTCACATCCTGTCCAGAACCTGAATGACAAACCAACATTTAGCAGTAACATCACGGTGCACTTCCAAACCATGACAGCACAGTTTCCACAATGTCCCAGAAAGAGGGTACGAGCCTGTCCTGGCTGAAACATCCAACATCTCTATCCAACAAACCACTTCAAGCATTTAATAGTTAATGTAAAAGAGAAACTTACTAAGAGTGAACAATATTAATACTATTTAGCTGTCTCTAAGGAAAGTCTAACAAATGCCCATACCAACAAATCCCACATGCATGTCATATTCCATCTGAATGGTGACAATCTTGTCCTGAACAGGGCTGAACACTTCAAGAAACGCAAAGCTGTTATGAATCAACTTTTTTTCCTCTGGAAGTATTGATATTTCATCACTGGCTGAAATAAAAGATCACTTTCCGAAAGCTGACTGGCAAGTAACACCCTGTTCTGCCAGCTTTATATTCCTAGTAAATACGTAATTCAGAAACCAAATATAGCTTGTCTAAATCTACAGCCAAAACTCTGGGTTTTAAAAAAAAAAATATCTAAATTGAGTAGGTCTACCACTCAATAAAATCAGCCTCCAAAAGCCTGTTCAATATAAACATCCCTAGTTAGAGACAGTGATTTCATTCCTCTCGTTAAATGATCACCAGTAAATAAAGTACATATTACTTATGTATAATACTTATTACATTATTATATAATACTATGTATCATTATTTGTTATTCAAGGAATCAGTTTGGGTTTCTAAATTACTGAGACAAATGCTTTAGGGTTCACCACCTTATCACTTTTGGGCGAGTGAAAATAACGCATTTATGAAGCTGAAGGAAAACAAACCAACCAAAATAATTAAGTCTGAAGTGAAAGACATTTTAAGGCCCAAGACAAAGTTATTTTTGCATCCCCTCCATCTGAAGCAATGTTCCCAGTTGACACACAGTTGTAGGTAGCATCAACTTAGGAAGGCCAAACTGTCTGAGAGCCAGGAAAGCCATGCCCCTTTCCCCTTGGTCACAGAAGATCTGTGTAACAGCCACCCATCGCTGGTCATGCTTACCCAACGGCATGAAACTCCTATGGCTTGAATGCTCAAATCCACAGAAGAGACATTACCTTCCTCATTGAATCTCCAACTTAAAAAAGCATCTAGTTGAAGAGAGAAATTTAGCATCTTTTTCTGTTTAAGAATTTGTCTTGTAAGCCAATTACGCTTGGCAAAACGCGTAAGATTTCTACTAGTATGTAGAAAAAAAGTCAACTTTGTAAAAAAGATAGGATTGTTTCTTAATTTGCAGGATCTGCATGTCTTCACAATTGATCTTTTTGAAAGAATTGCTGCATATTTCCTATATAGGTAACTATTAAACTAAGTTTTCTGCTGGATGATACACAACACAATAACAGACATTTGAAAGGTCTATTAAGCTTCGGCAGTTTTCCAATTTGTTCCGTATCATCATTTGCTTCTCTGAAAACAGACTCAAGATCTATCTAGAAAACTTAAATACAGTGTTTAGTAAGTATTTATTGACTTTAATCCCCATCTATCACTGCAACATTTGAGTGGACAGTATACTTAAACAACTGCAGCCATATATATCCACCTCTCCTATGTTAGAAAACCTACAGGTTAAGGACATACTACATTTTACATTATTTGTAGTACTTCCAACATACAAAATGCTGCCTTTTCAGGGCAAACAGAAGGGAACAGCAGCTGGGATATGCACAGGGAAACCCCATGACACCTAAAGAAGCAGCAAAGGGTCTGCAACAGTTAAAAGGAAGGGTTTGGGTGTTTTTTAGGACATAGTATTAAGACATGCTTATTTAAGTATACGTTTGCTCTGGAACCACACAATAGCAACCAAGTTTACACAAACCTAAAGCAGCTTTGGGGCTTAAATCCTAAGTTCTGGCTGCTCCTTCATGCTTCATACTCTCACCCTTGCCATCCCCCAGATCTGCTGGAAGCTACCGCCCAGCCAGGAGAAACACACACACTTCAGCACCCACACCATGAGCCAACTCATAACCCTCTCCACAGCTCTCCAGCAAGAAAAAAAATACTACCCTGAACTGGACTGTGACAGCTGAGAAACTATGTATACATCCCCCATCACCCCTGTTCCAGGGACATACACTCCAGCAGAGACAGGGCAGGCAGCTGGGGTCAGAGCCATCTTAAAATAGCTGCAGCTAAGACTCCAGAATTTAAAAGCACATCCTTGAGGTGGTTCCAGCAAGAGTCCAAGCAAGGCAAAGCCCAGCAGATGTGAAACGCCCACCTTTTCAGGAGGATGGTGATGTAGCTGTAACTGATAACACTGAAGTCAGCAACTCAAAATCAGCAAGATTATACTATTAGTTGTAAAAACTGTAAAGCTGAGTAGATGTACTTTTCAGGCTTTTCCCTGAATTTTCTTTCTGAACCTAAGCCTTTGAAAAATAAATTGCATTTTACCTCAGCTGAGAGAAAACTTAGTGCCCAGCTGTAACTGTCTGGTTTACATCAGCCGAGCTTATTAATAAAGATCCCTCAGGTTTATCCTTGCATTATTGTTCTGTAATATAGGAAACCCATTATGCTCCTTGTAGGGAATCATCTACGTTATCTAACAAGAGTCACCTACACATTTCCCTTCAGAAGAAATGCAAGATTTCTTACAGCATATTTCAATTTCATTGTCCAGTCTAGTTATATGGGACCCAAAAGATGGGTATTTCCACCACAATTCCTCTTGGAAAGATATTCTATTTGAATAATCTATTGCTGTAGGGTTTTTTTCCTGGTATACAGCCAATGTGATCTTTTCCCCTCCTTAGTTTCACTCCATTACTCTCACTCAAACAAATCACTGGCATATGAAAGTATATTAAATGAAGACGTTTCTTCCCTAAATACTTCAGTTACACACAATCAAGAGTTCACCAAATTGCAAATGCTAATCTTGGCTTTTGTTTTTGCACATCAAACAAGTATCCGTATCAGCCAACGGAAAGTTGACTTCAACTGTAACAAAAAATATCTTTCTCCAGCAGATTCAGAATTTGGTGTGTTTTGTTTTGATTTTCTCTTTAAATTCATAAGGTTTGTGAAAAGCAGTGGACTATACTCTCTGGAGACAAGTGCTTTCCTTTGCTGCAGAGAAGTTGTCTGGAGCAACCCCAGCATGATGCTGTCCTTATTAACCTCTGCAGATTGTTATCACCTGGCAAATTCACACTGAAATGGAAACAACTGCTTTCAGCAGCCAAAAGCTCATACTCACAGATGTTACCAGGTGGGGGATTTATCATCCATTTGTTGCCTTGTTACCTATAATGGCAAAATGTGGACACATTTGTGCACACAGCTGCACCTTCATGGAAACTGAGAGAAGCACAGCTCGCTCAGGCCTGTTCTATGCCTCATACCAAACCAGTCACAGAGAGTATTACACTTTGTGCAAAAAACAATTGGTACTTAAAGGCTAGGAAATTGAGAAGGGAAAAAAAAACCTACAAAATTTCCAAACCCCAAACCTCAATTCTGCCAGGACTAAACTGCATTCAATGCTAGTTCACCCAAATAGTCTTGAAACTGAACTAATTTCAGTGAACTGGGTATTAAACTTCATCCACAACAGCTGATTAGACAACATCATAGGAAAGACAGGTACATCAAGAGGTAGAGCTGCATATTCACTTGCTTTGGTAAATATGAAGCAGGAATCTGAAAGCATAGCTAGATGAAGACCTGACAAAAGCCATCAAGGCAAGCAAAACTTGACATCTGTCTTGGACTGCACTAAACAGTTTTGCATCCATGGATGTAAGAAAAAGAAAATCCTAAAAGTTCATAGAGTCACAGATTATCTCGAGTTGGAAGGGATACGAAAGGATCCTTGAGTCCAGCTCCCAACTTCCCTCCAATAAAGACTAGTTTCTGAAGTTCAAAGACAAGTACACCATTTCTCCTATTCTATTGTTTTTAAAACATCCAGATAATGTTTTGCTTATACTTTTGGACTGAAGAACAATTTCAAAATAATCTGCTTAAGATCCCTTTTTCCATAACAAAGTAAATTCAAACCTCTGCAGTTTCTGAGTTTTCCAACTTATAAGCACAGTCTTACTTGCTCAAGACTGAAGAAAATTTTTTAAGTATCTCTTAACTCTCTAGACAGAGAAGTAGAGCAAACTCAGCAGCCATAAACTTTTAAAATTATAGATTAGAGACACTAAATCCTGAGACCAAAAGTAGTATTCACATTTTTTTCCTCACAAGTATTACTTCTCTAAAATCAGTTTGTTAAAAATTTCTATAGCTTTCAATCTCCATGGAAGCATTTCATTCCTCACAAGAAAAGACTACTCAGCAACAACTACTTCTTGCTTTGCAACACCAAGCCCCACTGCTTCTCCAGCAGTTGAGACTGCAGAACTCACTGCTTGATTTGCAATCTTGGACTGCTTACTCAGGGTGAGAGGGAAAGGGACCAGAGGATAGTGCAGCTTATTCCACATCAGGCTCCTCTACTACTGGTCTTGCTCCAAAACGTTATTGTCACCTGCTCACTTGACAAAACCTGTGTAAACTCTGACAGTTAGAACTGAGGCCTAGAAGTATTTTCAAAACAATAGGAAAAATGCAGTCTTACAAAAAGGCCTAGTTACCAAGGTGTGCATGTGTAAAAAATCTTACTCACACCTTGTTGAACAGGATGTTCACTCCCATTTTTTCCCCTTCTCAGCCCAGTCTCCTTATGCCACCAGTTTGTTCCTCTAGAGGCAGACTGTTTTACTAAGGTTTAAAAACAACAGCAAGGCAAACTGGCTGGCATAGGGCTGTTGGGGTGGCCTGGCTAATCTGGGCACGGTTATGCAGATTTGTTTGACAAAAGCAACAGGGTTGATAAAAGACAAGTAAGTTCTATCACACCAAACTCTCTTTTCACAAGCTGCTTCAGCTGCCTTCAAGAGGCTCTTTCTTGCTGGCACCATATATCACAAACCACCGCACCATGAACTACTACTGCAAGCAGCTGTCTTATTACCAGACACCATGCCTCCAGAAAGCGTGCTGCACCAGCTGCAGCCGGCCCAGGCAATTGTCCACTGACATCTATACTTGAATAAGTCAAATATCCCTCTTTGCTTTGCTGATGCCCTAGCACAGTTGGGCTTGCAAAGGCCTCCGCTGGCTATGGCAAGTAAACAGATTTGGCTTCACCTTCAATGCTGTCAAACAAGGCAGACCAAGACCGGATGCAAGTCTGCTGCTTTTTGCCTCTGTCCACATGAGACATGACCCCGATGTGAATCATTCTGACGAGGCCACCTCGTTAAACACAGCACAGTGCAATGCCTGCAGCGCAGCTACAGAAAATTACTTTCACAGAAAAGAAGAAACAAAAGGAAGAAATGCAATTTAATATCAGGAAATCAAGAAGTCAGCTAACACCAAGTGAAGAGACCATCTTTACAAGTGACTCTGAAAACTTTGAGAAGGCTTTGACACTACAATTTCTTAGCATCAAAGATTTGATGATGCTACTGCCATATACTTTTCTTCTCACCACTCAGTGAGCGGAGTCTCACAGTTGTTGGAGGGGAAGGCACATTTCCAAACACAACTGACCTTTAAATCATTAAAAACGATGCCTGGCCTGTGAAAAAATACTAAAAACTACTGAGCACAGAATAAAAGTTTATTTTGCTTGATAATCTTATTAATATAACTATTCATAGCAACTAACTCTGGATACAAGGTTTCCCACATACAGGTTTTGAGCAGGCTACTGTCTCTCTTCCACTTCTACATATATCAATGCTTCCCCCGCTCTCCCCTTTTTTGTTTTTGGTTTGTTGTTTGTTTTTTTTAATCAAGGCAACAACCACACTTTAGGAGAACATTAATGATAAGGCATCTTTTGCCATAAGACAGGTAGGAACTCCTCTAATCAGAAGCCTCTCATGGGATGTAACAGTATTAATTCAAGTCATCTAGATATATTTACTGTCTTTCTCCTCAGATCAACGACCTGCCCTGTGTATTTTGCAAAACTTGCAAAAATGCATTTATGTAAACTTCTTCCATATAAAAAGTTTCAGTTTCTTATAAATTATATCACCCATTGCAACATAAATATCCTTCTGCTGCCATTTTTTATTTTAAAAGTTTATTATATGCATATAAGAAAAAAGCAAAATCTACCTTGATATATTCTGCGGGGAGATAAAAAAAACCATCAAAACTAGGTTTCATACATTCTATTCCTCTGAAACAACATATGCCAAACAGTGCCAGACCTAACAGTATGATCACACTTAGTCAGTACAGCAATGTATATGAACTTAAAACTACCCAAAGAAGCTAGAAGCTTCACACAATTTGGTTTCTAGTATAACATTTCCAGAACTGAAGTAATGACTCAAGTCTTTAAATGAGTTCATATATACCATAACCAAAACTTTCCAAATATGTAAAAAAACACCTAAAAATAGACACAAATCCAGATGTACACAAGTAATTGCTGCAATTGATTTCACACACACCAGTCACAACACAGTTGAAAGGACTGTATTTTGTCCTCTGTTACAAGAACAGTTAATCAATTTGATATGTAAGTATCAGCGTAACCACTGATACATATGACACTCATAAAAAGGAGTTAAAGTTTAATATTTTCATTGATTACTGCCCCATCCCAGAAGCTGAACTATATTAAGCACTTACCTAAATTTATTACAAAACAGTTCTGATTTTATCTTCAGAAGTTTAGATTATAAATAAAAAAGTAACTGAAAAGGAATGCACCTGCTTTAAAATTTAAGAAAAACTGCCACTAAAGAGTGCTCTTCTGTTGCTGAGGTAATGTCTACAGATTAAGTAATTCAGAGCTCTATTGTGTTACATGCTGCAGACAGTGAACAAGTGCCTTCTCTGAAGAATTCTAAGAAATTTTTAGCTAACTAATCTGAATCATTAGATTAATACATTAAGCACTCAAAGCAACAAATTACTTGTATTGAGATTTTATTCCAACTTATTCCAGTGATTTTTTTACTTAAACTCCATATATTGAAAATAGCTGTCCTTCAGAGGCTACAGGCCATGCTGATGGAGAAAACAGATCCATCAGTTAGAAACTGAATATGAATAACGAAAGCCAGGAAAATTAAAACTTTTGGGGAAAGTAGTTTTCCAAAGAAAAAAGTCAACATGGAACAGAACTAGAAATTATGACACCAGAGGAATGACTTCTGCACCTACACGTAATTTCAGTTGTTCAGGAAGCAACAGCTGACACAATTAACCCCAACCCTTTTAGAGACACCCAAGTCTAATTTTCCAAACATTTAATAAACAAGAAAACAAGTCGTTTGAAAGAAATCAAGTGTAAGTCACCACTTCCCCACCCACCCCCCATTCCCTTCATCTCCATTCGTAACCCTACTTATGAATTGATTTTGCAAGGGACTTGACCAACTGGTAAGTGAGCTCTTGGGAGGGGATAAACATTAAAGGAACAACCAGGAAGGAGGCTGAGAGAAAGTCTGGCTCCAAAGTTGCACCCAGTGATCCTCTCCACTGCACAACAGAGGCAAGTACAACAATAAAAGGTTCCCACCCCATGAACTCTGGAAGTTTCCCAACTGCTGGAGACATTTACTCCACCAGCAGCAGCACTGCCTATGCCAAGAATGCACTCTGTTGCATTCTACCTGGCACACAACTGTTTTTTCTTTCTATAAAGCCACCAGTTAAATCGCACATCAAATGATAATTCACCTTTGAACCACTTAAGAAGTCAAGTCACAATATAGTGCAAAGAGCAAATGTCACCCAAACAAAGCTGGATTGAACTGACAGACTGTTCACTACTCAACTGGTAAGGTACCTCTAATTAAAGGCTAAGCAACAGCTGTCTGTTACAAAGCAATCCTACAGCAAGACTACAATCAAACTAGAGCTTCAAATCATACTTACCACCAAAGTAAGCCAAGATCTGGTGTTTAATAAAAAAAAAAAAAAGTCTCAAGAAAACCCTTTGCAGACACACAAGTAGTAAACTACCATCTTGCAAGTGCTCACAAAACCTACCAGCTTCTTTCCATATATGTAGCAATGAAATCAAGGGAGAGAACACTAGACATTTCTAATGCTTAAAGAAGAAGGTTCCAAGTACATAAAGCATCTTCTTTTACAGAGGTGAGAACAACAAAAAAATTATTTTCCCCATTCTCCTAGCATTTAACTTTACGTGAAGTCCACTTTGAAATCACTTAGTCCATCCTGAATCTCTGAAGCAGCAGCATGGAAAAGAAACCAGCTTTTCTCACTAAAGCAACTGCCAAATTCTGGAAATAACATATTACAATTGTTTTATGTAATTTTTTTTTATGATTTCTACAGAAAGAAAAAGTAGCCAACAAAAAGCAGCAAGCGTTGTATTTTTCACAAAAATCAAATTATAAATGGCTTATGGGACATACAAGGCAGCATCAAGGATAAGTAATCTAATTCAGGGCATTTGTACATGTGAGCTCTCTAGATTATTCCATGCCAATGAGTTTCTGACTCATCTGAAAAGAGTATCTCACTTTCCACTACATTTCTTAAATGCTATATGCAAACACTGATCACAACAAGATTGGCAGATACATACATGCTTGTGAAGTGATTCCTTGTGAAGAACGTTAAAAAGCCCCTTCACAGCTGACAAAGAGTATTTGTAAAACAGGTTACCAAAAGCCACATTAGAAAGCTATTAAACTTGGGTAAGATGGAATCAAGAGAGTTGAGGGGGTTTTCTGTTTAAGCTCACTCAAACAGTGAACATACATACTCCTGCTAAAATGTGGCCTCTACCACACCAGTTGAATAGCTGAAACCAAAAAAAAGAAACTTTTAGGCAAAACAACATACACCCTGTAAGATAGCATACACACTAAAGAAGCCCGCTGAACTAGGGCAAGCAACCATTTCCCTCAGTAACCACTACAGCATCTAAATCACCACTATTAAAATATCTCCACCCCTCACACAGCTGCAACAACTCTCCTCCAAGTACTAAGCACAAACTGAAGGAGAGATTTCCTACTTCCATCTGAAGGGACGGTTCCTATCAGAGTCCTTTTGATATGGGTGGGACAAGAAGAAATCAGAAAGACATGAACTGAAAAGTTTCTCAAGAAACTAAAGCAAGGAAGGACCCCCATTTTGTAGAAAGAGGAATGGGAATCAAGAGCCAAGGTATGAAAGCCTCTTGGAAGGCACATCTGGGATGTGACAGAGCATGCACTGGACAAACACTGAGACAAGGGCCTTTATTTTATCCCCAAAATGCAGGGACCAGGACATACATGACAAAACACTGAGCCCATTTGGCTATCCAACTGCTCCTCCTCAGTGTGATGACCTCTGCAGAGTGCGGAGAGGGCTGCACATTCGTCCAACTTCACTATGCCAGCAGACCTCTGAAACAATGCAATTCATGCAAGCTGATCATCAGTACATGGTTTTTGCTGCCCTGTCATTAGCTGACTGTGTGGGGTATTAGCTGATTTGATGGAGACAGTCAAGGAAGCACTAACTGACTCTCACTAAGGCAAAGTGCTTAACATAAGTAGGGAAGGAAGACCTAAAAAAGCAAACAGAACAATACAAAACAAGGGAAAAACCCACCAACTTTACAAAGCCTTCATGTTTTGATCCAGGACACAGTATTTTGAAGATCAGAGGATTTTATGATTACAAGTACCAGGTTACCGCTTTCAATGAGGGTAACAATCTCATCTGGATTTCCTTACTCTTAACTATGTTTTACTAAATACATGGGAAGCGGGAAGGGCAGCATGCCGTAAACTGCTTTTTACAGAGACAGTAATACCTATAAGTAGCATACGAGCCTGTCACAAAAACAGTGAGGAAAAAAAACCCAGAAATAACCATTTATCAAAGGGGGGGGGGGGAACACAAAGCCAAAACAAATGGGATGGGTAGTTTTGTAGTGCTAGACACACAGAAGCCTACTTCTGAGCAGAACCTAGAAACAAATTCAAGTGGAGAAATGTCTAATTACAATAATTTCTACAAGAGCATAAGACGTACAGAGAAAAAAGTGCACAAATATAGCTCAGATGTAGAGAGACTTATGAATTAGTGAGAAAACAATAAATGCAGTCAGAAAACCAAGGAAGAATTAATAAAAAGATAAGTCAATGAGAACTATGTGCAAACCTTAACTACACTGCATATTACCATCCTCAGCTATTTCTTTTCCACTCACGCTGTTAATGACAACTGATTTAATTATCTCTACTGTATATTTAAGTTTCTTTCAAAGATTTAAGATTCTTTCAAAGACACAAAACTCAACAGATAAACACAGCATTGAGAAAAAAAGCAGGTTTATAATTTTCAATTTCAACTGAACATCCAAGAACTGTAAGCATATGCATTCACAGTTGGAATCAGTGATTAAGCCAGAAAAAACTTGGTGGCTTTTCAAATTCATTTTATATTTGTCTATTGCATAGACAAGTTTTTAATAGCAACAAGTAGCTCACAACGCCTATGCAAGTTCAGAATGTAATTCTTTATTTTCACTGACAGTTTAAAAGCAGACTAAAACGTACCAAAGTTGAAAGTTTGGCAGAAAGCTGTTTCAAGGCAATGTAACACCAAGGATATTTCTGGATATTTAAAATCTCAGGTTTCCAGAAGACAGTTAAAAGTAGTTTCTGGTGATGTATCAAAGCCTGCCATGTTTGTAGCTTTATATACAAAAGGCATATTGTTTAAAAGTTATTTTCCCTTTCCTGAGCAAATAGCCACTTACAGAGCAGGGGAAAAATGTTATGCAGAAGACACACGCTAGAAATCCTTCACAAAAATTTACGTTTGCACACATCCCAGAAGGCTCAGACAGACAGAGAAGCCAGGTAAAATATTTTCAGAAGTGACAGTGACTGCTAAGGACCCCTCTAGAAAAGGGATTTTTATTTCCAGAAACAATACAGTTTTTAGTAAAAATAGAAAAAGGAACTAAAACTTCTTTTTTTTTTTTAACAGTTAAACAAAATGCCTTGGCAGTCATACAAATGGCTCAGCTTCAGCATCACTGTGGCACAGATTCTTCTAACCAGATGGGATATCTATCAAAATAACGCATTCTGCAGAACTGGTAAGAATAAGGAATGACCCAGCCGAAGTCTCACAGGTTGTTCTTCCTGGCAGAGGCTGGAAACAATGCTTTTTGTTCATAATACTATTTTTATAACTCTTAACGCCACTTCAGAAAACAAGTTAAGAACCTCTTCCCCAAATAAAGCTACATTTTAAAATAAACTGTTGATTTTAGTATACCGCAGTTTACAAAACAACGCCAACTCATCAAGAGCGCCCGCGTTTCCTTTGTTTTGCTTTTTTTTCCCCCGTTCCTTATGCTCCCTCTCAGCGACCTCTGCCCTCCGGCAGCCCTGCCATGACGCAGGTCTCGGCAGATGACATCACCAGGTGAAATCCAGCCTCAGCCAACTCCACTTCCTGACCACGTATAAAATGGTGCGCGCCCGAGCACGAGCTTCCCAACGCTATTCCCGCGCTGCTACAGCATCCCGCAAAGCCCGCCGCGGCGGGGAGCGGGGCGCCGGGCGGGCCGGAGCCGCGTACCGGCGGGCGGTGGAGCGGCCTGCGCTGCCGCTGGGCTGCGGGCGGCCCGGCGCGGCCACGGCTCCCCAGCAAGGTCAAGCCGGTGCCTTGGAGCCGCGGGGAGGGCAGGGGAGCCCGCCGGCTGCCGTGCCGGAATTCTCCAGCCCCTTTCTAGCAGGTGCCGTGCTAACCCGCCGCTTCGGATACACCGCCACGGCTGATCCCGGCGGCGAGGCGAAACCTGCGCTTGCAGCCCCGTGAGGTGCTCTGGGAGAACGGGAGCAGCAGGAGCTGTGCCTCGGCCCTCGGCAGTCAGCCCGCGGCCTGCGGAAAGCCCTCTGTCATGGCTTATGCGGTGGATCGGTTTCGGGGACGGTCAGCTGAGGGCCTAGGAGAGAAGGGAGCCTGCTGGGGCAGCGCTGGTTTGAAATGCTGTGCTGAACAGAAACGTTCTTCAGTCCCTGAAGTCGAGAGTACTAGATGCCACATGCTGATATGAGCAGGACTCTGGTAGGCTTTTGGGTGTGAAACCCTCTTTCTCTTGTGACTTTAGAAAGGAGCTTTGTGAGATAAAAGTGGCTTTGCATAGCTGTAAAATAGGAAATACTGTGGCGTCTGCGATGCGTTGCCCCTTCCAGAGCACCTCGTGGAAAAGGAAAAGGTATACCAAAAGGGCATGCACGTTCTGAAGAGTCCTGGGCTTGGGAAGGCTTTGTAAAGAGTGAATTCAAGGAGGTTTTTTACATTTCCAAAACACTTTCTATCCAGGGTTCTGAAAGGGAGACACTTTGGCTGTCTTCCCTTACTGATTCTCCAAGTCCTCCCCTTCCTCCTCATCTTTCCTGACTCTCTGTCTGCCTCCTTCTGGTAGTCCAGATCCCATCTCAAGCTTATCTTAGCAAAAAAGATTACTTTTTTCTTTTTAATAGCAAGTGTATGAGCCTTTTTCTTTTCTAGCCTGCTCACCTATGCTGTCTTAGAAAGTTCTTTGTTCTTTTCTTTGCTGTTACCTTATAGAAAAAGCTCTTAAATGCCTTATTGTTAGCTGTCCTCTATGAGTAAAAGACTTGCCTTTTGTACTGTAGCGTATGTCTTAATAATATTGGAACCTCTTGCTCACCTCTCCCTCCCTGGGACTATGGGTCTTCAGCTGCCTTGTGTTGCTACAAGGCAGTACTGCTGAAGTCATGCTTGTCCAGCCCCAGTCACCTTCTTGTACCACCAAACTCTTAGTGTTCTGTATTCTGCTGCACCAAGCTGGAGATGCTCCTTGCCTGCCAGCTTCTGGGCAGTAATCACCTATTTCTCTTAGCTTTTTTTCTCCAAAGCCGTAGCTCATTCTGGGCCATTATTACTTCTTCCTGACTGCTTTGTTTGTATTGTGCCTAATACCTTGAGACAGAAGCATCTGGACACTATTATAAGTAGTGACTCCTGTCTTTGTCACCAGGAGTCTTATCTCCTCTTAAAAGGAAAAAAAAACCGGGATGCTCTCCCGCCCAAACTTCTCAAGCACTTTGTAGTCGGCAGTCTTCACCTTCTCCTTCTAAAGAACATTTGGGTTTGTTCATCTGTGTAGAGGGCAAGCTTGGGGAAGATTTTCTTAAAAGCTGTAAAATCTTTTTTACATCCTCAGACAGAGTGTATATGTAAATTATTTCATTTGCATAGGACAGAATTTGAGCTGCGGATTACTGTAGCCCAAGCTCATAAAGAGAACTGGGAATTGAGCCTCAGACTCTCAGAGCCAGTTCTGTTAGTCCTTTGCCTTAAGGAGGAGGGCATCCTCCTCACTGTAGCATTACAAGCTCAATCCGAGTGTAATGATGAAGAAATAAATAGACAAAAGTATAATGATGTGAAAGGGCAGCTTAACAAAACATTGTGCCAAATGAAAACTAGCAGTTGGTGTCTGCTAGTATTCATTGTCTTAAAATTAAGGAGGGACAGAAAAGTTTTTTGTCAGAAATTTTTCTCTGTGTATTTGAAATTTAGGCAGAAGAGAGATGAGTTTCTAAGGTGACCATGTAATGGTTGAACAACTAGCGAAATAATGACTCTGCAAGAATTGAGATGCTGAAAAAAATGAGCAAGGAAGAAAGGACTTTTAGCTGGACTGCCTTAACTCCTCCACTACCAGTCTCTTGCTTTCTGTACAAATGTATATGAACCGAGTGTTTTAGAACGCTGTCCTTCAAAGATTGTGCCCCTTCAGTCAAAGTGAGAACAGAGAAAACACTTGAGACTCCTACAGAAGCCTTCCAGAAAGTGCAAAGAAGGTCAAACTTCATGTACTGAGTCTTTCAGAAGTTGCAGTAGAGTCAGTTTTTAAGTCAGCTTCATATATTGTAAGAAAATGTTGGGATTCTTGCTTTCCTAGTCTTATTCTTTTCAAGGTCACCTTTCAAGACTACTGGAATGTATTCTGTCCCATCTAGTTTCTTAGATCCTTCTTTCGGGTCATTGAGTCTCTTCTCAAAGATTTGCATTGCATCTGGTCAGGTGAGTAGACTTTCAGGGTGTTCTTTCAGAGATCTCTTGGGGAAAAAGAGGCACGGTTTGTGTCTCTGTTCAGGTGAATGTGTTTGTCTCATTTGGCTAAAAATTTGTATCCATTAATTTGTGCTGCTTTGGGAATCTACAAGTACTCCCTGTAAGTGAAATTAATCTCATGAGGTAGTTATTTTACAGTAAATGTTTCATGTATCCTTGCTAGGTACAGAAGTAGTCACTTCTAAAGCAAAATATCATTACCGATAGGATTTCTAACAGAATACCACAGAAACTTCAGAGCGCATCCTTTTTTATAAGACAGTATCAAGCTTTAGTCCATGTTTGTTCACTTTAAGGAAATGATCTTCATTGCCAATTTTGTATGTTAATGTTCAAAATGTAGTTAACTTAGATTCAAAAGTTTAGCAGTTTGAGATGTGACTGTTTTGATTGCATTTCAGAAAGATGTGAGCTCAGTTACTAGTTAAATGTGGCATTACCCTGCTAAATTGTGGCTTTTAGCACTCTGTAAACATAGAATAAAAAGTGCTTGAATTACAGGGCTTGAACACTGCTTAGAAATTCTAGTGCTGACAAACCAGTAGGTAGTTTCCTGTAGTCTTATGATGAGGCTATAACCACCTTCATTAAAGGTTTGACTGCTTTAATAATTTAAATTGTGGCTCTCTTTTCAAAGACTCATCAGTAGCTCCATTAACTTCTGCATCTGCCGTGTCTCTTCATGGTTGCTCCTTTGCCGTCTGCCGGTCTGTGACGCACCTCTTGCAGTGTTTCTTCACAGTTAATGGAGGAGGGTAGAGCAGGGGTAATTTAGACCTGCAGTCTGTGCATGTGAGCATGTTCCGGTACCGATTCCTGATCAAGATGGTGTAGAGTTGATGTTTGTCAGTGCTGAAAAGGCACAACCCAGAATACTGTTTGAAACCCAGAATGAGTCTTGGTGAGACTGGCAGAATCAGTTAATTATTTTTTAAATAATTTAATTATCTTGAGAGTATATGGAGGAAAATGTTAGTAAATACAACTTCTTAACAGAATCTTGAAACGTGTGCCTGCAGCATGCTTCCTGGAATTCATAGCATCACAAAGCAACTTGGACTTCAGGTGACCTGAGGAGGTCCCTATCCAACCTCCTCCAAGCCAGGGCAGCCCTGGGGTCAGACCAAGTTGCTCAGGGCTTGATCCACTCAGGTCTTGAAAACCTTCAGGAATGGAGGCAGCTCAGCCTTTTGGGGCAGCCCGTGCTATTCCTTGACTTATAAAATCATTTAGGTTGGAAAAGATATTTAAGATCATGGAGTCTAGCCATTAACCCAACACTGCCAAGTCCACCACTGAACCATGTCCCTAAGCACCACATCTACACATATTTTAAATGCATCCAGGGATGAAAAAGATTTTCTTTACATCCAGTCTGAACCTCTCATATTTTAACTTATACCCTTTGTGTCTCATCCTCCCACCACATGCCACCGCAGAGAGCCTGGCTCCATCTTCTCAATCCCCTCCCTGCAGGCATGTGGCTGCTGTGGGTGCCCTGAAGCCTTTCCTGCCCCAGGCTGACCGAGCCCCACTCCCACGGCCTCTCCTCCAGTCCAAAATACAAGTGCTTCAGCCTTGACTGCCTTGGGGGCTCTGCTGACCTACCTCCAGTTGATCCACATCTTTCTTGATTTGTCTTGATATCCAAACAAGACCAGTCAGTCTTGGAAAGTATTCCCTCCAGCTTTTTTATGTTCTGAAATTATTAGCGCTACTTTGATACATTTACTTCTGAATTTTAAACAGGAGGAGTAGTGGAGAGATCAAATACTGCATTGGCCTTTCAGGAGGCACCTCATAGCACTGTGGTTTGGGTTTTTGTTTTTTGTATTGTTTTTTTTTCCTCTCCGTACAAGGTGTTTCTGGCATTTGATAGCTAGAATTGCTGCCAATATTTAGTATTAGCAACACTTAATTCCTCTTTAAAAGGCAGAGAGTAATGGTTTAAAAAGGCAAATAATATTGATGATTGTTATTGCTTACTACCAATGAACAAACTTTTTGCGGTGATCTATGAAGTAAAAAGAATTAAAATTAAAAAAGTGTTAAGCAGTTCCCCTCTGAGCTTTCTGCTGAAGGAAATTCATCTTACTGAGAGCCCCAAGATATGCACTATACCCCTCAGATCTCTGGTCATCTGTTTATTGCTCCCTGGTTCCTGTTTCAAGAATTTGGATTATTAAGCATCCTCCTGCCACCCAGGGACAACTTGTGCTAACGTCACAAGCTGTCTGCATGCACTATCATAGTTCTGATACTTTTATTCAAGCCTAGATTCCGAAGGCTTGTGTGAATAATACTGCTTAGCGCTTTTTTTCTCCTTTCTCAAATGGGCTGAACAAATTTTAGCAGTTTTCTACAGAGGGATACAAGTTTCAAAGTTGATTGTTGCCCTTAACTTTATGAAAGTTAGCTGGTTAGAAGTCATCCAAATGAGCTCAGCTGGTGTAAATCGGCACATGCAGAGTTTAATGTCAGCCCTGGTGTGTGCGTTTCTGTGTGCGTAGTTTGAGTTTGCTTCTCTGTACGGAGTTAACAGTGACTATTTGAATGCATGTGCAGTTTAGCAGGTGGTGGGCACGCTTTTCTGCTGGAGGGACTGGCGGGAAGGTGACTATGTATGAACGTGTGCCAGAGGAAAGAGGGCTGCAGTAACGAGAGAACTTGACCCTACTTGCTTAGTACATGGCAAAAGTTTGGCCATATAGACAAAGGGTGTGTTTTAAACTTGAACTGCTCCTGACAGATGTTTCTCACTCTCCCTGTCATCTGCAGCCCTGATTTGATGGTGTAAGTTTATGTCCAGGTGAACTGGACTGGAGAACTGTGCTAGGCTAAAACTTCTTTTTTGTTTTTTACCTATGGCGTTTAGCCTGAGTGGGTTTCCTGATCCTATTTGTCATGTTACCACACGTGTGCTGACACATGTGAAGCTGTGTGTAGCAGGAGTGGGGCCCTAATAGTAAGGGCAGGGTGGGACTGCTTCTAGTGATAGTGCTCATTATCATTAAAATGCTCACTGTCCCATAACACTAGTAAATAATGTCCCATTTCCTACAGTATAGCTGTATCTATATATTGAATATATATACAAAAATTATATAGAATGTAGCTGATACCACTGTCACAAATAGTACCCCTGTTTTCAGTCTGAGCTGAGAGTCTTCCCCCCTGGGTTTTTTTCTTGTTGCAGAACACCCCTGATTGTGGATGCTGTTATTGCACTTTCTTTGTGCTGTGCTTGAGGTTACTTGCAAAATAGTGTTCCAGTGACCTAGAAGTGCAGGTTAGTGTAAGTAAAGTTACAGCTGCATTTATTTATTTATTTTTGATGGCAGGGATGATTCTTTTAGCGATTAGTTCTTGTTCAAACCTGCGTATTCCTACGTAGTTTGATCTTTATTGAAAAGGAGAAGGTTCTGTTGTGGCAGTGAAACCAGGTGATACTTATCTGAAGTTTTGATGAAGCACTTAAGCTGCACCAAAGCATTTTGAGAAGGCTGCCCTCTTCCTGAACACATGGCTTGGAGTTTTTTTGCTGAGTTTCTTCATTTTGGTGCATGGTAAGAAGATACATTTGCTTGGTGAATGCTTAGCTACTTTACTTAAGTACTCAATATAAAGTATACTGTGATATTCAAGCTACTTGTAAAACCTGTTTCTTCTGTCCTGAGAGAGCAGCTTCATAACAAGTAATCCTAGCCTGCTCCAGTGAGATGTTTTTTGCTTTCAAATAAGCTGATCTGGGCACTGAATTGTAACACTAACTTTTACATCAAGCAACTTAAAACTTTGTTTAAATCAGTGTGGAATATGAAGCTGCCCTGCTTTTCAGTTTGCTATGTTGGCTGTTGCATGCATTTTTCAGATGTCTTGGTGCTTCCCTCTCGAGAAGAAAGGCTGTCTGCGATCATTGTTCACATCACTTGGATTGATGGGAGAAGACAGTGGCTTGATGGATGGATGCCTTGGCATCTTCCTTGCCCTGCCCAGCCAGCAAAAATCAGTGTGGAATGGGAGTAATTGCAGTTCCAAGTTCATGGTGGCAAGGGAGGGAGGAGCTGTAGCATCTGATTTTGTTCAGTGAGGAGCTGCATGGGGTTGTAGAGTTTTAAGGGTCCTTCATCATTGCTTCACAACAGCAGCAGAGATTCACTAGCAGGAGTGGACTCGGAGTAAGGAATCATGGAGGAACAGTTAAGGAATGCAGCTGTAATGTATAAAGATGTGGGAGGACATTAGTTACTGCTTTTGTTACTTTGAACTTGAGGCTTGTCCTCACCTCACTTGAAAACTGCGCAGCTGCTGTGAAAGCAGGAGGGGAATAAAACCACAGACTTGTTTCCTTCAAATCATTAGCAGAACTGCATACTTTGGTCCTGTACTTTACAATATATTACTAGGGAGGTCATAGATTTCAGTGGTGGTTGGTAAAACGTAAAGGTTTTCCTGTGCTTGCGGGAGGTGTGGCAGCTTAACTCTATCTTACTGCAGTTAAAATAGAGGACTAACGTAGTGTTTTATTGTGGAGTGACATGAGGATTCATGGAACTGACTCATGGGCCATAGTTTCTCACTCTTTTGTACAGGAGGGAGGGCTGCTGGCTCTTTTTGTATGTGCCTCTCGAGCACTCGTGTTGTTGCATGCAGTATCTTGTTGAGTGTAGCTTTACAGTTGTACTGGTTACATCACCAGCTCTCACTTGTGCAGCCGTGCTGTGCTCAGAGTCCTGCCTTTAGGCAATGTTTCTAGACTTGTCTGGCCACTGCTTTTTTTCCCATTTGAATTTAAGAAGAACTTCTGATCGTAAGCTTGGGGACTTCCTCAACAACCAAATGAGAGGGAAGTGGATTAAACAGTGTTCTGAGACTGTGTATTTCAATTCCTCTGAGTTAAATCAGCAGCTACCTGTTCAGATCAATGTAATGCTCTGAGTTGGGGTGGACTAAGAGCTTTTTGAGTAACGTTAGGCCTGCTTTCTTTTCTTTCTGTATTCCAGTAGGACTTTTCTCCGATTATTCACGCTGGCTTCTGCACTCAAGGGATTATCATAAGGAACCAGAAGGCTGAGGAGTCTCTTGGGATTGTTACACAGCTGTGGGCGACAGACTGAATTTCACTGATGGGACTCAAATCAGAGATACCCTTGAGGTACTTAGGAGTCCTACTAGAGTTAATTTTCTCTTCCACCTTTAGGGAAGATGTGATTTTTTCTGAAAGTACTTATGATGTCTAATACATCAACAGTCTTATTTCTTATATTTTAATTTCATTATCTGTGGTGTTGAAAGTATCCTCTAGTGCTCAGCCCTTTGAACAGTGTTCTGCTTCATCTAATATTGGTATGTATAAGCTGATTTTTATTTTATTTCCTCGTCCCCGCCCTCTGAAGTATTGTCTGTTTTGAGTGTGCGGGCCCCACTTGTCATATGGCTGAATTATCTCAGAGAGCTGCTCTCTAGCTGTTAGGAAATGAGAAATTAATTCTGAATGTATTTCCAGTGAAACCTTTAAGATGGATTCTGCCAAATGAATGTGGGGGGAAATTCCTAATTCCTTCAAAGAATCGTAGGCAGAGATTAGACTTTTTGTTTGGGTGCAGTAAAATAGACCTTTTGGGCATCAAGAGTCTTTATTTCAGACCTACTTTGGTGTTTCTTGGTGCCTTGATTTAATGAGGCCTTGACAGTTGTTCCTATTTGATCAGGCTACAGCAAAGGGCAGTTTAGAGCCAGCTTGTTCTAGGCCTGTCTGTGCTGTTATTTAATCACATTTTAACTTCCCTGCAGGTATTGTCACAAATAGAAAAAATTTTGCTAAATCTGTTGGGAAGATCATTTTCCCCCCTTTGTTTTATGATAATCCTACAAATTTTGCTACTCTGCTTTCTGTTGCAATGAAAGTCTCCTGGTTATTTGCTTTGCCGTGTCCTGTCTTGGTCTCGCTGTGATTTGAAGAAAGCATATGGATATTGCTACGTGTCAAACAGCTGCGAGTGTGTGATAATCTTTTTTTAAACCAGGGTTTCCTGTAGCCAGTTAGGAACCTTTGACAGACTCCAGCTTCGGTTCCTTCTGCAGTCGGTACTGGTTTTGGCTGTGCCTTTGAGCATTCGTGCTCTTAATTTGAGGTTCACTTGAGCCACAAAGAGGGGTCTTTGGGGTAGTTTTTCCAAACTAGCCTAATAATAAATAAAAATAAAATGCTAATCATCTGTCCCTATGAAGAGGGGGCAGGACTTTTGTCTGTGGAATAGATGCTAGTTGTCTGTCTTGAAGTAGGGTAAAATACTTGTTGAGGCTGATGCGGTGACAAAACTTCTGAGCGTAGAGGCTTGATCTAGTCAGCTGTTACCTGGGAAAAACCAATTTACTAGTGGGTCTGTTTTTTGTAAATAGCAATAAAAATAGTGTCCAAAGGATTTAAGCCACAGTTTTTAATATTAAGAAAAACCCAAAGCCACCAAGAGCATGTAAAAACTTGAGAACTGTAGCAGCTCTTAGAGCTCCAACATGCAGCTGCACTTACTAGTAAAACAGAGGAAATGTAATTTCAATGTGAAAAAAAGGTGGGATTTTTATATGGGTTAATAATTATAAATGAAATTATTAAAAGAGGCAGAGTAAACTTGCAATAAAAATCTAGAAGGTGTTTTAGTTTATGCATATTGATGGTATTAAGACAAAGTTGTACATACATGTGAAGTCTTTAACTAGAAAAAGAAGTGATAAACTGCCTGGTATGCTTTGTCAACATTCATTTGAATTGAAGGCCTGAATTTAGGAGCATGTTGTGTAGATTATGCTAGGGCATGAGGTTTTGGCAGTTCTTCCACCCATTTTGAACATACCCTGACTATTTCATTTTAGATATTTATTTTGTTATGAGGTAAACTGTAGGAGTTATGGGGCTTGGGGCAAAGCCAGTAGTAGGGGATTGTGGCTTGCAAGGTGTTTGGTCCAGCCTCAGTTGAAGTACTCATCTTCTGGTTTTGATACCAAAGACTAAAATAACCTCTAAAGGTTGAAACTATCCAGAAAGGTGTTTTCAGTATCTTTCTAATGAAACGTCAAATGCTTGCTAATGCTGCTTGTGCAACTACAGACTATTTTGATAGCTTCCATCTTAAATGACTAGGCAGAAGCGAACACTAAAAAAAGTGATTTGTCTCCCTGTAACATTACATATTCAGGATTTTGGGATACTCTTTCAAAATCAGTTCACTTTGCATTAGAGGTGGTTATTAAAAATACATTTTATATCATGTGTAACTGATTCTATGCCTGAAATAATTCTTTGAGGACCATAAAACTAGAAACTGCTGTGTTAGAGTGTTAAGTGGAATGGCCCAAGAGTGTCTTGTGTTTAGGAATGACAGATCACAAAGAGAAGATCTTTGGCCCTTTAACAACTCAGCTGCAGGAAGTATTTATCTGTATGGTCAAAAACGCTGTTGAACATATGGGCTTCAGATTTTGAGGTTAGAGCAATGTGATTCAGCTAGTTTCCAGGCTTTATTGTCAAATGCTGAAATACAGTGCCAAAAATATTCTATTTTAAAATTTGTTTTGGACATGCTGGTGTACTATACAAAACATTTGATGACAAGATCCAAGCTATTGTGGTTGCAAAGTGAAATGCCAGGGCTGAGTTGGCTTGTGCAACCCGAGTAATGCACAAGTGTTGAGTTAGTAACCAATAAATGTGTAGTCACATACTGAATTGTTTCCTGGCGTCATCCCTTCTTGCTTAATATAAGGCAAAGATTCAGAAAATGCCTTCTCAGTCTGAGGATGGTCCCTGCCTCTTCACCACCTGATGAAGGTATCAGCGGGTTGAGCAAGGTGGTGATGTTTGCTGGGAGGAAGGACCCAAAGTGGGTGAGCCCAAGGCATATTGTAGTTCTTTAAGCCAAGGTGTAGTGCCACGTGGAAATGGTTTAGCAAGGTGATGGGGACAGGCTGCTTTGGGGTTGGAGGTGTCTGCCTCTGGAGGATTTAAAAAACAAGCAACACAGATGTTTGTCACAGATAACACCAGGGTGCAGGAATGGGCTACGTAACCTTCTGAGGTCCTTTTCCAACCTTTGATCTTCAGGCTGGATGTGTTGGTCCACTGCAATGGACCCTTTTCCTCGGCTGTTGCAGAAGGTAAAATGAGTGTAATGAACAAGTCTGGTCTGATGATTGAATGGGAGACTGCAGTTCGGAAAACTGCATTCAGATTTGTTTTCTACAGTGTTTATGTTCAGTAAAGATACACTAAACCCCAAAATTTTTCCATACATGAGTCATAAAGCAGATACCAGTTTGTAGTTAGCTGAACATCATGTGAACTTTTCTAGATAGAGAACTGGAAAGGACTCTGTCTTAAGGTATCGAGATTTAAATTTGAAATAAAATTATTTTTATCAAAAAAACATTTAATCTCCAAAAGCAGGATTAACCTTGAAAGTTATAAATTTGCTCAGATGCTGCTTCTAACCAATTCATTAGTTTTTAAAACAGGAAAGGTAAGTTACTGGTTAACCGGCAGTACCTGAGAGGGCTCCTCAGGGCAGTGGCTGCAGCCACAGCTCCATGCAGAGGCAGTTTGGACCTGCTGTGAGCAGAGGTCGGCTGGGCTCGGCCAAGCGAGCTGCACCGCTTCAGCCAGGTTGGTTTTCCTCCAGATCTCTTTGTGTTCAGCAGGGCTCTAGAGCTTCAAGCTGCACAGTGCCTAGAGAGGGGCAGTTCCTGTAGCAGCGTATCCGTGCTGTTTCACTCCTGACCCTAATAAAATGTCCTAGATCTGAGCAGGTTGGATTGGCCATAGGTTTCTCCTTCAGCTCAACGCAGACCCAGAGGGTAACTTGCATGTACTAGGAGTACATGTGTTCTGGCGATAGGCTCTTGGGTACTGTAGCTGACAGCCGGTCTGGCTGAGCCGCTCCCACACCTGAGGAGAACCAACACAGGTGACTACGGGAGGGTTGGGTGTTGCTAAACCAGAAGTCAAATTAGAGATTCAGTAACAACCATAGCCCCATGCGGCTCCATCGGGTATCCTTGGTACCTCGTGCCACATTTAAGCTTTTGTTGAAATTGTAGTAAATATTGCAGGTTGTGGTGTTTGAGGTGGGAATTTAATGATCATGGGTTTTTTTTAATTAGAAATGACTCTATTTGATAGAACTGCATTGAACTTGTGGCGGCAGAGGATTCGACCTCTTTATTTCTATACTTTTTTTTTTTTAAATAATAATTCATATATTCTCTAGTTGAAAAGTAAGTATGTTTCTGAACAGCGTTGTCTGTGTTTTTCTGATAGACAATGGGGAGCAGCTAATGAGACCCCTGTAAACTATTAGCAATGATGCACTGAGTACCCATTTAATTATCATAAATGGATGATATAATTCTCCCTGACTGGTGTTCAGCCTTTGTGCCATAGCTGTGCTTTCAGAGTGTGGCTTGTGTTTAGTTTCAAGATGGACAATTGAAAATAATATCTAAATGCAGCTTGCAATTAGGATCCTACTTGGATATGATCTGGGTGTTATTTCTTATGGCTTGTCTAAACCGTGAAGTGTCCTTTCACCGAAAAAAAAATCTCTCAATTATAAACAGCTATTTTAAAACTTCTGGGTATGTCACATTTGTGATCAGATACGTGTCTTGTGTAATGTTTACATAATTGTGAGTTTTTATAAAATTAATGGGGTTGGGCAAAAATCTACTTCATACAATTATTGAATGAATAATTAAATATCAATAATTTTGCTTTAGGCCTTATGCTTTTTGAAGGTGTTGACTACCTGGACATAGATCTCAGTATTAGTGGTTGGAGAGTGCATGTTCAAAATGCTGACCTCCACTGTATCTGTTGTGGTTAACTTGCTACAAGTGCAGTATGAGGGGTTACTCATACTTTATTTTTGCCACCTCTGGTGACATCTAATGTATTTGCTTTCCCTGTCTGCTGCTTGGCAAGAAAGACAGTATCTGGAATCCCGGTAACTGACTCTTTAATGGTCATTACCTCTTGTGTCCATTCTCTCTGTGTCGTTCTCGGTGTTCCTGAGCATAAGAATCAGTGTTTGCTAGTGGGTGAGGAGTAATTTCAGAGGCAGGGATTGAGAGGAAGGGGGTCCATAGAAAACACTGAAAATCAGCAAGATCAGCAAGCTTGTTTTTCTATCTCGGGCTATTAGAGGAGGCTAGAGGCAGCAGGAAACTGCTGGAAATGAAAGTCAGGACTTAGAGGGCTGCAGGTATTGCCCTCTTCATGCAAAGTGGGGTGGACTTTCCAGGGGGAAACGTATGTCACCTTTGTAACTAGCTCTTAGCTGCAGGTGCTCTGCTCTCCAGCTCCACAGGCAGGTGAGAAGGTATATTTTATCTGTGTTGCAAGAGTGTGGCACTAAATTGACTGTGTAATTACCAGCCTTTAAATGTAATATTATGGTTGCCCGGGAGATCTCATACAATGTCCAGGGAGGGTTGGCATCTGCTGCCTAACCTTAGCTGGTCTGGGTTCTGCAGGGTGGACTTAAATAGCCTAACTTTCTGAAAATGAGTTAATGATATCCATCTGAAGCTGATCTTGATGCTCAGATTTCTGCATTTTCCTGTAATTCTGGACATGGTTTTCATAATGCAAAAGCTGTTAAAAGTTAAATGTTATTTTAACATAGATAGTCTGCATTTTCCATCCCTTAACATAAGTGAAAATTCCACCAAATCAGGAAATGTAATATAACAAATGAATACTGGTGTTACTATATTTTTATCACAACTGAAACCTGATATTGTGTGCACTCTGATAAGGGTGGATTTGAAAGAGCAGAAGACAGTGATATTACAAAGGCGTAATTTTTTGGGTTTTTTTGTTTTGTCTGGTTTGTTGTTTTTTTTTTTTGTTCAGAAAGTAATTGTATTGCTTTTTCTTGTTCAATCTCAAAACCTTGTGGGAACTACCATGAGAAGTAAGGTAGTTTGGATGCAGACCTCTCACATCCTACTTAGCGCGGTAGTCATAAGGATTAATAACGCTCCCGTGTGCTTACCAGAAGTTCCTTATTGTGGGTAGTGAGCAAGCAGAGCTTTATGATTTTTCTCTTGGACATCTGCATCTTTTTAAGGGAGTGGGCTGTGAATTGATTGGAAGGCAAACTTGAAGTTTTTGTGCCCTCACACATTTAAGATTGCTTTAGTTTTTAAAAACTAGCTTGTCCAACGGGTAGTATAAATATCAAGGAGATATACAGATAGATTATGTATTCTAAAACCTTTTGGCTTTGACTTGTTCTCCAGTCAGCTGCAAAGCTGATGTGTTGTCAGCCGGTGCAGTAAAGGTGACACTGTATGGATGCTGATGAGCAGACAGAGTATTCCATAAGAGTATTCATTTGTTGACCGTTTCCTGTTAAACTTTCATTTAAAGGTATTCCTTAACATGAAAAGATATCCCTGTCTTGAAGTGCCACATGTCAAGTATCCATTTGTTATTTCCTGAGCATGCCTTCTTTATAGTTATTAAATTGTTATTAAATAGTTATTAAAGCCTTTGGTAATTTGCTTTTAATTTTTCTACACCGAAAGTACTGTCAGGGTTATGTATGTAGCTACACTGTCAGCTCCTGGAAGGCAGACAAGGTGAATAAGGAAGGTGGAGTTCTTGTGCTTTCCTTTCATGGCCAACATCTGTTTAGAGGTTAGTTTTCTCCCTTATGGCTCCAATAAAATTCCAGGTAACTAGTAGGTCAAGATGGAAAGTTAAAAACCAGCACAGTCAGTAGTTTAAAAATATCTTTACAAACCAGCGACTATGGAAAACACAGCTGAGCTTTCCTGAGCTAGTCTTAATGCTGTACGCTTATGCCAAGCTATTTTTGTTTGAATTGGAAAATACAGGTTTGGTGGGTAGTTTGCAGTTAGTTTGCAGATTACTGACTTAAATTATATAAGTCTTTGAAATAGACACAGGCATATTGCTGATCCTGAATGGATTCTGAACTGGACCTATGGACTGGATTCTATTTATGAGACATTTAACTCACATATGCAGCACTTCTAACAAGGTTCAGACTCACTGCTGTGCTCAATGTGAGCTCTAGGCTGTAACGAGAGGGAGAGCAGAGACTTTGGTAGAGGCAGTTGAATGCTAGAACCCTGAGCAGGGTAGATGATTTGTATTTTCTTCCATGTAGATTAAATCAGAGAGTAAGCATATATAAACTTCCCTTACGGTAGCTTTTACCTGTTGGGCATATCTTTTAAAAGTCTTGATACAAAGGAACTGACTTCCATGAAACTGGAGGAAAAAAATGAGTTTGAATGAAGCTGACTGCAAGGGTACTTTTACTTGTATCGGGGGAGGAAGATTGTCAGTTCTGATCAAACTTGGATAGAGTTGCTTTTGGTGTTTGCCTTTTGAGGATTATTATTGTGACTTGCTTCTAATAGAGCCTGGACTAGGAGAAAGGGAGAAGATGGAATAAAAAAAGAACCTATTTTGTGTCCCCATTTCTTGCTATCCCTCTCAGCTGAGGTGGGAACAAGAAGGCAATAGAGCAGAATTCCCTGTGGAGAGGGTTTGAGTTCAGATGGTGACTGCATTGCGTTAGCATCTGCTTGCAGAGGTGGGTTTTTTTACTTGCACAGTTACACTGATGCTGAATTAATTGTTTGCATGGCTTTGGTCTATGGCTATAATCTGATAATGCCATTGGTCAAAGAAATCAGTTGTACCCTGACTTCAGCTGCCTGGAACAGGAATAATAAGCTTTAAATGTGTAAAAGTGACAGTAAGGTGGTACCATTGAAGGTGTTTTTCATTGCCATAACCGTGAAGACTGTCCTTTCAGTGTCAAAGGCACATGGAATGTTTAACTTGACCCATACCATAGCCTGAAACCTGGCTGCTCCCAAAGCAAGTGATTCCAGCACTTAATGAAAACTACAGACATTTAAATTAGGTGGTGACAGTTGCAAGTTTGGAATGTTAAGAACTTGTTCCAGAAAGATAAAGCTGCTTTAAAAAAAGTTGTTAAACAGTGCGTATCTGGTGCACAAGTGAGTAGGTAAAGTGTGTACACAAATAAACAAGTAAAATCTGTTCTGGACTCCCTGTAACACTACAAAACCCTGACCCTGTCCAGTTTCCCTTTCAGGAAAAGGTGTGTCAGTCTATTAACTGGAGTTGCTCTCTGAAGCCTGTTATATTCAGGTGATACTGAATTAATAGGTGAAGGAAATAGCAAAGATGGAGTTTATCCACAAGACACCTGCTACTGTTATTCAGGTATAAAAATCTAGGTTTGTGTACAATGCTAAGATTGCTATTAAAATATTTCCCTTTGGATCGTTGTTAGAGATACACTTGCTGTGTCAAAAATCAAAATAGTTCAGGGAAGTCAGAGTTATTTCTGGATCTTTCAAAATCCAGCCTTTAGTGAAGTTTACCAGCTGTGAATCATTAGTGCCCAGTGAGTCTCTAAAAACTGCTAATAAAGCTTTATATTTTAGCAGGTGTTAGTGGTTACTTGGGGGAATGGAAGGAAGAATGCTTATTTCCCATAAAACTGTCAACCACTTCTATCAGACAGTAATATTTGCTCAATGCTGAACTCCATATGTGAGTGCTGTACTGGGTACAGTGTTCAGGGACTTCTGAGCAATGCAGCTCTCCCTAAATCTCCTGTAGGGTATTCAGAGCCTGTGCTGTTAGTGTTTTCTGCTGTTTTCCCCTGCCCAGAATCAGCATGGGTATACTTAAATGCAAACAGAGGTATTAAGTCATTATAAATTTTTGTTGAAGTTAACTATTATTTTAAGAAAAATCTAAAATAGTACTTGCTGGATGTTCTTTTGGAGTTCCTTTTGGGTGTGAGCCTTGCCGTGTATTGGAATGATTAAAATAGAACAGTAGTTTGCTTCAAGTGTTAAGTGTATTTGAATTTCTTTTTACTATGTTGGTATAGAAAATTTAACTTCCCCACTCAAAATGAAAAATTTCCTGCATCTATTCTGTATATGTTCTGTATCTTCTGACTACCTTTCAGAAGAAGGAAAACTTACTGGCAGTGCCCTTGATGAGCCTTTGGATCAGTCACCTGCTGAGGCTTGCTAGGCTGCAGGCACTTTTCATTGTGGTTCAATTTCTGCAGGTACCTCTGGGGAGGAGAAGTGCAGGAATCTAAATTCCTGCTTGGAGTTGAAACTACCCTGACCATTTAACGTTTGTTTGGGTTTTTTTTTAGTTTGTAGAGTATTCACAGGACAAGTGATTGGATTCTGATTGCTTTTATAAGCCTAGCTGCCTGGACTCATTACCCATTTTAGTACTGTAAATCCTCAATTCCGTATCAGGGGATTTGTGTCACTGAGATTTCATAAGGGAATGATACAGCTGCTGATGCTTCAGGGCTGCCAGGGGAAAACCAAGTGGAGTTCCCCTTTAGGCATGGTGGAACGCAGAGTGTTGTGTTCAGTGGTTTGGTTTTTCTTGGTTTTTTGTTTTGTTTTGTTTTGTTTTTTTTTTTATGAGGTCTGGGTTTTTCCACATTTTTTGTAGAACTTGTACCATAGCAGATCATGCCTGGCTCATCCTTGCTGTGTAAATGAGAGGAGTGTGGTGTAAGTGAGGCTTGACTTTGACCTGTTGCAGTTTCAGAAATACTGGGTGTTAGCTGAGCAACACAAGACTGCTGCTTTGAAGACTTGCGCTTAAATTTATTTGCTTTCCTGTGCTTGGTGAAGCTTGTTAGTAAAACTGTGCTTCTGTAGAACTGATAATGCCTTCTTACAGGTGCAGTGTGTGGTGTATGCAGAACTGAAAATTTTTTGTTGTGCATGCTTTGAATTATAACAGAACTGAGGAATATATATTTCAACAGGTGAGCTTTTTTAGGGGGCAACAGTAAAATAGACCTATTTGTTTAGTGATACATGGATGGAGTTCAAAGTCAGGTGGCATAAGAAGGTTAGAAAACTTGGTTTATGAAGGTCAACATTATAACCTGTGAGAGAACTGATGGTTCAGAGTATGTGTTTAAGTGTTTGGCTTTTCAAGTGGCTGTTGTACGAAGGCAGCGATCAGTAGCTCGGTGTGACAGCTGGGTGTACTGTGGGGAGGGCTTGGTTTGCAGCAGAGGGGCCACAGGCTGGCGTTTCAGAAAGAACTATCACGGATCCATAGCATAGTTAACCAGGGAGGTTGTATGATCTTCTCTTGTAGGATTTTAAGAGCAAATTAAGCAAACTTGTCTCAGTGTAAAAGTGTTAAGTGGGACTACATGATCTTTCAACGTACCTTTCAGCTTCTCAGTGTGGTGGTTCAAATGCTTGAAAATGTGTATGGGAGAGACATCCCTGCATTTGTCAGGTTCCCCTTCTGCAGTGTTTACCAGCTTAAGGGGAGCAACAACTTTTTTTTTTTTTTTTCTGCTTAGGGAAAACTTAATTGATCAAGAATGGTAAAAACTTGAATGTGGAGAACTGCAATGCCTCCATCTTGTCTTCCTTTGCTAAATCCAGTGGTTCATTCCAGGTTAAATGTAGTCTTAGAGTTCCTGAGTTACAGCAAAACAGGACCTTATATGCTGTCAGGTTCTTAAGAAAAGTTTTCTTTGCTATCTGCAGGTACTTAAATTTTAATATAACTTATGCATTCAGAACTTCAAAAGAAAGTCCTGACTACTGTGGTTTAAAGTTCTGAAGCTTTTCAAGTATTTTAATAGAATGGAAGTTCTTTTAGCTGTCAAACTATTTTACGGAATTGAGTGGAAGGCTTTTGTATTTGAGTTTCAGGTTTAACTAAAGCACAGGGCTAGATTTGTATTTGGTTAAGAAATTACAGAGAGGAGCCATCACGATATTTTGAGGTGATATATCATCTAATAGAGAGACTTGAAATATAAGTTTTTGAACTGTGGGTTGTGCTTATTTGGCTTTGGACCAACAAACTCAGGGAAACGTGACCTGAAGACTGAATTGCTGAGTCCAACTGGGCAAGGAGGTACTTCAGAATATTCTTGAAACGATAACATATGTAAGCAAGTTGTACCAAGTTTGCTGGCAGGTAACGTATTTTTGCACCAGAGTGAGTCATTCTAATGCAAATTCAATGTGAGGTGGTGCAAGAAAACATATGGACAAAAAAAAAGCTTGTTAAAAGGTGCTTGACAATACAAGGAGCCATTTGTCCTGTCAGAAATTCTTGCTGTTATCAGTGAGCACCAGTTTGTGCTCCCTAGGAGTCTCTGAGCTCCAGTGAAGGCTCTTCCATAAAAGCCTGGTCAAGGAACAGGCAATGCATCTTTTCTCTGGAGATGCTAGTATTTTGGCACCAATGCAGAAGTTTGGTACCCAGGCTGCCCTCTCTTGTCCTGCCTTAGCCATAGTAGATGCAGCCGTTTTAAATAAAAGTTGGTTTTAGGAGGTGGAAATGAGAAACAGCATGCTAATATTAAGCTTGTTTTACTGATTCCTTTGGCCTCTAGGAAATAACTTCTATACATTGTATTAAAATTTATAGTGATAATCCCATCATTGTAGCTTGTTGCAAGCTTATAAAATATGAAAAGGAGTTTGCTTTACGGCTAGTGAAGGGATTGGTACAGAAGGCTCTCATTCTGTAAGTGCATGAGTATTGTCTTCCAAAAAAAGGTGTTCCAGAAAACCCCCACAACCTTTTGGTAAAAATTCAAGTCCAGCCATATCGTTGGGGCTGTGCGTTTTCAAGAGCATCTGTCAGCAGTTGCACTAGTGCAGGGGTTGAGGCATTCTTCCATCTAAATTCTCCAGGCAACAGTGAGGCAAAACTTTATGAAAAGAAAGCCTTCATAGTGGTGCTATTTGTATTTCCCCCTTTAAAGATTAGTACTTAACATAGTGGAAGGTATTTCTGCATAAGTAATTTTCAGAGAAACGGTTCTTGGCTTCTGAAGGGTTTGCCTGGAGGAGAATTTTGGGCTCGTGTTTGCTGGAGCAGTACTGCGTGTCCTGCTCAGGCTGAGCCTCTCAGTAGGATTCATGGCTTTGGCAACACAGATTGTCTTCTGAGCTCAAAGAAAAGGTTTACACAACTGGCAGATGTTTAAAGTGTGAGCCAAACTGTATTAACTTGGCTGGCCGTTCAAAAAAGAGATACTTCAGCACCTGAGCAAGTCAGCTTTTCCTTCTGAGCAGTGGTGTTTCTAGCTGCCAAGTCATAGCATCACAGGACTGGCTCAGCTTTGTGCTTGACTAGACTTGCAGGTCAGCGTCGCAGAGGCTCCCGCGGCCACGGCATGCAGACATTGCTGGCCTTTGTCGGCTCAGGGGAAAGATCTGCTCTTTCCCACCCTGCTAGCTAGCTGCAGCCCTGGGGAGGGCATTGCTTAGGCACCTTTTGTTGCCTCCACACGGGCAAGGCAGAAAATGTTTCTTGGGCTTTCAGCTTTCTCGTGACACAATATCTAAAATTTTCCTTGCTTGTCTGTCAGTAATCATAGGTTATCTCTTCTTCCAGTGTTCCTTGTTGTTAGGGGTTGAAAAAATGTATCAATGCCTTTTTGAGAGAAATAAACTGAAAAAAAAAATATTATCTGAAATAGATTACGTTTGTGAGGCAGGTGAGGAGGAATCTGTAGATTTAATTCTGGCACCAGTTAAGATATTCTGAATTTATTTAAAGCCCTTGCAGCATCCCATTGCTTCTTGAGTGGTACACTGTGGTGACTATGCTGAGTTGCTACAGATAATTCTTGTGTTTAACAAATAGAAATTTTGTGAAGGGACTTACCAATATACATCTTCCTAATGAAAACTGGCACTGTTAGATCTTTTTAATCCTGATGTGGATCTCAAAACTTTCCCTGTAATTTGTGGCTGGTAGGTAGAACCCAGAACAACCTGAAAAACTTTTTTACAGTCACTACAACATCACATTGGCATGAGAGAGTATGTGCTTGTTGCTGAAACCTCTGTAGGGATTAGGTGGTGCTTTTCACCTGGCTCTCCATTCTCTCCTAAGTTGGCATCTGACTTTAATGTTAGTCACAGTGCAACTTCCACCTGGCTTTTTTGCTGAGGGAGGTAGGTGGAAATGGGTATTTTGTGTGCTAGGAGGATTCCACGTTTGGTATGGACAGCTTGCAGTCTTTGCAAAATGTATGTTAAACATTTGTAGCAAAAGCAACGGGACACGTTCTGCCCTACCAGGCAGCCTAGTGTCCCTTCTGTCTGCCCTGTGTTAGTTCTGTGTCGGTCAGACAGGCCAGCAGTGCTGCCTCTGTTCGTGTACTGCTGTCACAACACTTGACTGTAACATCTCAATTGCCTGCTCCATCTAGCCACTGAGGACCATTCGTAAATATTTATTTCTTGGGGACCGTGTCCCAGTGTTCCTCTATTGGCAAAACTGCCAACCTCTACCAGCAGTGGGGGTTTGCAGAGGGTGTTCAGTGAATGAGTGGTAGTTGATTACCTGTAGTTGCCCTTCTTTATGTGTTTTGGTGGTGGGTTTTGGGTTTTTTTTTTATTTTTCCTTGAAAACCCAATGAAATCATGGCTTTAGGGAGGCAGTTCAAGGAAGAGAAGTAATTTGGGAAGCCATAGTCTTTTTATGTCCTCTCCTTAAGGAAAGCTAGTGCACCTCAGAGAGGCAGGAGGGCTGTAGCAGCGTGCTGACAAGTACCGATGGGAATTAGCTTTGCTCTGACTGTTGGCTGCTGCGTTTCACATGTGGTAACTTTATCAAATTCCCAGTTACAGGTAAGCAGGTATCATTAATGTTGGCAGGATGGTGCTGCCAGGTAAAGCTTAAAATATAGTGTAAGCCGTTTTTAGTTCGTAATTCTTCTGAAAGAGGCTTAAGGTAAGCAGGGTGAACAGTTGACTTCTGTTATGGTATGAATTAGGCAAAATACTGTTAAACAACAGTAGGTCAAATTCATGCTGCATGGGGTAAACTATAACAGCGTAGGTTGCAAGCAGCCTCTATGGAGCTGCCCCCGCTTTGTCTACTTACTGTTGCATAAATGTGCTTTAGCATAATTCAATTATTTTGATCAGTCTGTTTCTAATTTATTGTTTTATTGCTTTCTTACAGGCAGGCAGAAGTCCTGAAGGCTGACATGACAGGTAATTGCCTTAATTGCACAGCTGACCTAGCTACTAATACTTGATTCCTGGTTTTGTTTTTCTTTTACGTTTCTTATTATTATTGCTCCTAAGAATTCTCTGGAAAGTATGTGATGTTATGTTAAATATTTGCCCTTTATATATAAATCAATAGCATTTTAACAACTGTGCCCCTCTCTTTTATCTAAAATAAGCGTATTTTAAAAGTTGACTTCTGGCGTTTTAAAGCATTTGGAGATGGAGGTCATGCCCTGACTCCTCTCACAGAGACTGTTGTCCACACTACCACAGGAACTGCTGGACTTGGATTAGCAAGTGTCTGGATGGTTTTGAGAAGCCTAGGTGATGGAAGTGTTGATCTGAATGCTACCACATGTCATGAAAGTGCAGCCCATAGATGCTATGAAATGTTACAAACTATGTTTTAAGCTCTATGTATTTATGGAAAATGGAAATTATTTATATTGGTGAATCAGCCATGCAGTACAAGCAGCTTGCATAATGAACCTATGCTCAGCTGTGCTTACCACCTTGGTGTAGTGCATGTAGCAGGTTGGTGTAATCCCTGTAGGAGCATTAACTGCCTGGATCCATCTAACCCAGCAGGAGTAGCTATACCATCAGCAGAACAGTTTCCCTGGGGTGAGGACCATCCCTTGTGCTCCTGCAGCATGCCCCCCCCTAATCTATGCAC
>JAVJGJ010000059.1:36645486-36660266 GCA_035590215.1 Microhierax caerulescens | reverse complement strand
GTGCATGGAAGTAGGAGTCTGTAGAAGGTGACCTGTCAGCTTTGGGACTTTTGGGAGGAGGAAGAGGCTTGGCGAAGTTTCAAAAGGGGCTCCCTTTGAATATTTATTCAGCAAAGAAGTAAAGCAGAGACCAAAATAAAAGGTTAATTCATCCTAGAAAATATGTTAGATTTAGAGTATTAATTTGTTAAGAAATTGAGTCTTTCAGCTGTAGAAGGAAAAGAAAACTATCTTGGTTTAGTTAAGGAACTATTTGTCATCCCCAAAACCCCAGCCCTAGTTCTGTTGTAAAGGCCTTGTGTTCTCTTGCTGACTTCATTACACCTTGTAGAATTCCTTGTGTACGTGGAGGCTACCTGGAAGAACAGCATTACCAGATTTTGGTGATGGGGAAGGACAAATTGCCAATCTATTATAGGTTTCAAATGAACATAATTCTGTTTTTGAAGTGATGCTGGCTGCATTCTCTGACGTTACAAAAGGTTATAGGGAGATAAAGGAAATGTAACATGAACAGTCACGTGTTGTGTGACTATTAACATCAGTTTAGTAATAAATTGCTGTTTTGTGTAGACATTTTAAGCATCAGAAATAGAAGCATGCAAGACTGCATTTTCATGAAGCACTGGAGATGTAAGTGGTTTAAAATTCATGTCTAGTCTTTATTTTGGGGTTAGAGTGCTTCAGAGTCTTGCTCTAAAATTTAAAGCATGTCCAGAAGGCAGAAAGCTTTTAAAATAGAAAGCTTCCTTTTCATAAGATTCAAGAGGGATTCAGAGGACAGCCATGAAAGCACAAGCTGAGCATAAATTTTACAGTGTTAATCTTCTCAATACATGAGTATAAATTTTGGAAATGGAGATTAACTGACACCTAATGATGATTTGAATGTTTAGCCATTTGTCACAAAAATTTGGGTGTATTCACGGAGAATAATGTCAGCAGGAAACGCTGGTTTGTTGAATCAGATTCTGTGGCACGTATGATTTAATCTCATGCGTGCACAGGGTATGGTAACTTCTGTATGGCTTAAGTCTTTTCAAGGCATCTGGTCTCGATCTGCAGTTCCTGTACCCACCCTGCTCTCTGAGCTTTTGGCAAGTGGTTAAGCACATAGGTAGGAATATGTGCCTTATTCCTCGTTTGTTTTGGTCTAGCTTTTGCTTCCAGGCACTGCTTATTGTCTTCTCTTTATGTTCGAGACTCTTCATACATAGACTTTTATTTTTCTTTTTCCTCCCGTGAAAATACTAATGCACTGTGATCAAGTGGCCACTCAGTCTTCTTTTTGCTGAGCAGAATGAACTCTTTATGTTTTTCACTGCATTTTCTCCAGCCTTTAAGTCAATTTTGTGGCTCTTCTCTGCAGTAGGTCAATTTTTCAACATCTTCTAAAACATTTGTTCACAGAGGAAATTGATGTGATACTCCAGCATTGGTCCCACCAGTGCCATATATAGAGCTAAAAATCACTGACTCCTACTCACTGTCCCCGTTTTTGCACATCTAAAGGTACATTTAGTCTTTTCATGCCATGCAATTGGGCTGGGGGCTCTTGTTGCTTGACTCTTCTCAGACTTGTGGCTTTTCTCGATGCTGTTCTCCCTCCTGGATGTCAGCCGTCCTCATTCCCTCGGGGAGCCTCTCCGAGGGCCCCCTTTAGCTTTCTGAAAAGCAGTTTTGTTTTAGTGGCCCCAGAGCCAGCACAGTTACATATGACTTACTCAGTCCTTGTTAGCTTTTGCTCTGCTAATCTCGGTTTCCACAGGTCTGTGACTAGTGATTTATGTCAACATTTTCCTTTAGGAACTCTGGAAGAAGAGGATTCCCCCATTAGAAAATACTCTGTCAATACCAAACTGAGAATTACTTGTACAGATTAGATATTCCTCAACTAATCTGCCTGTTCTTAGCCTGTTAAGTATTTGCTGTCTGAATACTGTATGGTGAGAAAGCTGAAGTATTGTGTCACATGCTGTTGAAAATCTATTACCTTATCAATCAAATGTGTAATCCTGTCAGACGATGAGATCAGGTTTGTGTGATACAGCTCATTTTCTGGAAAATCATTGTATTTATTCTTTTCTCTTTGATTCACGATCAGTTTAGTTAGATACCATCTTTCCATTTTTACTTGGGATTGATGTCAGGTGAATGCCCTGTAATTACCCAGTCATTTATCTTGCCCTTTTGATATCTGTCACATTATCGGCACCCCTTCTGAAATACCCACGTTATTAAAAATGAATATGTCAGCAGGCGCAGACTTCGGGGTTTTCTGGAGGTGGTTGAGTGTTAGGTTACCTCCTGAATTTGAAAATCCTTAACCACTAGGGAAAGTCTGCTGTCCTCTCCAGGCAGTACGTGGTCTGGACACTGTAATCCCCGTAGGGAATACCTCTTGCCAAATAGAAGATGGAAATACGGGCCATTCCCAAGCGCTCCCTCCCACATTCCCACTTTTCATTTTCCCTGGAAAGGCTCTGTGTGGCGTTGATAAGTTCCAGTACATGAACAGTCGGCTTGCAGAAAAGCTGGGCATAAACTGAAGCAGGTAGAATTGAACTCGGTGTCAGCAAGTAACAGAGCGCTGCACTCATTGGAGAGGAAAGTAAATAATTTATTAAAAGACTATCTCTTCTAATGGAAACAGAGTGGCTAGAGAAATTCCAGCGGGCTTGGAAATTTAGGCTTGCTTTGCAACAGCTGACTGGTTTTACCTGAGTGGAGGGACAGTGTTTCTGGTAGAACACGGTGCTTGTTAGATTGTTCAAACTTCAAGCATTTGGTGCATCACCTTTGCTGTTCCATTCACTGATCCTTCCTCCGATGCTGCCCACCAGCACAAGGACGTTGTATTAGAAATTAGGGACTGCTTTTTTCAGGTTCCCAAGGTGTGGAGAGGAACTGGTTCCTTTCTACCTGTAAGGGCTAGTATTTTTATAAACTTTTATTTCTTTAATGGGATGGGAAGCTGAAGCTCCTGTGGGACTGTCACTGGTGACTTTAGTTAGGTGTCTGCTCTTCAGCCACAAAAATGTGCAAAAAGCTCAACAGTGCTGGATGGTGGAGAAAATGTGTGTGTTGGCTGTGGTGCAAGGCATGGCTTTAAGCGGTCTTCAGCTTAGCCCCACTTGTCATCACAATTCCTAGTTCTGGGTTTGTTGCTTAGCAGCTACACGCTGAACTTGCCTGTCAAGCTGTCACAGCCCCTGGGTTAGCCGTGCTGTTCTCGGGACAGGCCGTAAAAGGGTTTCATGCTGTTGCCGGTCTGAACCTTACTGTGTGACAATCGGGGATAGGAACTCCAAAGGAAAAGAGAGCACTGTTCAGGAATAGCAGATGATGAAATTAAAACCAGCAGGCAGCATTTCAACCTCCATTGTGTAGACCACCACTAATGAAAAATTCAGAGGCAGATTTGGCTTGATGGCAGCACCGGAGCTTCCTTCTCCCAGGTAGTCACTGAGCCCAAACATTTAATTCTGTGTGAAAAGCTGCTACCGATTGAAGTAGAATTTGTTTAGATAAAGAAAACTGGAAAATTTAAGCAATCCGCTAGCTGAACAGGAATTACTAAAAGTAGTGTGTTTTATCAAAAGAAAAAAACACCGTGGCTAGTAAAGGGAGAGTCATTTTTCAAGGTAGTCTGGCACTTTGTTTCCAGTCTCCAGCAGCTGGAGACCATGCTGCTCTGCTTGTCATGCTCGCACAGCTCGGCTAAGGAGCCCGTGATGGCAGCTCTTGCTTTCATGAATTCTAACCTCAGAGCGTGTTTAATCATGCCTCAAACAGACTGGCTTTTCAGAGGAAAAACAGTGTTTCTGTTCTGGTATCGCTGTCCAGCTTAATGTAATGAGTGATGGAAACACTGTGCCTGAGACACATCCATCTGCTTCCCTCCAGACCCGTTTTCTTTCTGGCTTTTTCTGCAGTCTAAAGTTATCAACCCAGAACACTCACCAACGATGGGAACTTGCTGCTGCCTTTCTGTACGTGCTGGCGTCTCCACCTCAGCTGAAAGTATGTTTCAGCTCCTGCGTTTGAGCCGACTTGAAACGGGGGAAAGAAACCATTAAGGGGTGAGCTTAAGGGTCTCATCCAATTTAAAAAGCTCGTATTAGCATGACAAGTTGTAAAAATGTCAGAGTGGGTACAGAGTCAGTGGCTTCCTAGGGACCTGCTGCAGGCTGCAGCCTGCCAGGACATGAGTGCAGACGCTGTTTGTAGGTTTAGCCCCTGCTATATTACATTAGTCACCTGTTCCAGCTGGTGGTGGGGAGGCAGTATGGTTCTGAGCCCTTGCCCTTGCTTTTGAGGTGGTGGACAAGAGCTTTGGGATCGGTTCCCATTTTTTTGGAGGAATTCTTCGTGGGAAGCCGGGCGGATGGCTCAGTTTGTGCCTCTGCTGATGAAACACCATGGTGCTGGTGGAGCGGGGCAGAAGTGCAGGCCGCTGCTCCCCTCCGGGCTCATCCCTGGTGCTCGCCCTGGCATTTCGTTGGTCTGGGCCCCGCTGAGGGCAAGCTGGAGCGTAACGAAGCCCTGATTACCTCGCTGCAATTGCACTGTGCTAAGCTCAGCCCGAACACCTAGCTGCAGTTAATTAAAAGACGGCGTTCCTGAGGTTTTATTAGCGCGGCGTGTTTGTCACTAGCTGCCTCAGTGGGAGAAAGGTGGGTGACTCGTGCAAGTTGCCAGGGGTAGGTGCCGACCTGACCACAGCCCCGTTTGGAGATCACTCTCCTTCCCCAGCGAGCCCGGGGGGAGGCAAACCAGCCAACAAAAAAATTTTATCATTGTCAGGCTGCTGAGCCAGCCGGTCCCCTGAATTTCTTAAAGCTTTTAAGAAGAAAAATCTCTGGGCAGATATGTGCACATGATTCATTTGGCAAAAGCGCTCAGCCAACTTCCCAGAGGGGAGCTAAAATAATTTCCACATACAAGTAAAGCAAATAGCCTGTGTCTTGTTCATCCTCCCAAGTATTATTGACTAGTGCTGAGTAAGAGATCTGTGCGGAGCGCTGATGAAAAGGCTGGCAACTCATTCCACTTGGTCTGGGTTACTGCAGCATGGTTGTGTAATACTGAACTGCGAGGCTTTTGGGAATCTTCACAGGCGGTTCAACCTGAACCACTAAACCTAAACTAAAATGTTTAAAAACTGCAGTTCATGCTCTTAGCTACTTGCAGAGATGTACTGTGTAAGAACCAGAGACAATTTCAATGTATGTTGGATTCTTCCCGTTAATGTGTAGAACAGATACTACCTGCTCAGGTCCAGCTGCAATGTTCCGCTGCGGTGGCGTTTGAGACGAGTTATATTTGGCTCGCCTTTTGTTCCACATCCAGTTTTACAACTACCAGATGACACCCTAATGAAACATCAGAGAAATGATGAACGGTTGCACTTAATTGCTCTCTGAAAGATGTGTCCAGTGAGGCACCAAGCTCCTGCTCTGGATACAAAGGAATTTTGACCATAGGGCAAAAGTGGCTTTCATCTCTTAGACATCGCAGCAGCAGTGCAGTACAAACCTTAACTTTCATTTAAAAACCAACCAAACAAAAGCTCTTCATCAGTGGGGTTTTTTCCAAGATAGTTTCCTAAACTATCTTGAGCCCTTTTGTTCTTTACTTAGTAGTAAATTTTGGAAAATAGACAAAGAAGAGACAATCTTGCTGAACGAAATCCAAAATAACTTCTAAGAACTTTTGCCAGAATGAGACTGGAAGTACTTTGGAAGCTACTAAGCATTTAAAGTATTAGCAATAAATTTTTAGATTTGCAAGAGAAGCTAGCTGGATGGAATGAACACATTTGCATCCATGGCTGGGACGAAACCTGAAGTCACCGTTCATGCAGCGTTTCTTGGTCAGTCATAACAAAATGAATCCAATCTGGATGCTGAATCTAGATCTATAAATATATTTATTATAATATAACAAGAACTTAACAGTAAACATAAACTATATACAATACCGTTACAGATAACCCTGTTTTTAATATTATTCACAGAAATAGCCAGTTTTGTTCCAGTGTGAGAAATGAAGAAATAAGCTAAATTGGAAATGTTGAATGTGTTTAGGTCTTGTTGACAGGTAGCACCTCCTTTGGAGGCAGACACACACCAACACTAAAATTAGTCCTGCCCCAGGCAGTTAGAAACTTGTGCTCCAATCTTTAGGTTCACACTTGCACCCTGTTTGACATAAATACTTTAAATGACATACTAGTATATACTTTTGTTGTGCTTATTTTTTTTTCTTTAAAGAATAAATAAAACAACTGCATAACAAAGGCTGGAACCTCACTGTCAAAATGAGAGACTTGAGTCACCCTATAGCTTGACTCATTTGACTTGAGCACTTTTTCTTTAAATACTGCAAGATACAAATTTCGTTTATTTTATTTTATTTTATAAACGATTATTAATAAAATAAGATGATTAGCTAACCATCTGCATTGTTTTCCCCAAAGCTGTAGGCAGACCTCCCTCTGTATAAAAAGGCTAGCGTATTTGGTATGAAATTCAACGAGATATTGACTGTAAGATCTCACCCACGCCCTGTACAGGACCCTCCTTGTTGAATTACTGACATGGCATTTGGGATTTGAGTCTGCAAAGGCAAGTATGGCAACATTTTTCCCTCTACTTGAAAAGAAATCGGACAATCCTTAGCTTGGGTTTAGTTCCTATTTGTGAATTTTAAGACTCTTTCCCCTACCCCTCTGTGTTACCCGGTCCATCTCCCATTTGATCCTTTTATGTATAAATTTATAAAGAATTTCCACATCACAATGCTCTCTGGATAGACAATATTTTAATATATATAAAAATATAACCCCTGTGCTGTGCATATACTTACAACTCTATATAGTAATCATTTTAATTCTCATACTGGGCTTAAAGTCTATGCATTTTTCTACCATGGGATTTAAACTCGTGTGTTTAAAATCTGTAAGAGAAGTACAGGGTTCCCACATCTACGGGGAAACTTGAAAAAGAAAATAAAGCACTTCTCAGACTTTACATGAAAGATAGTGGTGTATATCCCAACATAAGGAATTTTGGTTGAGAGCCAAAACTGAGTGTGTAGCCACAACAGGAAGCATTTCCTCCATTTGATGAAAACATCAAAATCCCACACTACATTGTGTGTTTTAATGTGATCTGATCCCAATCAGAAATGAAGACAGGTATATCAGGAGAATACCTCTGGAATCGAAAACATACTTATTTTGTGTTATGGGAATCGAGCACTGCCAAGTTTGATCATCAGCAGAAACAGGGAGGAAAAGATTCAGAAGCTCCCACACCACCTGTGGGCATGGCCACGTGTGCCCACACAAATATCACCAGGAGCAGAAACTCACCCAGCCCAACAGACCTTTTTTCATTGTTTTACGTGGAATTTATTACCAATGGCTATTCTTCTTCTCCCCAGTCCGTGCCTCACCCCCCTTTCTGGGCTCTGCTCTAGAGAACTGCAAGATTCATTTGATCTGATGGAAGACTGACATCAACGTAAGCCATCTGTCACACAAGATTTCTCTCAGTCATTGGTATTGAAAAGCATGTATTTGTTAAAAACAAATGTAGGAATCAAAGTGGGAAGGACACTTTGACCTTTCAAATAGACTGATGCCTAAAGTGTAATAGTAAAACTAATCTGCATATGGTTATTTTAAGAATCAAGCTTGAGCTCTAAAGTAAAATGCAGATTTTCCCCCCCCCTCTCTTCCCCAGCTTAAAAAATATGTGAAATTCTATTGCACCTGGGTTGACCAAAAGCTGACGTCCAGAACAAGTGCCACTATAACATCTAGTGACACTCTCGTATTATTGTTACAATATCTTACATAGCACGGAGCTCTCTGCTCCTTGTTCACCAAAAGGTGAGGATGATTTTTCTACATTCAATGTAGACACTATTCAAGACTTTAGAGCAGTATGTTCACTGGCTGGCTTTGCTGCTTTTGTTTCTTAAGTAGTAGTAGTAGTATTCTTGCCTGCTTTCAACAGGTACAAACAGTTCTCCATCCCAGTCCTGGGTAACGTCAGCCGCTCTGAATGTACTTCTTGATTGCTACACAGCCATGTCGAAAAACAGGGCAGGGCATATTTGGTAGAAGTGTCCACGTGTTTGTTTTAGGGTCGTAGGCTTCCATGTTTCCCAGGGCAGGTCCTTCACTGCTAACGATCCCACCGGTGGCATAAATTTTTCCATCCAGAACCACAGCACTGTATTTTTTAAAAAAAGTAAGTTTTAGTTAGTTTTTTTTAACAAACAGTTTTCTTTTTAGGCTTAAAACAAACCTAATCTTTTGTAACAAAGGGTGAATGATGGATACACCTTTAATTCTTGTCTGTATAAAGCTGTGTAGGGATTTCTCTTCCCTGTCCACTTCTCTTCCCCATATTAATCCTTTTTTGTCCCTGCCAGGTAGGGACATGTTGTCTCTAATTTAAACAACAGAAATCAGTCTATGTAAGATGCTTCTCCAGTCTACATATGGGCTCTGCAGCCAACGCAGCAGGACAACACATCCCTGTAACACCATGCATGCACAAATGCAACCCGAGCATTTCGAGGTCCCTGCTGCCTTGGTTGCAGTAAACTCTTGCTTCAGACAAGTTTCTCCTCCTCTAATTGTCAAGGAATGCTGCAAAGCAGGGGGAAAAAGCCTCCAAGAAAATGCTCTGCTGCTTCAGCTCTTCCATGATCCTGCTCCAGTGCAGGAGCCTGGAGGTCCCGCTGACTTGTCCTCCTTGTGCACCCAGAAGGGTGGTGTCAAGCAGAAAGCCAGCCTGGGGGACACGCAGCTGCTCGCTGGGGACTTGCAGCTGAGGGATCAGCAGGGGAGCTATGTGGAGGCATCCAAAGAAAACAAAAAACTTTACTGCTTTTTTAAAATGGAAGTGCTTGACTTTGGACATCTATCACAGTATATCCAAATATCCAAATAATATCCAAACAGGATAATGAAGGCTAATCCTGTGGGCTCCTGACAGGCGGTAACGTGTGCAGGTGTGGAAGCTACTTGAGAGAAGAACTGCCCTTCAGCCTCATGGCTTCCTTCTCCTTCCATGCAACCCCTCAGCCTCTCCAGCAATGACATGCAGGGCACGACACTCGCTCTGGGCTAACGAAGAGAGACCCAGGGCTGGGCTCTGTGCATGTGTTTGGAAGGGGCAGAAGGACGACAGAGGCAGCAGGCAGCAGGGTGGGGGAAGCCCAGAGATGCTGTGTTCTCTGTGCTGCCTTTCCACTGCACAGGGGGAAGCTAAAACCAGGGGCGGCTCTGCTTTTCATCTGCTGGGAAGCCTGAGTTTGTCCCCCAACATTTAAAGATGATGTTAAGTGGGTGGGGTTGGTGGTGGCTTTTCTGGTGGCTGGGGGTCTCTTCCCAGAGTTTTTTTTCTAAGAGCAGCCAGTGGATGGTTGTGTTGGGAAGGAAAATGGAGACTTGGAGACTGTATACACACCAGAGGACAGCAGGGAGAAAAAGAAGGAGGGGAAGGCAAATTAATTGCAGCCAAGAAGGTGGCCTAGATCTACGAAGGTGGAGGAGGGTAGTAACCCTGTAGGGTTGGTAAAAGCAAAGTTATCTGGCTAATTTTGGAGCAGTGGGAAGAAGAAGGATAAAAAGGGATAAAGGCATAAGACAGAGAGCGCTGGAAGACCCAGGATGAACTGAGACTAAAATGGCACCGACAAAGCCACGTGTTTCTGAAGAATACAAAAACTCTGATGTCCTTGTGGAGAAGCAGAGCCTGAGGTTAAAAATAAACCCACAATGACAACAGTGAGGACTCAAATAAGCCTAGTCCCTGGATACTGCCAGGAAATAGGAAATAATGAGAATCTTGTCAAAATAACTGTTAATCTGAAAGGAGGAGGAAGGAGAGAGAGTCTTGAAACACTTGATTAGAGCCTATCCACAAATCAGCAGGGCTGGATGGTACATAGCCCAGGGTCCTAAGGGAGTTTGCTAATGAACTTACTGAACCACTGGTAATTATTTTTGAAACGTCAGGGAGAAATGGGGAAGAATGAGGACTTGAGTAAAGCAAGTGTCATCCTGAAAGATGGCTCTGAAAGAGAATGAGCCCATCTCTGAGAAGGCCAGAGCTGGCGGTGAAGAGGGACTGCTGCCAGGGCTCGGGTCCCTATGGCCAGGAGGGCGCAGAGGTGGCGGGACCAGCTGACCTGCTACATCAGACAAACGTGCAAATTAACTCACGGTTTAGAACTAAAGATGTTGGGGAGGTGGGAAGCCCATCTTTGTACTGGAACAAGTGACTGTTTAAAAGCAAGACAGGCTGGGAATCGGAGCTTGCAAAATATGGCATGGGGGAGGGGGTGGGAGGATGGTCCCACCACATGCTGAAACAGGCACGATGTGGTGGAGGGTCTGCTGAAACCAGCAGGATGCAAGTTTAGAAGTGAGGCCATGGGGAAATGGTTGCTGTTTGCTTTTCACTTTTTTTTTCTTAATAGTGAAGCTGAAGGAGATGGAAACTTATTTGAACTGGGATATGGTTTGGGATATGCCAGGCAGAAGATGTCAGAGTGTCAGAGGTGGACTGCAGCACAGAGCAGCTTTGCTGCCTGGGTGCTCTAATGAAACGCTGATCAGTCATTAAAAAGGTGTCCCTTACACAAAGCGTGACCAAAAAAACCCACCCCCACCCCCCCACCCCCCCCAGCAGCAAATGGGTTAATTTAGTAATTTTGTTGGGTGAAGTGGGAAAAAACAAAGAAACTCCCAAAGAAAGAAAAGATTCCCTGGAAAGCTTTGGCTGCAGAACTATCAATAATGGGAGTTAAAAGAAATGCTGGTGCGGAGCATGGACTCTGGGGCTGGTTCCATCGGTGTTGGTGATCATGGTTCAGTGCCCATGAATGGCTTCAGCTAGGTTTTACTGGTGTGGACATGCTAGGGTAGATGACAGCAGCTCACACCAGCATAGGAAAGGACCCTAGTGGCTGTTACCACTTCCAGACAGGTTATGCATTGCTAATACTGCTTGTTACCTCGTGAGACTGCTTGCACAGAGCTTTTGATCTAGACGGGAAGAATGGGATGGACCGAGGGAGGACCCTGTGCAGAGACCTTTCCATCTGCGCTGCAGGTGACCATGGCAACAGGAGCCAAGCCACAACCAGCCATTCCTAACTGGCTGTGTGCTGCATAGCTGAAGCCTGGCCTTAAGTGCCCAGTATCCCCTTTGGGCATCTAGTTGCATTTTAGGTCTCTAAACATGGATGCTTTACAACTCCTGTGTGGTATCTTAGCTGCCCCCATTTCTTCTAGTAAAGTCTCCTCTGCAGCATGATTACTAGCAGCTGCTCTAAGCTGGAGCTGCGACCACCACAGAGCAGCTGAGCAGCCAAGAACACCGTCCCGAAATGGTCTGGGTCCGAGCCCCTCCCCAGCCCATGGTCTGGGTTAGGGGTTACAGCGGGTGGGCAAATGTTGGTCTTGTTTCTCCAGCACCTGGGCTACAGCATGGAAAGAAATTCCTGGCCAGTGGCTGGGATGAGCAGCTCAATACTGTAGCCTGCCATCATGGTACTAATGTGCTGGAGAAGAGATGGATGCTGAATTCCACCCCCTGAAAGGCTGTATGAATTTTAAATGGTGATTAGAGTAGCTTCTGCCCCCTCTGTATGCAATTCCCATAGATAAGACTGGCATAATGCTTCGCTTGTGAGTCATGCCTGAGGTTAAGAGAAACAGTGAGCTACTCCTGCTACCAAGAAATAGGCAGTTCTGAGTATGCAGCGGGTACTTACGTGTGCAGGGGGCTTTGGAGACATTCAGGCATCTCTGAGGCTAAAGTCGCAGGTATAAGATCCGTTAGGAATTTAGTCCTAGATTGCTGCTACTTTGCAGTATTAGGACAATGACTGCTAATTTCTGGGACCTTAGGGAACAGGGAACTCAAGTGGGCTCTAAAACCTTGAGGAAAGTGAGTGGAAAGGAGTATATGCTCATTGCTCTTTCTTCATTACTGTGACAATATTTCTTTTCTCCCCTCCCTTCCAGCCCATCAGCTGTAAAAACATCGTTACCAAGGCTGACGTACAAAGAAAGAAATAATTACAATAATTAGGATGCGAGTTTATTGCTCGGTGCCATTAATCCTGAGAGATAAAATGATTACAGGCTGTCAGAGCCTGGGAAGGAAGGAAGCTCCGCACCGCAGAGCCGTGCTGCAGGGATGCAAACCCTCTGGCAGCCTCGGGGGCCGCAACCTCCCCAGCTAAGGAGCAGCTGGACCTCCGTCTCTCCAGCAGCACGCCTGAGGTGAAGGTAATCGGCACCAAAATGGAGGTCACTTCACCCACTCCTTCCAGGAAAACACGCTTCAGCATTTTGCATATTATTACCTGGCAGGCTAACAACCCTGCTTTCTGTTCCCTGGGTAATTACTGCCGTTTACTAGAGAGACTTCACCTGTCGCCCCGCAGCCAGCTCACCCCAGGTGCCAGGGCGTTCTTCATTGCCCAGACCATGAGCAGCGTCAGAGGATAAAGCTGTGGCTATCCCCCAACACTGCCACTACTAGTCCAGTCCACCTGCTGACCTCCACGAAGCTATGAATCATGCTCCTAAGAAAATCCTGATGAGGGTGAGGTGCACTAATGGCTGTCAGGGACCTGGTTGTCCGTGGTTGGAGTGCTTGTGCAGTCTAAACACTCTTTACATCTGTTTTCTGCCAATCCACCTTGCAGTCCATCCCCAGCCTAAGCAAACGTGGCAGAGAAGATCCATTTCTGACAGCTGGCTTTTAGAGGACTTGATGAGCAAAGCAAATGATTGAATCATAAAATCATAGAACAACCCAGGTTAGAAGGATCTCTGAAGATCATCTGGTCCAGCTGTTCATGGGAAAGGGACACTAGATGAGATTATCTAGCACCCTGTCCAATCACATCTTGAGAACCTGCAGTGATGGGACTCTAGCATGTTCCTGGGGAAGATGTCCCAGAGAGTGACTGTTCTCATTGTAGAAAAAATCTTACACTAAGATGAAATCTCTTCTGATGCAATTTGTATCTGTTGTCCTTTGTCTGCTTCATGTGGCTGCCTGTGAAGACAGAGCCTCTGTCCTCCTTGTAGCTGCCCTTGAAGTCCTGGAATACTTGTGAGGTTCCCCCCAAGCCTCCTCTTCTCCAAGGAGAAGTTACCTAACTCCCTCAGTCTTTCCTTATCAGGCAGGTTCTCCAGCCCCTTGATCACCTTCGTGGCCTGCCTTTGGACCCTCTCCAGTCTGTCTGTGTCTTTTTTGAATTGTGGGGACCAGAAGTGGACACAGTGCAGCGTTACAAGCGCTGAGTAGAGTGGGATGACAACATCTCTGCTTGTGCTGGTAATGCCCCTGCAGATGCAGTCCAGGGTCTGATTTGCCTTTCTGGCTGGATTTGACTTTGCACTGCTTTTTAATTAACTTTTTTAATCACATGCAAGGAAACACACCCACGCTCCAGCTCAGGTGAGGAGCACCAGGGCTCAGCACGCATGAGCTGGTGGTGCTTTCAGCTGGGGCCCTGCTCAGGCAGCTCAGCTGCCTGCCATTTGCTTGGTGGCCACCTTCCCACTAAGTGTGTTATGGACTCTTCCTTTTCATTCGAAAGCATCTCACAGTGAAGGTCTCCTGATGGAAGCAACCCAAGGCGGAGGACATCAGTGCCTTTATTCTGTTGTGTTTGAGAGCTGGTGACCTGGGAGCTCCTCTCCAGCCCTTCCCTCTCCCAGTCCAGTCATGATAGCTAGATATAGCACCAAGCAGCAAAGCCTGTTTATTATTATTATTATTATTATTATTATTATTATTATTATTATTATTATTATTATTATTATTATTATTATTATTATTATCGTTATTATCGTTATTATTGTTATTATTATTTTAAAATTTCCTGCTTAGTCCTAAAGATCACATCAATCCTATGAGGAAATGTTAAATAATAATAATAATAATAATAATAATAATAATAATAATAATAATAATAATAATAAAAATCCTGTCTTGTTATGTCTGGAGTTGTGAAAGATTTGTACTGGCTGAATTGCTGTGTTGTTGTTTTGACTCCCTGAACCTTTGTATTTTCTGAAGCCACAAACAAAGCTCCTCTCCCTCCTTACTCCTGGCTGTGCATGCACACACACTCAATAATTTATTTGGAGCTGTTCCATAAACATTATTAAATATTATCAGTTAGATAAACACGGAATCTGCTTCAAAGAAGAAAAAATTCTCACATTTATTCATGGATGAATTTCACAGAATCACAGGATGGTCAGGTTGGAAGGCACCTCTGGAGATCACCTGGATCAACCCCCTGCTAAAGCAGGTTCTCCTAGAGCAGGTTGTACAGAGTTGATTCCAAGCAGGTTTTGAATGTCCCCAGAGAAGGAGACTCCACAGCCTCTCTGGGCAGCCTGTCCCAGAGCTCTGTCACCCTCAAGGTAAAGAAGTTCTTCCTCATGTTCAGGTGGAGCTGCCTGTGCTGCAGTCTGTGCTCGTTGCCCCTTGTCCTGTTGCTGGGCACCACTGAAAAGAGCCTGGAGACATCCTCTTGGCACCCACCCTTCAGGTATTTGTAGACACTGATAAGGTCCCCTCTCAGTCTTCTCTCCAGGCTAAACAGGCCCAGCTCTCTCAGCCTTTCCTCATCAGGGAGATCCTCCAGTCCCCTCATCATCTCTTCATCACCTCTGCAGCCCTCCTCTGGACCCTCTCCAGTAGTTCCCCGTCTCTCCT
>JAVJGJ010000059.1:36625772-36645386 GCA_035590215.1 Microhierax caerulescens | reverse complement strand
GAGCAGGTTGCACAGAGTCGCATCCAGGCAGGTTTTGAATGTCCCCAGAGAAGGAGACTCCACAGCCTCTCTGGGCAGCCTGTCCCAGAGCTCGGTCACCCTCACAGGAAAGAAGTTCTTCCTCACATTCAGGTGGAGCTGCCTGTGCTGCAGTCTGTGCCCGTTGCCCCTTGTCCTGTCACTGGGCACCACTGAAAAGCGCCTGGCCCTGTCCTCTTGGCACTCACCCTTAAGATATTTGTAGACATTGAGAAGGTCCCCTCTCAGTCTTCTCCTCTCCAGGCTAAACAGGCCCAGCTCTCTCAGCCTTTCCTCATCATCTCACCATCTCATAGATGATTTAATTTCCTTCCTGCCTTAAGATTTCAGGAGGGCTTTACTGGAGGTGGAACTGAACAACGTTTGCTGGCTGGGTGGGGTGAGCGCTAGGACACGAGAGCCTGCAGGGCAGCAGCTCCTGCGGGACGTGGCTCCGTGCAGCACCAGGCAGAGCTGGCAGTGCCCCTTACGCTTTTGCTTAAACTGGGAACCTGCTAGTGAAACCTGCGCGGTGGTTTGCAACGCTGAAGTGAAAGGCACTGCCACCGGCCCTACGGGTGGCGGCGGTTAGGGTGCCAAAGTGTCATCCAGCGTTTGGTAGCTGTGCTAACGACCTCCGTAGGTGTCTGCGGCCGGGTTGGCAGCTGGGTTGTGATGTTTGAGAGTGCCCGAGCTTGGGTGGTCGTGCTGTGCTGCAGAGGTGTCATCTTTACAATGAGATGGAGAAATGAGGGTCCAGATTAGTCACAGTCCATTAGGGTGATATCATGCCACTTCTTGGAGCGGGATTATTAGTGTGGGTGTTCTGGCCAAGCTCCAGTTGTGTTCTCCCCTGCTCCACGAGCACTTTCCCTTGCTAATGATCCAAAACTATCACGCGGCATTGTTACCTGTTGCTGAGAACCAGCAAGGCTTTATTCTAAAGTCCACTGCACATCAGTAACGGCCCGAGCGCTCTGTCTGTATCAGTTACGCTTTAATGCACACCAAAATCCTTCACGTCTTCAACTACCACAGAAATTATTGCCGTTAGTCTGGTGCAGCAGTTCTTGTCCGCTGTCTGCGGAGCATCATCCCAGCCACACGTCTCCTTCCAGATTTGCTGGAAGATTTCGGTTTTCCCTTCTGGACCACAAACAGTTCCAGCTGCAAATGCTGCCTGCTGACGAGACTAGCCTTTCCATCTGCGAGCTGGAGAAGTGTGTGGCCATTAAGGAACTGTGCTCCGTAATAGCTTCACATGGGAATATCCATCCAAACAAGCTGTGCTCTAACCCCTGCCAGTTCCTGGAGTTACCACGGACTTTGCAACAAGAAAAGGAATCAGCTGGGGGAGTCTGTGGCTGGTGCCATACATTAGCAATGACTAGCAGTTAAGCACAGGAGTCACTGTGCTCGGCTGTCCAAGAGCAAGGGCTTATTTAAAAAGAAGAGGGGAAAAAAAAATTCCACAAACCGACCCTGGTTTTGTGCTGTTCAGCCCGAGCTGAAGTTTTATTAAAGATTTCCATTTGGCGGAACCATCTAATAAATCTTACTGGTTAACAGTCAGAGGAGAAGGAAGAAAATGCTTTTCTGGTGTCTGTTGGGAATTGCTGGTGCTAAATTAGCTTCTCTGGAATTATTGCTGGCACCATCATGCTGCCGCTGTTGCCCCGTGGAGGCTCTCTGTAGCACACGCCTGTTTGTACGCTGCCTGCATCCTAAGCAAGCAGAATATGGAATTTTTTAATCATGCACAGAAACACATTCAGTATCCTTTTTGCTTGTGGAAAAATAAACCCTTGAAGGGCATTGCGGGAAGGGGGAATGCCCACCTGCAAAGGGAGGCCTTGCCAGCACTGGAAGGGAGGGATGTCTTTGCAAGTCTTTCTGGAGGGAGGTGTCCGGCAGGGCAAGGTGTGATCATCCCGGCTCTTCATCCCTGTTGGCTGCTGTCTGCTGCCTCTACCTCTGAAGATCCCACAAATGAACCAAGATGGAGTCTACGTGGCAAACGGGACATGCTTGCCTGATGTTTGGGGAATGTCAACTGTCCCTCACCCTCACACATTGTGTGGAAGACATTCAAGACTTGCGTGTCAACTCTCGGTGAATTTTAAAACACTTCAGGCCTATTATAGCTCTTTGCCCACTTGGCACCATCCCTCAAAGGGTTAATTCTAGGTCAACACAAACTTCTTACTGACTTCCATCAGGCTGGACTTACTCTGAAAAGGATGCTCAATTTGCTCTTCTGTTGATTGTGAGCTAGAGACCTGAACCATTTATTTTTTGGTTTTCGTTAAGAGTAATTTAATTTGTTATTAAAACCATTTGAATGGACCTTTAATTTTTTACAGACAGGGAATGTCACACACATTTCTTTCCCCTGTGCTCCAAGCCATCACACTCCCTAGCCACTTACAGGCAGAAAGAGTGCAGATAAAAATAAAAGTGATGCAGTCAAGATTTTTCCCAGCAAATTCAGTATTGAGTGATACCTGGTGAGAGGGGATCAATAGCATGTGGTTAATTTTTAAGTTGTTTATGTTGCTGCTTTTAAATCATGGTTTTTTGTGATCCATGTTAATGAGAAGAATGAGGAATTTATAGATTCATAGACTAAGGTCAGAAGGGATCTCTGTGCTTAGTTAATCTGAGTTTGTGTATATGCAGGCCATGGACTTTTCCCCAGGCAGCATCTCTCTTGGAAACGTATCTAATCTACTCTTAAAAACACTGAGTGTTGTTGAGTTCGCCCCCTCCCTTGCTGGTTCTCTGTTTAATTATCCTTGCTGTTGGGAAAGTGCTTTACTTCAAGGCTGAGATGTGTAACTTGACTTTCAAGCCCTTGTCACCTGCTTTGCCTTTGCGAGACTGAAAGCTTTTCCACTCGCTCTCAGTGATGAAGTCACCTCTCAGCCTTTCTTTGATAAATTCCTTAAATTTCACATCAAAAATCTGATTTGCAACCCGGGGTCATTTTTGCAGCTTCCCTTTGAACCTCTGCTGATATTTCCATGTGTTGATGCATAGACCCAAGACCTGCATTCATCTCGCCAATGCTGTATGCTGCAACTCTTTTTCTTCCCAGCTTCAACTTGCTTTAATTTCAGTGTTAGGGCTCATATGATATATGCAATATTGCATTGACATTTTATTCACCGCATTGCAATGAAAGCTCATGTTGTGTACCTCTGAGTGGCCTCCTTTATGTCCTCCTCTGAGTGTCTGACTTTCTAAGGGGAACAGGGCTGCTAGGATTGTGTTTTCTTCATGTATTACTTTGCATTTAAAATAACACTGCTAGCTTGAGACCGTCTCTCTGAGACATGCAGATAACTGGCTAAAATAGTTCTTTCTGTAATATTTTTCTACCCATCAAGTGTTATGCCACCTGCAGCCTCTACCAGGGGAGATTTCTTATTACCTGTATTGTTGGGGGATGTATTAAATAGCACTGAAGAAGAGTCAATGCTTGCTACTGGTGGCCTTGCTCAATGATATCTTCTCATTAACAACTACATTTTGAAATCTGTCAGTGAGGCAGATTTAATCTCTCTAATGTGTGCCTTGTTAATTCCATATAATACCAGCCAAATACCTTGGAGAAATTGCAGTATATTATACCATTACAGTTGTCTTTAGCAGCCAAGCATGTTTTATTAAAGACCAAAACAAACAACCCAATTTCCCCCACCACCCCCCCCCCCCCCCTTCCCCCTGAAAAAAAAAAAAAAAAAAAAAAAGCAGAAGACAACAGGTTGGTTTAACAAGACTCATTTTCCAGGAAAGCGCATTGATTGCTGTTCATTATAGTATTAGCATCTAGTTATTTGTTGATGAAATCCTAAATTAACCACTTTGGTATTTTGCGGAGGACCAACATGAGGCTAAGTGAGGCCACTTAGCCTGATGTTGGTACTTTGCAAAATTAATTGCTATACTAAAATTCTCCCTTTCACCTTTTCAAAATACAAAACCACTTTGGCAGTGCCCTGATCCATACTGAACTGTAAGAGTTATTAAAAAAATCAACATTAGCGGTTCAATCATCTCAGCGAAGTCTCTATAGACGCCTGCATCTAAGACGGCCAGGTTGCCTGGTTTGAGAACTTCATTTCTGAGTTCACATCTTTCCTTGCTGCCACCAGTGACCACTTTTGGTCACTCACAGCAGACTGTGGAACCAAACTTCTTACTCCCTTTCAAATACAGAAGAGGAATATCCATCTGATAGGTCTGTGTTACACTTTGATACCTCATCAGTCTCATCAGCCATGGCTTTATATAACTGATTAAAATTACAAATTTGATCCCCAAAAGTTTAAAGTGCCTTTCTTTTTACACCCATTAGCTTTTAGTACTTCACTGGTTACCTCAGCCTCCTGTAGCAGCCACTAGTATTTAACCTATTTGTTACTGCTAACCTCCCATTTTCCTTATTTCCATACATACTGATTCATTTAGTTTTTTTGTGATAGGTTTTACATCTCCTTTTGGCTGAAATATTTTTTCTGTGACCATTTTCCAGCACATTTAAGAATTTCTGAAATTGTGCCTTTCTTGGCATCCAATTGGGATGTACTAACTATTCCTTTTTTTGGTGGCTATCCCACTATAGATTTCCAGTCCACTATTGCTTTAGGCTTTAGAAAAAAATGTCATTTAAAAATTTGGAGTTATTTTTTACTGATGGGTGTCAGATTCTGCTTAAGCAAAGCCAGTTTATTATGGTGCCTAAGCAGCAGCTAATATTTAGGTCTCTTGTTTACTCTTCGTGGTCCATCATAAGGTCTCCCACTGGAGTCACTTCTGCAGGGTGCACAGCAAATGATCCCTTCATGTTAGAAACACTGGGAAGTTTTCAAGTGAGACACTCAGCCAACAGCCCCTGCAATTTCACCTATGGAATTACCTACGCAATTTCTCTTGTAGTGTGTTCCAGATACATCACTAACAGATTTTTGTTATGTTTTACAAAACAGAGATGTTCAAAGAGCAGTTCACCCCTCTCTATGGGAAAGATACAGGGATGTCTAACGTGCAAGTCCCTTGCCATTTAATTTTACTGGTTAAGGTCCTAATCCAGAGCACCATCATACCCTTTATTTCTGGTTTTTAGGAGAAAAAATATCATTAGCAGCTGCCTGAGGACTGCAGGCTCCTCCTTATCCTGCTCTGCCTCTGGCTATTGCGGGGGGACAGGGGAGATCTGCCCTTCGCACAGGACGCGCACGGCTGGGCCCGGAGCGGCTGCTGCGCCCCTTCGCTGAAGGCAACTTGTGTTTCGGGGGCCAAGAGAGGGCGCTCCTTAAATTAATAAAAGGAAAGGAAAAAAAAGGCAAACCCCAGGGGAAAAAAAAATAAATAGCAAAAAGAGAAAAACCTGAGCAGGCCTTCTTAAAAAAGTTTTCTCATCTGCATCAAAGCAAAAGGTTAAATGCAACAAGTTAAAACATGCAGGTGTTTTTCGGCCATAGGATGGGGGCGAGGGGACATCCCTGGGGCAAGGAGCAGAACTGCTGGCTGAACATTTGGGAGTCCTGGGTGGGTTGTGGGGCCTGCTGCTGCCCCATGGCTGCTGTTCCTCCCACCCCGGGCAGGGTTTTGCTCGGGCGCTTCCCCTGCACACCCCCTCGGCCCTGGTTTTGCTCAGTGCCTCCAGACGCTGCTGCACTGGACGTGGGTGCCAAGCCCTTGCCCTGTGCCCACAGCAGCATTCACGGACCAGCGATGGCTTTTCCCTGCAAAACTAAGAGCTCAGCCGGCCCCCAGCACGGGGACCTGCTCTGTGAGGGGCTGGCGCTGTATAAAGCCTGAAACAAACCTGTATTTCTGTAACAGCCATGTAATACTCGTTAAGAAAAAAAAGGCCTTTAAGTTTTGCCAGTACCTGCGACAGGTGCCAAGTTTTATTTTTGTCAGCCAACTTGGGAAGTTTGTTAAACCTGTGACCGTGATCGGGGAAGTGAGCCCAAAAAGCAATCAAAAGGACGTAATAAATAATAGTAATTAATACCAGTGTGTGGTGCTTACTCAGTATTTTTTTTTTTACTTTCAAGGGTCTTTTAGCGACTTAGCAAAAACATGTTCTACATTATAGTGGTCTCTCCTACAGTGGGTATTCATCATCCTCTGGTTACACATGGCAAACTGAGGAAAACAGCGTTCCTGTAGCCACAGGAGGAGCCCAATACAGGTCCCTCCCTGCAATCCATCGTGCCTGAATGTGAGGAGACACATGAACCACAATAGCATCCCGGATGTGCACTTTGGGAAATGCTGCACCCCTGAACATGCACAAAAAAGAGATGAAAACCCCCAGATGGTACACCGTCTCCCTTCCCCTCTCCCCTTCACTGTTAGGTTACATTAGCTTATTTATCAGCAGAAAATGTTAGGGCACTGGTAATTCAGTTTTAATGGTTTTTCTCACCTGCAGAACTGCCTGGAGTGGTTCATGTTGGGACCTGCTTTAATATTGCCTTTCTCTGGGTCATAGATGGTGGTTGCTCGTGCATAAGCTCCTCCAAGAATAAAGATGAACCCATTGAGAGTGACTGCAGGAGCATATTTGTTATCTGTCAACGGAAAGCAACACTGAGATCAGTTTTAGGCTCAGGTTTGGAGACTGTTTTTTTGTTTATACATTCCCCTTATTTATAGATAAGTCACGTTTCTTTAAAACTCCAAGGCTAGGGAAAAGAAAAAAATGAGGAAACCTTTCCTGCTTTTTTTTCTCCTCTCCAAGTTCTCAAAGGCACTTTAAAAGTTCATCAGTCCTTCAACCCCCAGTATGCACCTCCCTCTAAACACCTAAAGTACAATTATCCACTCCCAAAGCCTAATGGAGTCACTGTGAAAGCTCCACTTTTTCTTTAATATGAAATTAAGATGTCAAGTTGTTTCAGAATTTTGAATTGCTGCAAATTTTAACTCAGATGCTTCCCGTGCCTGTGCAGTGGCTAAGTACAGAAGAAACCCACAGTGCAGAGACACGCTTAATAATATCCAATAGTTGATTCTCTTTTGTATTCTGCTTTTGCTTGCGGGAAGGTCACCCACATAATCCAGAAGATTTTCTGAGACCCTATTTTATTTTCCCCTTCATCTATCACGTAAATTCACCTGCATTTTTATTTTCAGATGTGTCTGTACCTCTGAGCAGTCCTGTATTTTAGCGATGGACTGTGTGAGTTGGAGTTTGAAACTAAGCAACTCCCTTACCCTAAGACAAGTTCAATCAGAGCTTCCAAGGATGCTTTAAAATTCTTGTGTTAGCTGTGGCATTATTGGAAATATTGGTAAAACTAGCCATAAATTATCAAATACAATAATTCTAATTTAATTAGTTCACTTGTCCCGTATGCTGCTAGCATGCCATATGCACATTATTAAATACAAGCCAGTTGGGCTGAAATTTCTCATGATGGTGTCTGTCTTGATGCGAAATAGTTTTTTTAATCAACATTTCAGTGAAACCAGTCAGCATCGTCTGGGAACAAAAGACAGGAAAACACATTGCTTTATTTGAGTTAAAATAAGCCTCACAACCAGTTCTCTAGAAAACAAGAGCTTGAGCCCTTTGGGGCATGAAGCAGGTGTTTCCCGGGTGGCTATCCTGCTGTCAGGGGACACGTAAAAATTCCCCATACAGAGCTGTAAGTTAAAGCCTCTCCAAAGTCTGCATTTTTATATGCTCACAAAAGGTTGATCCTCTTAAATCTCCAGTGGAGAATCAGCCTGGACACAGTCCTGCTGGCTTCAGCCCCTGCAACTCTCCTCCCCAGCGTGCTGGGGCAGCACACCGGAGAGGAGGTGTGATCATCTTTACTATGCTCTTACATCTCTGCTAACGGCCTCTACGTAACATTGAAGGGCTCTGTATGTTCCTCTCCGATCTGTAACACTCTGACTGTGTTGTTTTACGGACACAGAAAGAGACGTGCTCGAACCAGCCCCGGCAGCTTTACCTGTGGCATTTGCCTGCCTCTTGCATGACTGGCATTGTAACCCTGAGGTTCTTGCAAAAGCACCTTATTCCATTAAATATTTAACAAGAGATTTAATATGACCGGAGTTAAGCAAAAGCTGATGAACATCTCCACAAGAGGTAATTTCCTTAACTGAGGTTTGAACTGGTTAAACTAGAAGGAAAATAATGGTTTTGTGGTGTCTGCTGCTGTTCCAGCATGGCCATGGGGTGGTCTGGCTCAGTTCATCTCACCCCATGTTGGTGCGTGCCCAGGGGGACGTACATGGGTGCAGCGCCCAGCATGAAAACAGGCAAAACATGTTACGGGTTAAAGTCGGGCTCCTATTACGCTGAGTATCTACAGGCATATGTCAAAAAACCACGGATGTATTAGGAAAATGTCACTGATCCTTGGGAACAGATGGGAAGAAACTAATTCATCCAGAAAATAGAACAAGGAGTATTCAGTTTCTTCTCAGTGCCACTAAGCCACTATAATTCATCAGAAAGACTTATCTGTCCTAACAACCCGGCTCGCATCCGTTTCCAAATCAGACTTGCATATGTGACATTTTTTCCAGTCAAGATACTCATCAGTAATTTTCCATATTTAATTATCACATATTCCTGTTTTTTTTTTTTTCTTTCTTTTCTTTGACTAGCACTGTTTTGAAGGAGAACAAAACCCTTGCCTTAAAAAAAAAAATAATCTCAGCTCCCAGATCTCACAGGGAAATTATGTGGGGCTCCCTCAAGGCAGAAACAGCGACTTCTCAGGAGACTGAATCACTGACTTCACATTCCTTTTTGTTTAAGAAAGAGAGGGAAACCCCTTGGTTATTTTTATAGCAACTTTTTTCCCCCTTCTTTTAAATAGGCAGACAGTCATATTATTTTTCTTTCTTTTTTTTATAGAGCATGTTTGATTCTCATTAATTTTTCAATACATCATCTATCTGTTGTTTTGTATCTGTTTTGTCTTTAGCTACGACTTCATAAATTGCTATAGAGTAAGCCTGAGAGAGAGAAACAGAGAAATCTGTTGTTTCTTCCAGGAAGGGAGAAGTTCACAGCAAAGTCTCCTGATCCTGATGAAGATATGGCAGAAAGACATGTGGGACACACCTCCAGAGAGAGGTAGAGAGAAAACAGTGGGGTTTATTTTTGTTTTGTTACCATGGATGCAGAAATTGTTCATGGATACAGGGAGCTTGGAGAACTCAAGGCATCATTCCTGCTACCTGGGTGTGGGTGACCACCTTCAGTCTTTAACTTTACGTCGTCCCAGGTGCTACCCTCACTCTTCCCCTGTCCTTTCCAGAGCTTGGTAACCTCATGTAAACACTCAGGACACTCCAGCTTCTGTCACTGCTCTGAAGTCCTTAACGTGCTTGTGGTGCATGGTGGATGGCTACGGAGCCTAATTTTGCAAAAGCATGTTCTGGTTGGACTTCTTAGGTTTTTAGTCGGTGCTACTGGGCGTGAATCTGAACTTGTATGGGTCAGTGGCTTACTGTGGGATACAGCGGGGACACTGGGTATTTCAAAAGTGTGCTGGAGGGAGGGAAGAGGGGAGAGGAAGCATGGGAACAGAGAAGCAGCCTCCTTTCACCTACAAAATTGAAGTGTGGGGCTGTTGGATATACTAATCCATTTCAGGCTGGAAAATCTTAAATTGGATTTATCCAGGACAGCAAGCACACTTGAGATTAAAAGGCAGAATAAATGTAAAGGAAATAATAGATGAAAGGTACTCTTCTCTCCAAGTGGATATCACTCTTCTTTGCTGTTGCTATAGGAAAATATACAAGTATTTCTATTCTAGTGACAGGTCATTGCAGGAAGGGGTATGCACTTAACGACAACCCTTGAGCCGGAGGTGTGCTTCACATGGGGTTGGTAATTTAACCTACTTGTCTGCTCCTCATTTAGTAACAACAGCACGCTGTCTGTGATGTGTTTTGTGGCTGTCGTATCTCTCGGTACATTCTATGGTCAAGTAGCACAGTTCTGCTTTCCATTCCATGGAAATGATTGCTTAGAGATCTTATGTTGCCTTCCAGTAAAGCACTCGGTCAGAGACAGAAGTGGTGTTTCAATGAACGGCAGCAGCACTTCATATGGAAAATGGTTATTAAAGCCAAGCTAGCCAAACATTTTTATCAGAAGGAAGAAATGCAGGCATGCCACCAGTCCAGATATAACTCCAGCCGAAGGGTGTCCCTGTAGGCACGGATGGCCAGTCGGGGAGTTGACGCACATGATGAAGCAGATTGGAGAAAGGAGACTAGTTAATACAAACTAAATCTGCTTTTTATAGTAAGTGCCTCTTCTCCTCCCTGAATACTATTCAGACAAGCTCAAGAATGGCACAGTAACGGATAACATAACGTCCTGCAGCAGCTGGCAGACTGTGGTCTGAGCCTTAACATAGCTTGTGAGGCCAGACTGCAGATACTGCAATTAACAGCAGGGTCTCAGATGTCAGCTCTGCTGTCACAGTGCACTCCTCTTAGCTGATTTCTCACAACTACACAACTAGTTGCAGGGCCCTGTGGTTTCCCCAGTGACCCTTGAGCAAACCCTCCTCAGACACCCCAAAGTTGAGCGTCCTTGCTTGAAAATGCTGCATTTTGTGTATGTGTGGCAGGGATCACCCAAGCCAAAGCAGAGGGGCTCCAGCAGCCATCGTGGGGTAGTTTTACATCAAATTTGCGGGCAAAATGTAGATGAACTGAAGAGAGTTGGGCAAAGCACAGCCACACGGATGAAGCAGAGGTAGGAAGCAAAAGGGAGGACATCTGATAAAGGGCAAACACAAAAATATTGACTTGGCTGTGTAGAGGGCAGAGTAAGTATGTGCAGGGGCAACACATCAAGAAGTAGGAAAAAACATTCTGAATGGAGGATATGGCATATACAGAGGAGAAATGGGTGAGACAAGGAAAGTAAAATTCAAGCTTACTAGTGGGAAAAACACTCGGAACTAGTCATGGGAAGAAAAACACGTTGAAGGATGAGATGAAAGACTCATTGCTTTGAGACTTCTAGGGGAGAGCTGGCGAAACCCACACGTGGGTACTGAGCTATTGGTCTTGGGGAGAAGGCCAAGACTTTTATCTGATTTTTTCTTGTAAAGACCTAAAATAAATTAATGGGAACGATTATGTATTTTAACCAAAATAAGCCATGGGGTAATGCAGTAAAAATGCATAGATGCTGCTAATGCTGTTTTCCAGATATTGCTTGCGTTCTTTGCTCTGTGATTGTACCACTTTGGTCGGACATTTCATGGCAGGAGTAAATGGTATGGTGAAGGAACTAGATACTTGGATTAGAAACCAGAAATACCCATAGATCTTTGAGCTGTGTTCTCACAGTTCTCACCAGATTTTAAAATTTAATAATGGTGATGATAAATTGGTTTAATTACAAGACATAAACATTAATCAAAATCTGCAATTCAACCAGTACAGGCACTGACTGTTCAGGGTTTCAAAAACCAGTACATTTTAGTGCGCTGGCATGAAGGCATAAAATGAACTAAAAGGCAGTGATAAGATAATTAATCTCACTTGCAATCACTGATTTCAACATGTCTATGACCATCTTGTTAAATAAGACAAACCTCAGGAAGCTGGGAATGAAATACATTTTTAGCAGAGCTATATAAGACAGCCTGGCAAGAAATGGAAAGGCAGGCGCTGCAAGTATGTAGCCTGGGTTCTTTTACTGTTGTAGGACTTTGGCTCAACAGCAGCAAACCTCTCACAGCTCAAAATGCAAGAAAGGGATGTGCCAGGTGGTTTATTTGCCCTGGGAGGCTCCATTACCCCAGTAACATTAAGCTGTAGGTGACACGGCTGCAGGAACACCTGCCAGCTCCAAAGGTGGGGAGGACAGATGCAGGGCAAAGGATGGGGCACTGAGAAAGACCTTCTCCTCTCCAAACATGGATTTGTGTAATCAACACCTACCCAAAGGCTATCTATCACAGCACCCATGTGCAACGTGTTGGTGAGCCTAGTGTCATGCCTAATGCATGCAGGCATCTACCTCCCACCACCTCCTGGCAGGTGGAGGCTAAAGAATAAATGGAAACAGGGAGTGAATTTGCTTATTCCTAGAAGACATCCAGGCAGAAGAGAGCAGTGGCTGAGCTGCATGGACTTGCTATCCATCCCTATTCTGTATCTCCTCTGCACAGGCAGGATGTCAGTATCCAGCCTGTTTCACTTCCATTCAGATTAAGCCAAAAGATGACCCTTCCCTTTGCCATGTTGATGCCAGTGTTGCCTCGGGTCAGGTGGGCACACGATGCTATGGAAGAGATGGACCTGTTGGGTTCAAACATGTGTCATACTGTGTTCAGCTCACTATTATAAAATACCACAGTCACCTGAGACAGGTACTACCGGACTAAACATCTCCACATACCTTGGCTACTTTCAATACCTGCATCTACTGTTGCATATCTGAGCGCACTTGAGGTGCTTTTAAATAATCTGTTGTCCTATTTCAGGTTAAACATTGAGGTTTCACTGGTATCTGGGGTGACCTTAAACAACACAACCCACCATCAGATAGCTCAGTTGACTTAGCTCAGAGGGACACCTTAAGAATTCACAAATGTACACAAAAAAGGCTCTGAGGCTGTCAAACGCACCCAGCAGTGATTCAACTTGGCTCCATTTTGCAAAGGCACCCCAAGGCTCCTTCTTCTATCTCTCTGGTTTAGACTGTACCGTACTTGGTGTAGCATCCAGTTCTTGGGGGATACTTTACAAATACAGGTGATGCTATGGTTCTTGTAAAGCTGGAGAAATTTAAGTATATTTCTAACATTTCCACTGCCTCTTAGTGAAGATCGGGCATCATCACATCAGTTCAGTTTCCCAGACATTCTCCACAGGGTTGCAATTTTCCTGACTCTGTGTTATTTGCAAATAAATTGATGTTATATATTTCCTAACAAAGACATAGAGCAACTCCACATTTTATCATATATTTTATGCCTTCAGCTTAACTAATTAACTTTGCTTACACCAAGAAAACATAACTACCCTCTTTTAACTTCACCAGTGTCTTTCATGTATATTTGTTAGGAAATAATAGCGCACATCCAATACAACAATGGGTGACGAACCCAGCTCTGGATAGTTAGGATGATTTTTTCCAAGCACGCATGGTGTTGATGCCTGCTAGACAGTATAACGAGCCCAGGGAATGATTTCTTAGCTCCTGTAGCACTTGTACTATTTTGGTAAGGAAAAGAAATACCTTTTTTGCATAATGCATTCATTTTTGCAATACACCGTGAGTACAGGAAAACCTCATACTGTCAGTCAGTGGATTAGATGAGCAGCAGCAGCTGTAGCCGTGTGATGGAAAAAGCCAGGCAATGGGGTTGTTTGTACCCCTGTATTACATAAACATGACTTTTGCCGGTTAACGCCCTCCCGCTGGGCACTTCATGCTGCATCATATGCATGTCATGTTATGTTAGGCTGGACACAAACAGCACTAAGGGACTTGGAAAGCAGCAGCGCTGCCTGCACAGCGGAGGTTACGGCCGTGGCTGTACCAACTCCTCATGACCTGATCTACTAGGGAACCCCAAGAAAAGAATCATAGTAATTGTTTACAAGCTACAAAACAGATTATTTGAGCTTTCTGAATATGCTTAGGCCTTACCTGAATGCCTTATAACTGCGCTTCTATAATTTATTGCATGCTACTCCTATTGCTCTGCCAGGCTCAATAATGAGAAACTGATTTTTTTAAAAAAGAAGCACCTCATGTCACAGTTTCAACATGACTGAGAGGTTCAGGGTGGTGAAGCACTGGAACAGGTTGCCCAGAGAGGTTGGAGTTGCCCCATCCTTGGAAACATTCAAGGCCGGGTTGGACGGGGCTCTGAGCAACCTGATCTAGTTGAAGATGTCCCTGCTCCTTGCAGGGGGGGTTGGACTAGACGACCTTTAAAGATCCCAAACCATTCTATGATTCTAGGATGCAAAAGCAAGCCACCCTAAAGCAGCTTCTCTGCAAGGACTGTATAACTGCTGTTTCTTTGGCCACCTGAGTATCACCAGACCAAAGGCTGCCGAAGCAGGTGGCCCAGGTCAGCTGTTACCCTGCAGTAACACGTCTGCGAGGCTGAACACTAAACCTCATTTCCAAAAGCAGCCTAAACACCCAGGGTGCAAATCGCCACAGAAAGCAAATAAGTTGCAAACTTCTGAGTGCTATTCTAATTTTGGAAGGAAGTCTGCACCTCTGACATTGCCTGGTACATTGGAAAATCTGGCCTGTCATCTTGCTCTTTATGCAGTAAAATGTTCTGTGAGCTCAAGGGCTTCATAAACAGAGGATTTCAGCCTCTGAAGCACGTATGGCTGTGGACAACACTGATAAATCCCAGTTAAGAATGACCACCACTTCCCACAGGAGAGATGGTATTTTAACAAGCTCATGAGTAATAATCCATTAACTGAGCAGCATTGTAAAGCTGCATGGAGCAACACACGATGCCAGGATGAAGTTTCACTGAACTTAGCAATTTTGGGGATCTAAAATTACTAGTTGTCCATATCTAATGACTGCTTTCCTTTCTCCTCTACTTTGAACTCATCACTTCTAGCTGATAACTAGCTGTATTAATGAGTGACAATTGCCTTCAGTAAAGATCCAGATAATTGCCTCTCTGGTATAATAGACCATGCATTCCTGCCAATATGTTATAAACATATCTCCCCCCACACCCCCAGTGCATTTCCTTTCTACGAAGGAATTAAAATACCTGTAGCACAGAGATTTCTGTTGTAATACGGGTTTACTCTGACACCACGCATCCCTTACCGATCATCGGAGACTCTATAAAACTCCATGAATTAGTCTGAGGGATGTAGGACTGCAAGACCCCCGCAGCTCGGCCGGCTTCATTCACCCCACCGAAGACGTAGATCTTCCCACCACAAACGGTCGCAGCAGCCGAATGCACAGCCTTTGGCAGAGGAGCGATGGTCTCCCACTGGTTGGTTATTGTATCGTACCTAGGACGACAGCAGTTGGAGTGAGCCAAGATGATGCGAAACTGGGCAGGATAGACAGGCAGAGAAAGCAGGCTGGGATATAACAGAAAGGCAGCTTGACAAGCAGAAAAAAAAGCAGAGGTGGAAATGTATTTTTTCACATCCTACAAATTCAGCCACTTGGTAAACAGTGTAATTAATGATTTTCCTAAGCTTTTAAAACATTGAGAAAAGCCCAGAGAAAGCTGGTTCTATTTTCTCTTAATGCTTCTCAAATCTCATTATAGTCCAAGCTAAAGAAACTCAGGACATCTTTGTTGAGATGTCTTCCACTAATTAATTTCTTTTAATGAGTATACAATGAGATTATTCTTGCAAATCAGTGCAGTGATATCCAATAGCGACCGCAGGCAGGCAACTGTTAATATACTTCAATTGTTCAGCTTGTGGAACACATCTCACCTGCAACATAATGCAACACGATGGCTCTTTTTACTCTAGTTAACTGACCAGCGACACACATTCTGTGCTGGAATAAGTTGCTGCCATTTAATTTGCATTGTGCAAACCGAACTACTGTGCTTCATTGCAGGATGCTGTTAACGTTAATGCTGGAGTAAGATTTCACCATTGCATCCATATTTGACATGAAGCAAACAGAAAAGAGTACGCATGAAAGTGCTAAATTAGTTTTAAGGTCATCAGTATCTGATTTAATTAAGCCATTGACCATAAGGGATGTGCAGTTAATAATCCACAGATGAAGATTCATTTTAGACAATGTCACAAGTACAGACTTCAATTTTTTTTAAAGATAATGTGGCAGGGATCCAAACAGCTGCCCTAAAATGAGTCTTGGAGACAGTGGCAAATAATGTGATTTTTAGGCTTCTGTATTTCCACGTAATGGCACATTCAGTCAGAGAGGAGTTTCCTGCATAGTGATTATCCAGAATTGTTGACTGCAAGAAGAGAAGCCCTCATCACCCACTCAGGGCTTTTGCTCTTAATATTAGTGATATGCAACGTGCAAACATGAAATAAATCCTTGGCCATGAACCCATATGTAAAAAATCAATTTAGCAACAGGAGAATTCTCCCTTTGCAACACATCCCTCCAATTCTCACTGCCTGAATCTGGGGAAAATAGAAGTGAGAAATTATACAAATGGTGGAAACAGCACAAAATAATGTGCTTAATGAAAATGCATTAATGAGTTTCCACGTAATATAACTGAAAGTAATTAACACACTCATAAAACTGAAGCAAAAGCAAGAGGGAGGCAAACTTTAACTAAAAAAAAATAATAGGGAAGTCCCTTATAATAAGCATGGAGAACTGCCTTGTACAATGCTCTGTATTAGTTACTGAGAAAATAAATTCATCTGCAAGTGATGAAAGGGGACAAATATAACAAGATTAAACACCATGGTGCTGGGAGCATTCAAGGTGACACACCTATACCGGGCTGATTCTTAACGTTTTGGTACCACACCTGAACCTGCTGATGCATTTTGACTGCACAAGCAACTCCTCCAGGTAAGGCACCATATGCTGCATCTCCTACATTTGCCCACAGCACGTGGGGCAGCACTCACATACATCCTAGCAGATGTGCAAAAATTTCACATAATATAAATATGCTGGTTTTGGTTTACACTTTTCTAACTTATCTAATGCAGTCATTTGGGGCTTGGTAATTTAATTCTTGATGCCTTATTAAGAAATTGGTTCTAATTGGTTAGAAACTGGGAAAAGCAATAGAGCTGAGAAGAACTATCTAATGTTCCTTTCTGGTCCCTTGGCTTCTAAGATATAAATTATACCTGTCACGTGATAATATATTGTCTCACAACAACCACTCTGACTTAGTACCAGGAACATCTGCAGCCAGTTGAAGTGGTCTGAGACGTGATGGTGAGCAGCAACGCTGCCTCCCCTGGTGCTGGCAGAAGTACCTAGCGGACCACAGCTCCCAAGACAGAGATGTTCCTGCCAACAACTTTCTGATCTACGTTTTTGGGAAGGAGCGGCTATAAGAAGAGGTTATATCCTTCACATATGCTGGGGGCTGAGTGTGGTTGAGGACCACATCTATAGGAATATTGAAGAAAAGTTCAAACTACAAAACCAATCATCCTTTTTCTGGATGAATTTCACTATTGGGACCACAGGTCCCTCAGACCTTTTTAATCCACTTTCACTGCTGTTCTTTTACACTCTGTGATGTCAGAATTGATCTTTCTTTCTCCTACCCTTCTCCATCTGCCACCAGGAAACCCAAAATGACCAGTTTCACTTCATCTGATGAAAGCCAAAGGCTGCAAATCTAGTGGGTATAGATGGAAGTGTCTTGAGGGTCATGTGGTTTAAAAGATATCAGTGAACCATAAAGCAGGTGGAAGCAAGTCCTTGTCTGCCTAACACAGGCATCTAACATGGGTTTTACATAGGCCGCTCAGTGAAGCAATCCTCTTAAGTCCCTAACTTACCCCTGGGGCTGAAGAAGAGAAATTGGTGCCTTTAAGGCTTCCTGATACCTGTCCATCAAGTCCCTCCATCCGCTCCGGGGTTTATTGCTCTGGTTCATTCCTTCCTTGCAAAACTGTAGACCTGATTTCTAGTCTCTGTTTTGCTTCAGTTCCCACCCACCAGAATGTAAGGTTGTGGGTTTTTTTCCTGTTGGATTATAAAGCTGTCTGCTCTCTTTCACGTATGGACTTGAAGAAAATAGTAAAGTCACCTCTTCACCTTCTATGGGATAAACTAAGTAGTCTAAGCTCCTTAAGTCTCTGCAAGGCAGGTTTCCATCATTTTGGTCTATCTCAAGTCAGCTCTTAATGTGTTCACACAAGGATTTGCACCAGATTAACTAAATTGGTTTAAAAATGAATAAAATTGAATCTTTGTAACCTTCCAGGACAGGAAATAATGACACCTGCTTTACCTCTCTGCCCTAGGGCCTTTCCATCTGTCCTATCATCTCTGGCACTGCTGTCACTCCGCCGCCACTAGTGCTAGTGGGGCTCCTTGGCTGCTTGTAACACCAGCTCCGCTCAGGGGCCAGTGGGGAGAGAACTGATTTAAAGAATAATCACTTTGATCTCTTTCCATTAGTCAAGCTTTGCATTTGATTCCCCTGTTTGAAGCCATAGATGGAGACTTAATGGGAACTGGCTGCAAGCCAAGCAAAGGTTTTTCTTCTCTCTCCTCCACTGCTCCCTCCAGTCCCAGTGTGTCCATGCTTGTCCTTGGCTATGGGCCTACCAAGCCCATCCAATCTGCTGAACTTGAAACTTCAAGGACACCTCCTTTCACATGACTGGCTGCTGGTTTTGCAGCCCTTGCACGCTACAGACTCACACGTGGTTTTACACGGATGCCCTTGCATGCCTTCCTCTGCCCCCAGAGCAGTCCCTGCAACCCTGTGGTCCATGGCCCTACCAAGCACCAAACATCAGGTTTCCCATGCCTGCCAGATGCATGTCCCCACCTGTCACTTTACATGCACTGAGCACTGTCATCTCACCTGACCCTTCTGCAGTCACTATTTTCTGGTTTGTGTATTATTTTTATACCCATGATATGGCAAATGATCTGAACCCAGCAGAAAATACAACCTAGGCTTGAAGAGAGCACATGCAGAAATAACCTTGCTGGTTTCCATAACTCTCCACTCCTAGGATTTCAGCTGTGGGCCTGATCTTCCTCCTGCCTCACTCACTTTGTTCAATGCCTCCTCTCTTGCTCTTTCCCTACCACCTCAGTGTTAACAGCTGAAAACCCTTCATTTCAAGGTGTGCCATTTGCTTCTCTGCCTTCTTGAATTTTGACCTCTTCAGTACCTGCAAACAGTATTTTTTTCCTCTTATCAGCCTCTTAATTTCTCTCCTAGGTTTAACAGCCATATGAGTATCTGCACTTATTCACATTATAAAGTCCTTACATCATGGTCAGTCACTTACAGACATGCACCTTCCAGTTTCTTACACAGTATTTTAGTTCTGTTTGCAGGAATAAAACAAAGCAGTACAGTGTCATATTGATCTGCTATTCAGATGATTCAATTCAATTATTTAAAATCACATTAAAGGATTACTACTTTTTGCCTTTTTATTTTTTTTTTCTGACTGTTCTGAGGAGCTTATGAAACTATTCTTGGCCAAGGCTATATATTTTTCTTAAGACATCATAGATTCATAGAATCATTTAGGTTGGAAAAGACCTTTGAGATCATCAAGTCCTAACCCAGGACTGCCAAGTCCACCACTAAACCATGCCTCTCTAATGTGCCTCATCTACACATCTTTCAAACACTACCAGGGATGGTGACTCCATCACCTCCCTGGGCAGCCTCTTCCAATGCTTGACCACACTTTTCATGAAAAAATGTTTCCTAATCTCCAATCTTAACCTCCCCTGGCACAACTTGAGGCCGTTTCCTCTTCTCCTATTGCTCATTACTTAGGAGAAGAGACCAACCCCCACCTGCCTACAATCCCCTCTCAGGCAGCTGTAGAGAGCGATAAGGTCCCCCCTGAGCCTCCTCTTCCCCAGGCTGAACCCCCCCAGTTCCCTCA
>JAVJGJ010000059.1:36587829-36615383 GCA_035590215.1 Microhierax caerulescens | reverse complement strand
GTGCTCAAGGCCAGGCTGGATGGGGCTTTGAGCAACCTGGTCTAGTGGAAGGTGTCCCTGCCCATGGCAGGGGGGTTGACCTAAATGATCATGAAGGTCCCTTCTGACCCAAAGCGTTCCATGATTCTATAATTCTATGACACCTGCTGCTTACCTGAGAGATAGATGTTGTCCCCAGCGCTGACCACACTGAAAAACTCCCGATCATAGAAAGGCAGGCTGGCCAACGGGTACCACTTGTTGTTTTGAGGATTTAAGCAAGTGACCGCTGTTAAAGCACGTTGATTCATGCCAATCATCTGCCGACCCCCAACTAAGACTATTACCTCAGCTACACCTAGGATTCAAGTAAGAAAAAAGTTATGAAAATGTGTCATCTTTCAACCAAGCAGGAAGCTATCAAGAAATAGCTGGCAGTGAGGGTAATTTTAATGTATAGAAATCTGTTTCAGACCGTGCAATCAAACCAAGAAGGGTGACAAAAAACGGAGTCTGTGTGTGTGTGTGAGCAGTGGGTGAAGAATGACACTATGAACATGCTTGGGAGAACTTGGGAGGAAGCAGGCCATCTGGGCAAAACATGAAGGGGAAAGAAATAAAAAGGCATTTCCACGTAAAGATGTCCATTGACTTCAACACTGAGTGAGACCTGCATGTAGCAAATTCCTGTTTCACTGAAGAAAACGGGAATTTTGTCAAGGATTGTGTTAGCCTTGGAGCTCGGTTATTATGCAGGGAAAGTACGTTTGGACTTTAACCTGAAGAAGGTGTTCTCACACTAAAAGCTAATGTCTGAAGGAGGTTTAGGGTGATCTCTCCACATGTACTCTATTAAAATATAATTTTCTGGTGGGTTGGGTTTTTTTTTTTTTGGTGTGCTTTTCCCAGAGAAAGTAGGTTTTCCAGACATAGATTATGTGCTCAAGCCATGGACTAGGGTCTTAGTGTACTACTAGGTGCTAGGAAATGTGACTGAGATACCCCCTGCCCTAATATAGTTATTAACTGAGAATTATCTGTGCTTGAACAGCTCCCCCAAGCCCATGACACGCAGAGTGTACAACAAGTCAAATTCTTTGTTCATACAAATGGACAAAACTTTTGCAATCCACACCTCAAAAGTTTTAATTCCCACTTCACAGCCAGAGCTGAGTCAAATCTGATCCAACTGTTACTCCAAACTCACCCCTGCAGCGATGGGTAGCAGTTTAACTCTGGGACATTTTATGGCTCTAACCCCAAGAGTCAAGTGCTGGGTATAGTTTGGATTTAGCATTTAGGAGAGGTGTTAAAAATCTTTCTGCAGCAGTTGTAAGCTCCAGTGCAATCTGTTGCCAGGAGAGGTAGGCTCAGAAGCAGGACCACAAGGCCATGAACTGGAAGGAATCACCATTTCAGGAGCTGTGGTTGTGGCTGGACCTGTTGCTGTGATGAGTTACAGTGCCCAGCCTACAGAGAAGTGTGCACAGGCCAGGGGGGTCACAGGCACAGAAGTGAGATTGCCAGCAAGAGAGATTAGGAACTGCAGCAGAGAGAAATGCATCCTCAGAGTAATAGATTATCGTCATTCTTCATTAGCATTTTCAAAAAATTTGTGTCATTCAAGCAAGGTTACTCTCTTACAAGTTATTAAGTTAAAGTGCTGTACAGTTTTAAATACATATTTCTTAGTAACAAGAGATCATTATTTTTGTGCCATACCAGAAAATCTAATCACCTGTGCAAGACATAACTTGATTATAATCAATGACCTCGAGAGGGCATGTGACATGCTGCAGTGAGTCCACAAAGGGTGTTTAGAGATCCTTTGTGCCTACATGAATGCTGTTGATATGCAAAATAACATGATTCTATATAATTAGACTCTGACCTAAAAAACTATAATCACCCTCTCTTACCCCAAGAGAATCACTTTTCCCTCATCAACAAGCTTCTGGAAATGGATCGTACTACACCTACAATTTTATATACATAAAATAAGCACTTTTCAAAAATCCCTTCAAACATCACATCATTAGTTGTCTTCGATGAAAGACTTTTTAGGGTAGATTGTTATTGAAAGTCCTCTACACTTCATCCTTCTGAAAGGTGCCTTGATGAGGCAGTCTCCAGAAGCTGCAAATGCCGTGGTTTGATATGCCATCTCCGTGCCACATTAGCATTACTGGTAGTGACAGAAAGTTTTGCCTGGCTTTGTGATTGTACTTAGGAGAGGGAGAAGTACAGGCAGCACGTTAAAACAATTCACCTGTTTCATTTTACTCCTTGGATGCAGCTTTCCTAAAATTTTCCTACATGATATTTGCACCACTCTCTGTTCAGCAAATATTTAGGATATTTCTCACATTACCATGATATGGGCTTTGCTGGCAAGTTGGGCAGCTGGGGTTTGTTTCATATTTTTCCAAAAAAGAAAAATGCATGCACTCATGGGGTGAGAAACTTCTTGAACAGACATGGTTCCCTATAGCTGCTGGGCTTTTAAAAGGGAATATATCATGGGTGATCTACTTGTTTTGGAGGCAGCAAACAGCTGAACTGGTACTATAAGACTTACTATATGAAAATATTATATTTAAATTGGGCTGTGAAAGTGAGGCTGGTTTATGAATATTAGTCAGATCTTCCCCACATGAGGCTGAATGGCAAAGAAGCAAATTATTCACCTATTTTTGCAGCTAAAGAAACTGAGGCATGGAGGGCAAGGGGCTCACTTTCAGGATGATAGGGGAACACCATGGTCTCTGCCAAAGAGAATAATTCTTAAAAATTAGTTTCCTTTTAAATCTTGTTTCAGAAACGTGCATCCGACCATTGGGAGAGGCTCCTAAATGCTCGAACAAAGTGGGGATGGAAAATCAAGCTTGAAATATCACCAGGCTTCGAGAAGGAGCCAAGGTCTGAGCTCCATCCCAGGGCATGTCCTGGCCATGTCTGGGAAGTGCCGCACCGGGGACCTGGTGTTGTTGAAGGAAATTTTGCTTTACCTGCAGAGAGCCTGGGCCGGGTCCTCGGTGTCTGCATCTCTTGTCGGGCATGTGGCAGCATGTGATAACGTTTGGCTTCGTTCACTAGATCCCGGCAAGCCTCCGAAGACTTTATCAACTCCTCATTGTCAACAACATTTAGCAGATAGCTGGGATGGATGAAGGGGAGGCGCACCACTGCCAGCAACTCTGCAGCATACTGTGAGAGAGGGAAAAATAATAACACACTGCAGCCTTCGTGCCAGAGTTCAGCTGCTCAGCATCTCCACCTCCTTCCCTGCAAACTGTCTCCTATCACCCAGCCTGGAAAGACATTTGTCATGGATGCTGCATCCAAGCCCTGCCTAAGTGACCGTGTGGGACAGAGACACTGCAGCACTCTGTGCGCCCCGACCCAGGCTGCTTTTGGACCCAGAAGACTGAAAATAATCTTCAAAAGGTGGCAACTCTTGTTATATAGCAGTGTATGGAGGGATTTTTGAAATAAAAGCTCAGTCTGAACTCAGTCTGAATGTAACACCTGGTGCAGTGGAGACATGGAGTAAACTTTTGCATTTTCTGAATTAACCTTGAAATGTGAGTGTAGTTGTTGCACTTTAAAAAACAAAACAAAACAAGTATTTTATGGTACTATAAATGTGAATCAAAAGCTGGTAGATAGGGTGGATTTCAACAACTGTTATGGCAGAGACTGAATAATATCAGCCAATTTGCTAAAAATCTTTTAATTAGTAAGGTTTATTTGGTGGTGAAACAAATTGTGTAGTTCTAAATTTTGGGGAACTCAGACTCCAGAGGGTGCTATACAAATACTGACAGTAAGTTTCATCTTCTAAATAAATACATTAAACCTTGGAGGGCAAAGGACACCTGAGCAAATGAAGCTGTCTGTCACTGAACACAGCTTAAAGGAGAACAAAACCCCAAGAGAGAAAACTGCAATCGAAAAACCAAGAGTCCATCCCCAGATTATTCTTTTTATGTATAATTGGTTATATCACAACACAGCACAAGAGTACAGTGAAAAGCAGAATAACAGGAAAATGTGGTTCTCGAGAAGCAATGCACACAAACAAGAAGCAAACTAAGGGTGCGCAGCAAGAAAAGATAATTATCTGTTGTAATAAATATTCATATAGCAGCAGCATCCAAAGATCCCAACTGGGATTGAGGCCAGAATGCAAATATATATCCCTGAGGTCCATGTGACTGGTCCTGAGAAACGCTGGGCACCAGCAGCATCTGCTGGCCTGCAGATGCCTCTGGTCTTCCAGAAGCTGCTTGGCTCTCACTTTTATTTCAGCAGCATGCCTGTCCCTGCAGCCTGAGAGCCAAGTCACAGCAGGAGCAGGGATGGGAATGGGGCACGGACAGAGTGAGATGGGAGGGCAGGGATGTGGCCTGGGACAGCTAATGGGCTGGCCAGGCAGGGAAGGACGCAAAGACACCCAGGACTGCTTCCAGGACTGCCCCTTTCCCCACCCAAATTGAAGAAGTAGGCTTCATTTAGGAGGAAAACGGAGGATTTCTCCTCCCAACAGCAATCCCCACTGCTCTCTGGCAGGAGAGCCACGTCAGCCTGGTGCGAGCTCAGTCAAAGTGAGGATGTAACCACCTGTGGGGAGCTGAGCCCCACATGTGCCTGCGGGACCACGGCAGCGGGGAGACTGACTCCCAGCCCCTTGCTCACCAGCCCTCCTCGACACCTGGCTCGACAATTTTAGGTACAGCCTAAAGAGTTGAGGCCTGTCCACTCTGCAGCTGTTTGGGGATAAAAAAGTTGTTTTGGACGATACAAAAGGGATGGAAAAATGACAGTGCTTGTCTTCTGAAAAAACCCTAAGCCGTATGAACAGCGAATCCATGGCTTTTCACTGTTAGCTCTGGTGTGGCACAGGGCCGAGTAGGGCTTGAGATCACTTCATCAGCCTCCAAACCAGACAAGAAGAAACTCCTCTCTTTTCCCTTGCTGAAATCCACTTCCAAGGTGCTTTCTAGGAGGTAAAACGGCTGCTCCCCTTCCCTGGAGTCACAAATGTCAGGCACTTGGCTGCAGATATTTTAATGTCATTAAATGGTACCTTGTAGGAGAGGGAGCAGTGGACATATGGCAGTGGGTGGTAAAGCTCTGATTTCAGGAAGCGCTTTTTTTTAAGAAGGTTGGGGGCGTTTAACCTTACATGAGAGCCAAGATGAAACGTGGCGTTAGGACATGGGAATAATGTGGATAGTATACCGGGTATGAGCCAGACAACCCCCACGGGGGAGGTTAATCCCCACTACAGGCTGCTCAGGAAGCAGTACGAGTCGCTAAAGGGCAGTTTAAATAAAAGTTGTAAAATATATGGTGTATAGTGGAGCTAGCACCTTCCGTCCGTGTGGTGGGACATGCCAGAGCTGCCCCTGATGCTCCCAAGGCAGGTCCGTGCTGGAAGCAGCTGCAACACAAAGCAATGCGAAACACAGGTGCTAACAGTTGTGCCACTAAATTAGGACACGGGGTTTGACAGGCACCATGATGTCCTGAAGCTGAGTGTGAATCAACATTGGGAAGAAAGCTCCCCTCCAGCAGTGACAGAGGATTCCCATGGGCCCGGCAGAACGACTGCCTGCATGTCCCACCTTCCCCAGAATAAATGGGGCAGCACCGCTGGATGAGCAAGGTGAGCTCTCCCTCTCACCCACCTTGCTTTAATTAGATAAGTGAGAAAAGGTGATTATATTTCTCTCTTGGATTCCCCCTCCCTCTTTTGTCTGAGCTCGTGGCTTATTTTGAAGGGGAATAATAATTAGAACATGTTGCTCCCTTTCATCAGCTTGAAAGTTAATGTCACATATCAAAACCGATGTCACTTCTCACTCTTCTTCCCTTTGCTCAAACAGCTAGAAAAAGCTGGCTCTGTGTGTGTGTGCACGCACAACCGCACGCAGTCGCGACTCGGGCTCATCACTGATAGCACTAAGGGTACATATAATCGCAGTGTTTTTCACCAAGGGATTTGAAGAGGACGTACCATCGCAGCATCTCTAGAAGACAGGAGAGGCTTTTATGAACTAACGGCTTTTCGCACCATCTCTTTTAAGCACTATAGTCAAGCGTGAATTTCATTTAGCCCCACTGATTTAAGAATATTCAAGTGATTTAGGCAATCAGCAGCCTTATTCTTTTGGATTCTCTCTTATGAAGGCTTCCTAGCTCCGTTAGCTATGATTGTACTAAATATCCTGTTACTATTATACTTTTCATTTAAGACTGAAATAAGCACTGTAAAGCATTTCAACCTCCTCACCATTTGTTATTTGCTCTCCATTCTCTGTTGTCTTTCCGTTGTTCCTCATACAGCCATGAAATAGCTACTGCACCTATTGATGTTACCAGCTTTTATTTAAACAGAAGAATGTTTAATGTGCACAGGGCACATTGCCAAATTCAGCAGACAACAGCCTTGGGTCCCTGGAGTTGTAGTTTGTGCCCGTAACCCTGGGGATGTTTTCTTCTCGCTACTTGGCTGCAGGCGCTGGCTGGACAAGTAGAAATATTTCTTAGGTCTTTGCTAGGAATCACTTACGACTACTCTACAACCTGCATCACATGCCAGGGTGAAGCAGAGAATATTAATGCCTCTTCTGGCCTAAAATTAGGAGTTAACAACTCATAAACATGGAACACCATGCCTCAGCTCCTTGAAAAGGGACATTGTTATGCAAAAATCTAACAAATTTATTGTTTAAAATGCTAGGGAAGTTTTTGAACGCTGTCAGGATTGGTTTTTCAGGTGACATGAGCCTCAGTAGAGCTCCCGTTGGATTTTGGACGAAGGGAGCTGCTCGGATTTTGCACCAGCAAAGGTTCTAGTCCATGAACTCCTTGCTGAGTGGTGATGCTGCCGGCTGGCGCCATGCACAGCCAGGGTGATTCTGCAGGAGCCAGGGCACCGCTACCACATTAACAAAAGGCTTTTTGGACAGTCACTGTGGACACAGCACAGCAGCAACTTTTGAGAGATGCTATCTGGCCTGCTTCAAGGCACTGAAAGGAGGGTCTTCAACCAGCTTGCAATCACAAGTACATTTTGTATAAACAGGAAAAGAAAAATCTTAGGGGATCTTAACTTTCCTTAATTACCTAAACATTTCAGGGGAGAGATTCAGCTCATGATTCAGACACCCAAATAGGTACATACAAGCAAGTATTTACTTGTCAGTTAGCCATGTGTAAACTCATGTTATAATTACTAGAGGTTTAGTCAACACACTTAACAGAGTCCCCAGAGCAATCTGAGCTGAGAGGATGTATCACGCACCAGGGGAAACAGAATATCAGTGTCTCCTTCTGGCCTAAAACTGTGAGCCATCAGCTCCTGGGAAAGGGAGCGTGTTCCTCAGACCATGTCACATTGAGATGTCTAGTTGTAGACAACCCAGACTGGAGGGTGATTAATTCTCCCATCTGGTGGGAATTTTCATGCCTATTTGCCCTGGGTGCTGTGCTCAGAAGGTCACAATCGTGCTAAGAGGAAGCCTAAATGTTATCATGGGGTCAGCGCTGACTCAGAGGGATAGATGATCAGCACGATCCACTACACCTTGAAGCCGACTCCTTCAAGCCTTTCCCTAGTAATTGGTTCATATATGTTAACTCTCATCCCAGTAGGCAGGCCAGAACTTGAGCAAACTAGATTACAAAACAGCTGAATGTGTTTTTATTTTTGTTCCTGGTTGGTAGTTTGAGTGAGGACATTTACTTTGCTAAACACTTTGTGGCATTTCTTCTCCTACTAATTATATCAGTGTTATGAACACTTCCTTGCAAGTGGGCTTTGTTCTGGTATCTCCTAAGTCTCAGTTACAAAACTCTCTTCAGTATCACATTAAAAATAATCTTTTTATTCTCAATTCTCAAATCCAGTAAAATCCTCACAGGTATTCACCAAAAGGACTATCAGGGTGCTCCTGCATAGACTTGGGCTACAACAGTATACAGTTGGTTTTAAAAGGAAATATGTTTACTGCTACAGAGTCAATTTTCCTGCTTCTTAAGTGCTACACTGGAAAGCTCTGAAGATTTTTAACATTTTTGAAGTAATGCCCAGAGAGGTTAAAATAATATTTCCCTTATGCCTTATAACTTATCTGTCTCTCTAGTTTACTGTTCTTCCTACAAAGGACCCTCTGTGCTATCTGCCTAAAGAAACAGGCTTCAGCTAGAAATACAAATACAGAAGTGCAATTACCCACGTTACAACAGGGTTTTGCTGCAATAAACTGCTGTTTCAGCTCTTTTTGCATAATTCCAATAGTGTTTTTAAAAACATTATGAAGTAAGAATATATCTGATTCATCTGAGAGCTACAAAGGAGATTTATATCGTCTCACATAAACTTGCCCCGTGTCTTGCACTGGCCTGATCCCAGAGCTGTAGCGAGGACCTCCTCAGACGGCAGAAGCCAGGAGGGACAGATCTGAAGCAGAATCAGTTCCCCACTGCATAAAACTCCTTCAAATGAGACGAGGGCACTCCATTAAAACCTGCCACCCAAACTCTCTAAACCAGCAGCTTCTAGCCTTTGATGCCTACCTGGTGGCCAGGTAACGAACCTCCCAGTGGGCTGTGCCGATCGTGATGGCTGGGGATATGGCGTGGTGGCCACATGAGAAGGCACACCGGAGTGGTGACAGGAGCAGTCCCTCCCTGCAACCACCTCCAGCCCAGCCCAGGCTTCCCCAGCAGGTTACCCAACTTGATACTCAAAATATTGCCAGCTCCAAGTTTCCAAAATGCAAACCCAGCAGGGAACTGGCTGTTTTGGGGAAGCCAAAGCTGCTGGTGCGCTGCTTTGCCATTCTCAGAAATAAGCCTTTTTGGGCTAGATTTTCACTGCCCTGCCCTGCTACTCAGTAACGACGGTACTTGCTTCGAGACATCTAAACCCTGGGTAAACCTGAGAGACGCTGTGTTTCCAGTAACCTCCTGCATATTTCTACACCCAAGGTCACATCCAAACCCAACCTAATCTCTCTGGTGCACTTGGTATATTTATTAATTACCCATATTGACTTCTTGGAATTGCAATGGTGCCTTTAGATTAAACAAAAAGGTTTGGTAGCATGTCAGCTGAAAGCCTCATAATATCATGAGATAAACATGTGGCAGAAAATCTGGTTCTCAGGCACTGGGTTCAGCTGGTGGCTCAGTGGCGGGATGCCACGTGCATAAATCTCATGCCTAGCAAGAAGAAAGGAGCAGCCCCTCTGTCTTGCTGAAATAAGGCTTCAATGTGACATGTTTATGGCAGCACAGCTGACTAAACACTGTAATGTCATCAGCGCTGGGTAAAATGAGCTGCTGTCCTCTTCCCCGAACTGTTTGCAAAGCAGCACACGGGAAGGTATTTCTAGCAGTAATACGATGAGGTTTTTAAATATGCAGGAAGATAAATCATTGGTCCATCATACTTGGAGATTACCTGATACTAAGGCTTAAAAAAATTTCACTCTTACCATGCAATCTCTAGTTTGCTGACTAAACTCTTATCAAATAAAACTCCCTAAGTTCCCCCAAAGGTTACTACAGAGGGGAGCAGCCTTTCTTTTGTTTGTGGGCAGTCACCTATTCAAACACACGTATGCACACAGATGCACCACAAAAGCACACTGCCAGCAACAAAATGGCTCAAGCTTCTAAGATGCTTCATAGAACCAAGTAAACTCCTGATACATCCCTCCCTACAACACGCTGACACACGAATCCACATGCAGTAATTCTCTGAAATGCTTCTTGCCTGTGGTGTAGAACGATTTTGTTTCTTGAGGTTGGTCCTGAGCGCTGGGGCCATGTGCAGCAGAGGGAAATGCAAATGAGCACGTGTGAGGAGCTGTTTGCTGACCTGTGTCTTTGTAAGGTTGTTTCAGCAGAGAAATATTTCGTAAAAAATAGGAAAATGTGTTGGAAAAGCCACAAACGAAGAGACTAAGAGGACTGGGAGACAAGGGAACTCCTCAAACTGATTTAAAATTCAGAGAAATAATTCAATAGATTTTCAGTCAATGGTATCCCTTTAAAAAAAACATAAAATTTTTGTAGGGTGAGAATTTAAGGAACGGAACTGCTAATGTCACCTGTGTCTACTTTTTTTTTTTTTTTTTTTTTGTTATATTTAATGCATTTTTTTCCTCCACTATATAGCTAAGGGCATGTTCCTGCACTGAATCTGCTCCTGCTGCTGCCTTTTCTTCTCCCTCTGTAAGCCTATACAGTCTCTAAGTGTGTCTGCAAAAGCTTCATTTAAATCTGAGCTCTTTGAGCAGCCCGTTCCTGGGAAATCACAGGGGTTACCACTCATCCCTTGCATTTTTCACTTTCAGAGAAATTGGAGCTTCTTGCACTTTCATTATGGCATCTTTTTGAATTTGTCTGCTCTTCCCACAAATGGATTTCAAAGCATCAGGGTAGTGTGAGCTTTTCAAAGAAGCCAAACTGAACCGTAATAGACTGTTAGTGCCTAATTCACTTAGGCTCCCTTGGAAGCTTCCTTTTCATATTTACTCCAGCCCTGCTTTCCTGAAGCTTAATGCCCTTAAGTACATTGATTGATCAATTAATTTCCTATTATGATGAATTCAAGCAATTTGTACATGCTGGTATTGCGTATCAGCTTCTGAATATATCACTACTCTCCTGTAACTGCAGAGCAAAGTTGGGATTGTGATTGTTCCCTGTCAGATTCTCCATTTTCTTGCAGCAAGTTACTCTTCTGCATAACTTTGGAGACTTTTTAAAATGTACCTGAGAAATTATGCCACCATCTCAACAGCCTAACTGTAGACCAGGGATCTTTCATCTGCTCTCTCATGGTTACCAACCCCTTCTCCTCTGTAGGATCCCACCTCAGAACTGCCATTCTCTGTCACTTCGAAAATATAGCTTATGGGCATTTGTAGCATTTTTGACATAAATCCTCTTCTCCTTCTCTCCGTCACCTTTTCTTGCCCTCACTGACAGATACAGGGCTTTCAGGTGGGCTTTGTGTTTGCTTAGACTAATTTACTACGTCTCAAATTCATCCCAGTGGTCCCTACTGTTGTTACACCCCTTGCATCCTTCCAGGCAACTCCTTTCCTTGGGGCCTCAAACACTTGTAGACATTTATCCCTCTTTAGCTGTCATTAGGTCAAGTCATGCATATTCACATCTTTTAATCCTTTTTTTTTTTTTTTCTCATATCAGTTCCTTCACTCTTTTAGTCATTTGTGTTGCTCTTCTCTAAATTATCTCCAATTTGTCTATGCATCTCTGGTTCTCAGGCACCACAAAGATGCTGTTTAGACAATTTTGCCTCTGAGGACACAAGTTCATAGGTGGCTTGTTAATCCCTTTATGGTACAGACATTTCATTTTGCTGCTGGACACCACGATTTTAAACAGGGTTTGAAAAAATGGCACATGATTATATTATGTCCTTGCAGAGTGCTACAGAAAATGACTGCCATTCAGCTGAGCCTCTTGTCATCTCTGCTCATCGCTGCAGTACCAGCCTCTCTTCCAGCAGTACTTCAGGCAACTTGTTAAAATGTTTGTCCTCTCCTCACTTCTCATCCCTCCTCAGGGCGAGAGGGAAGCTTCATGCAACTGGGAGTCTTGCTTTCCCAGGCTTTCTGTTATTAATAAATGTGTTACTATGTTTTTTAAATCAGAGAAAACAGATACAACTTTGGACTTGGAGCAGAAGGTGGGAAGGTTTCCAATGAGCTTTGGTACGTCTGTGCTCTGAGCAGGCAGCAATGCTGTACATCCAGCACATTCACATCTTCCCCACCCTGCGCTGATGCTGGGCACGACGGTCGATAGTACCAGTGGGCAATACAGCTCCTTATCCACCGGATCCTCCCAGCAGCCCATGTGGGAGGCATCACTTCCCTCCAGCTTATAGTGTAAGAAATGGGGGCAAAAGGGTGAAACAACCTACCCGAGGCTGTGCAGAGAGCTGGGGGATGAGCTCAGGTGGAGACCGCTTGAGGCCTGGCAGAAAACTTTGCTTGTTCAGACAGCTCAGACCGTGCTGGTTTCCAGACAGCAAAGCCTCCATTATACAATGTATTTTTTGCATGAGTTCGCTGGAGTTGTAATAAACTTATTAAGGGGATAACTGTTAGGATAAACCCTACAATCTTGTCCATCAGTCAGGAAGAGAAATAAGTAGAAAAACACAGTAGATTCAGCTTTTCCAGATATGTCAGTCGGCTGCAGGCTTTCCACTCAGTGACAAGTAATCAAGAGGGCTTCTACAACCGGCGCTCTGTGTCCGCTGGTACAGGAAATTACCTACCTCATCCAGATCTCACATCGCAGGCTGCTTCTTTTGGTTACACCAATTTTATGTGACTGCGTGACCAGCAGCACTAAAATAGCTTCGTAAACTTTACCATATGAGCTGGCGCACTGCTCCAATGCGCCGGATACAGTTATTTACCAAATCCTAGCTTAACATGTGTCATTTTCTGAACTGCCTCTTTGTCTTATGTAGATGGATCAGTAACCTTTAAAGCACTGTTATTCTCTCTTTGTAACAAGGCTCGGGTGCTGTCTTTTGTAATGCCACAGATGACTTTTATAAGCACCGTAAGACTTTGTATGAGCATAATTTGCAAAATTAAAAGTCACCCAGAGCACACTTTTCAGCTTGCCTTGCAAGCAAATCCTAGTTCCTTCCCTGCCACTGACCTCCAGCCTGGTGGGGAGAGAATTAATAAAAGCAGAAACAATCAGATACCTGAAGCAGGGCTTTTAGCAAGGCAGAGAAGAGCAGGAAGACAGCAAACTCAATGCTCTTCTAGGAGAATGGGAGGCTCCATTAAAAGTCTCCTTCCCAGAGGCTGGACAGGAGGGGAGGCAGTGATGGATAAGTTGTTGTAAGAGTGCGGCACAAGGAGCTGTGGGTGTGGGGAACACAAGTGGTGAGACTTACTGTCCCCAGGTGTAAGCTTGCACTCTAGAGTAACACAAAGCCATTAAAAGCACAAGGAGTTTTGGAGGGCTGCAACTGCTCTGGGGGCAAGGGGTGCTGATTTAGAGAGAAGGCTCCTTCTCCAAGCTCCTCTGTGGGGATGTCTCTGCTGAGTGAGCCCCTGCTAGGCTTTGCCAGGAAGGATGGACATGCAGGTGAGACAAGGAGCACAGACCTTTCCCTGTTTCTGGCAGACATCCACATTTGGAAGAATCATCAATGCAGTGCTTGGAAGAAGCTGCCAAAGACATATTTTAATCACCTGCCATTGGAGTTACTGAAAATAAAAACTTGATGATAGAGCCTAGCCTGTCAGGAGATGGGGAGAGGGGAGATGGGGAGAAGGAAGATACAAAGCACGTGCAGGGCCTGGATTTCTAGGGTTTAAGATTTAACTGCCAGGACTGACTTTGGGAGAGAGAAATAAAACCAGGCCAGTTACCTGAGGAATGCAGTAGAGCAGGAGTGATGCTTTGGGGCTGTTGCAGTACATGGCTAAAACCTATCCAGCAACCATCCCAACAGCTCCCACTGGCTGCGTGCAGAAGCAACAATTCTGTTGCTGCACTGGTGTCCTCCATGTGCTGGTTGCTCACTCCACAGAGTCTAAAGGGAGCTGAGTGAATCCATCTCACCCAACTGTGAATAAAGTCAAAATATCCACACACAACTCCTGCAACAAGGTCCACCCTGTGTTTGGTATTGCCATGGTTGTCCAGTTCTGCAAAGCTCTGAGCAGCCCGTGCATCTCACAGGAGCTTGGGCAGTTCCTGGCGCGGTGGGCCTTCACACAGAACAAGCACAAATTTTCGCTCATCATCTTTATCAGAAATAAGATTATTTAGGCCTATCTTCCCTCCTATCCACCATCAGAGCTATTTGTTCCTGAGCTCTAAAAATGGAGAAGTCATTATTGTAAAGATGGTACTTTTCATGGTATGTATGAGTTCCTACTTACAGAAAATAAGTACCTATTTAACTAAGAGCTTTATAATAGATCAAGCAGTGCACAGAGTATAAAAAAAGTGAAAGCCACAATACAAAGCAACTAGTTTAGTGGTAGGATTGGGCATGAAAATAGTTGTCTGCTTGGTATCTTTAATATTAATTTATTCAGGACCCTCATCTCTGGATAAACACAAATTAAAAATTTAAAGCCCTTGTAAAGCAATGTATGAAACTAAAGCAACACAGAGAAATTTTGAGAAGCAAATAAAACTGCCATTGTAAACTACAAAGGCACTGCAGAACCAGGACAGAGGGGAAGGAAACTGGGGAAAAAAAACCAACCTAAAAACCCAACCCAACTGCAACATGAAAGGAAGAGAGGAGATGGCAGTGGTGGCAGCAGCAAGAAGGGGCATGAAAAACCATCACTGTAAAAAATAAGTTTGTAACATCACCGCAGCAGGTGCAAAAGGAAATATTTGAATCAGCAATTTTGAAAATGTAACTTGAACCGCCTGGTGGGTGACACTTTCTGTTTGCACCATGCAAATGGCTCCTGCTGCAGGGCTCCTGTACCTGGCCCTTGGGAACAGTCCCCAAGGTTGCATTAGGTTCAGAGCTGAGAGCTGCAAAGTGTTGACTGCTGTCATCAAACTGTAAGCAAGTGAAATACTCTGTAAACCAGTGTGCTTTTCAAGGCCAGCAAGAGCCAAAAAGGTGCCCATTTCAATAAATCAATGATATTCTGTAAATGTTCTGTGCAATAATAACATTGGGCAATACTAAATGGCATCTCTGGTACATGGAGGAGGTGGTCAGAGAGAGCGGCAGGTCCCCACCACAGGACTGCCCTGCTGAGCTACATCACCTGCTCACATGGGGCAGGACAGGTTTGGGCAAAGGCCCTGGGGGCTGCAGGCTGCTGGCAGGGGCCAGGGGCTGAGCTGGTGGCGGCAGCACAGCAGCCAGGCTTGGCCTGGCATGGAGTACCCCACCATCCTTAGTGTCCCTACTCTCATCCAGCTGCCCGGTGAGGTCGGGAATTGCTATTCCTCCCACTTTCCAGGTGAGGGGTGGAGGTGCATCTGCTCTGGATCACATACAATGATGCATTTAATACCCCATTGCATGTTTAGGTGCTTGAATTCCCATTTCAATCAAGAAGGTACAGCCTTTTCTGATGTGAGACAGCATCAACAATGTGTGGCCAAGTGCTTCCCTGAGTCCCAGTCTGGTCCATAAGCAACTGGACTGTCCTTAAACCAACCAAAACTGTGACTGGGGATCAACAGAAGTTGGCCTTGCTAGGATAGATCAGCAACTTTGGTCTCCAAAGGATGGGAATGGGAGAAAACAACGTCCCCCTTCTGGGCTTTGTGGGCAGAACTGGCCTCCAAAAGGAGAGGTTTTGGGTTTAGACCACCACAATTCACTGCCCACAAAAGCTGACTTGCAAGAGCTGCACTGAAGGCAAGTGGCATGCTTTTAACTATCACCAGGGATGTCTTCTGGTCCCAAGCACAATCATCAGCCTGCAAACAGTCATTGTTTCTAGCTTTTATCTGGAGACAGTGCTAGGCAAAGTAACACGCTCAGTTTCTTTAGTCAAGAAGAGACTGCATAGCTCAGATAGTTGAGGAAAGGCTAACTCTAATAAATATATAATACACAAGGGGTTATCTAAGCAGCCAGTAAAGATACAGAATCTTTTTCTAATGTACTGAAGTTATGCTCATTCAGTATGTGGCATCAAAAGAAATACAGATTTTCTGACAGTTTTTTATTTCGCACTGTTAATAAAACGCATCCCCTTCTTAAAGCAGCATCTCACACAACTCTAATCCTTCCCAATTTATCTCTGACCGAGCTTGCAGGCAACAACTCAAGGCCCTAGCCTTGTACCATACATGTCACAAACAAGTTTTTGATTCAAAATAATCAGATATGGGGATCAGATTTTGAAATTACATACGTTTTGTGCATAGCCTGCATTCCCTTTCTCTTTTTTTATCTGAACTGCCCATCCCATCTCCTACGCACCCTCATGTTTAAAATTGCATGGGGATGGTTTCTATTTTAATAGAGGCATTCATGGTAATGGAGCGGAGTGAGGCTGCTGAGATTATTTTTACCTGAGCTCTGATTGCAGCGTCCTTCTTAATCCACTTTATCACTGTTTCATACACCAACTCCTCTGCTTTGGTGTTCAGGCTGTCATTGGACATGTAGGAAATGAAGTCGTCTTTTGAGATATTAAGGATCTCTTCTTGGTTTGCCACCTCTGGGAAAATTTGCAGGGCATACGCTTTGGCCATGTTGTACAGTTCAGTGCACTGCATGGCTTCAGCCATGGCTAATATTCCTAAGCAGTTGCTAGCAGTCAGCTGTTTTTCTAAAAGGAGAAAAAACCCAAAAAACAAAGCAAGTGAGAATTATTAAAAGCAAGATTCACATTTTTACCGGAATAATGAAAAATGTAAGTGCCATGGACAAATCTCCAACCCTAATTAATTTCAGGGAGTTAATTAGAAGCAGCACCCTGGGTTACTGCAGGACTGAGGTTTAAAGTACAAGAATCGAAGTCTGTCTAACAACTGAACTGAGAATGGGGTGAGAAATGCACTTTCTGAGTCTGCTTTTCATGTAAGCCTTCACTAGGCACTGGGGAAACCTCCTGACATAATAGTAGTACCTGGGGCTTCCCAAGGGACAGGAATCCAGCCAGGAGACTGCTGCTTTTTCTACCACCTATGATGTTGCTTTAAAAAACAGCAAAGATGTTAACTCCAGTGCAGACACTTAAGAATAAATGCAAACAGCACTAAGGACATTTCCGAGGATGCTGTAGTCGGTTTATGGTAATTTTTGCCCTGTTCAGCTACAAAGCTACTTCAAATAAAAAGAAATCCTCCCTCCCTCTTTTTTTTTTTTTTTTTTTCCAAAGGAACTTTGTTGCTGCTGAGTGTGATGACATCCCTTATGCAAAACACTGATTATACTAACGCCTTCTGTTAAATGTTGTGTAGTGGGTTTCAAAGAAAATCATGCACAGAGGAGGCAGCATTATCTCCTACCCAGCAAACAGAAGTAACGGCACAGTGTGTAGCTTTGCGTTAAAAGTGTGCTACACCATACGTTTGACCGTACTTTTTTCCTTTTCAGCTATTCTGAAGAAAAACCCACCGATTTCAGACATTTCTAAGAGGAACTCTCAGATTCTTATCAGCTTTTGTTAACCAAACCACCACTAATAGGCGAAATATATTCTTTTAAGATAAAGGGCCATGAAAAAAACAAAGTAAGAGAGAGACAGACTGCAATAGATCACAAAAGCATCAGTACCAGCGGCAGGCTTCTGCGCTGTATATCACATTTGGGCACTGTCATATCCTAGTGCACTATTTCAGAGCACTGGACAGGAATGTGTGATAGACCCACATCTCTTCAAACAAAACTCCCATCAGATTGCTTCAGCTGGAAATGATGGGGAAAGCTACACCTAGCTTCTGCCTTCATCAAATTTTTAAACCTGCACACTATCTTTATACAGCTTTTATTAAAACAGGATTATGTCCTCTTTTTTCTTTTAACCTGGTCTGAAATTAGGAGTTTTTATGGATTTTTTTTTTTTTCCCTTAACTCGTCTTATTTTCTTTTACAGATCTAGCAATCTTGAAACCAGGTTATCTCATTTTGCATCAGTTGATTGTACTGACTCCAAGGAGCCCATTTCCTTAACCAGACTGGAGCAGTGGCACTGTTAGCTGTCAGCAGGCTGCATACTTATAGTTGTGAAACATAAACTTCTCAAAATTTCTTATTTTCAAAAAAAACCCAAAACCCAAACAAACCAAAAACATCTTCCAGGTTCCTTGGTTCTGTCTGTTGGTACAGTTTCATGTATACATACAGCTGGGGGTAAAATAATCATCTAACAGAGCCCAAAACTCTCATCACCACTTGGCAAACTCTCAAGTCAAAGATGAATCTGATAGAGCTTCACCTTACCCTCACAGGGTTGATAATAATGGTAATAATCAAGTTCGACTCATTAAGCAGCTGTTTACTAGCACATGATGGAAAAGTCTTGCAAGAATGACCCTTCACCTTCAAGGGACTGGGTCTGCCTCTATCAGGAGAGATTCCTGTACCATCCACAGCTAAGCCTGTGGCATGGGGCAGAAAAAGCACTGGTCATGATTGGTTTCTGGACTGGGTTTTCTACCTCTAACAATGCTGACTGACTGATGTAGCCTGGTACACTAGTTTCCAAGCAGCTCCATGTTGTTCCTTAGAGCTTCACCCCCTCTTCCCCGAGAAACCGCCTAGTGGCAGACCCAAATGATTTTATCTCTGTCTGATTCAGCAAGTAAGGCCATTTAGGGAGAAGTCCCAGGGAGATGCAGACTAGGCTATGTCCAGGAGGCTGGTGACACACTTCCTTGCACTTCATCCCTTCTGATGCGATGAGCACCACAGCAAGGTGGGCACTGTGATGTCCTTTTAAGATGAGGGCTGGCATGTGAACTAGAGGCATTCATTGCAGGTGAGCAAGACAGGCTGGGGCAACAGCTACAGGAGGTACAGAAAATCCATCCTGTGAACAGAAAAAACACACCCTCCATTTTTCATCTTTGATTCAAAATCTGGGGCTGAGATTGACCTCTCTTGACTCCAGCTGCCTATGCTGCAACTGAGGAATCACATCAGGATTCCTGTACTCTCATAAACAATTCCAAGAAGCAATCTTGGAATATTTTGGATAACGACTCCAGGATGAGCAGAATCATGCTCTATCAATGCCTGCTACTCTTCACCGACTATAAAGGGAGCCTACATGACTACTTATATGCTGTATAATATATGCTATAGAATATATATAGCCCCTCCCAAGTGACTGCAATCCAGGGGCACTTCTGGATGCCAATATGACAAAGACTGCTAAGGACCAGTTCTGCTCCATCTGTTCCTGAGCCATTTTCCTTTGGATGCTGACATGTTTATAATAATTGCTGGTTTTGCCAGAACGACACTGGGCTTGTAACAACCCATTTTGTGGAGTCTCACCTTGAGTTCATTCTGAACATGACTGCTGCCTGTGAAGCTATTCCCAACGCTCGGGACAGTTTGTAACAGAATTATGAGTGGACTTTAAGGACAACAGATGTAATCTAGCAGGTTCTCAATGGTTTCAGCCAGAGCTGGATAGCATATTTGTTTCTATGTATGTCACAATATTGCAGATCAGCAGCCGGTGTTCTCTACTTGTGTTAGAGGTGATTTTGCAGGAGGATGCTGTGCTGAGTCATCATGAAATAATCAGCCAGGCAGACTGCTAAGACTGCATTTCTGGGAGTGGGACAACTTGAGATAAAGTTAAGAGATAGAGGGTACATAGGAAAGACTACTCAGTGAGATTGTGCTAACAGTACAATGGAAGCTCAGTGGTGGATGTAAGCCCTCTGTGTGCATTAAGTACTCTATTTTCACTTAGATATGCTTTGTACATGATGACTTGGATATCACTAAAATTAGCATAAAATGTGCATTTCCTCATGATACTTTGTGTACATTCTGATGGGGATCTTATTCCTCAGGTACTCCTAGCGTCAAAAGCATGTGAAGATAGGAGATAGGTGGAAGACTTCTGGATATACATGCATCATCCAAAAGGTATCACTTTCCCTGTGACAATGTTCCTTATTTCTTCTATCTCCAGATATGGCTGATACTTCAGTTTCTCCAGTGCTTGGCAGTGTGGTTCTCCAGCTGGCTCAAAGTTCATTACCTTGAACAAAAAATTACCCATAATACTTCCTCTCAAATTCATAAGGACCATAAAGGCATCTTCTTTCCTTAGGTGCTTATGCCTAGTTATGCAGGTCTCATCACTGGTTCGCCGTTCAGTTTTTCTCATAGCTCCCTCTTGTAGTTTTTGCAGACTTTGTCTTTGTGTCCTTTGCCTAGGAGACTAAGAAAATTATGAGTTCCAGCTCTTTCTTATTCTGCTCTGTGAATCTAACAGGTTCCACCAACTTCTTTAGACTTAAGGAAGAACATTTTTTATTTCATCAGCAGCAGGCTGAAGTACAAGCTCAGAATTCGTTCACTCCTGTGACGGGGATGCCTGCATCATGGGTCCAAACCATGATACAGGTGAATCACCTCAAATCCGATTTAAGACATCACTGTGATGATAGCATAAAACAAACATGAAAGAAAAAAAAGAAAAAAAACCCTTGTCTTCAGTCATATGAAGGAGGAATGGAGGAAATACCTATGATGTCCTGACCAGTTTGCAAACATTTGCCCAGTTATCATATGGTGCCTGCATGAACTTGTCAGCATCATTGCATCAGTCAGCATAAAGCTGTTGTCATTTCTCATGGTCTAGACAAAAGCTGAGGAGACAGCATGTGGGGGAGAGAGAGAATGTGGCTATAATTAGCTTGGTGAAGCTGGTTAAGAAATCTCCTGTTGAAATGAAAGAATTTTCCTGACACATTTTGCAGCATCTTTCCACCAGAAAGTGCAAGCAGATTTGGGATGGCTCTGCCCAACACTGCTGAGAGGCCCAGGATACAGACACGAGGGCTGCCTGGACATCAACCAGTTAGGACCTGGCTGGAGCTCCACAGCTAAAAAAGGATGTCCTGCCTTTCCTCTGAGACGGTGCTGTGCTATGCTGAACAGACCTATTAATTTGGAGCTTTTACTTCTTTGGGCGTCTCTGGACTTCCCTCTCCTTCTCTCACTAATTAGACACGGCCACTGATGGGAAAGAATCACTGATTATACTGGTGAATCCTCCAGAAATGCTGGAAAAATCCCTGATTTTTACCATATTTTTACTTTGTGGGGAGTAGCAGGGGCTGCGATAAAAAGAAAAATACACAGCTACAGAGAAGACAAAATGCCTTTCCCTAAACTTTTTAGACAGCAAATGCTCCGCTATCTCTGTATAACAATCCAGTCACAGCTATAAATAAAAATAAGCAATTACACTCCATGAATTCTCCAAATGAGACTCCCCATATATCACTGAACTTATAACCAACTCTACTATTTCATACCATCACATGGTTCACTGAATTCAAATATTAACTATCGGAAAAGAGAAATCTCACATTGATTTAGGGAAACAAATGTATTTTGCTTTTGTGGCTGAATCTTTAGAGATAGCACAAATTAAACACATCTCCTGCTCCTGGAAAGGTTGCAAGATCTAATCACTTTTAAAAGGTGGTGAAGGGAAGCTGGGGGAAACGAATGCCGGAGACAGAGCCCTCATTCAAGTTGCACAGCCACCACGTGGGACTGCAAAGCATAAATTTCATTTTACCATTACCCATCTATTTGTGAACAGACTTTTAAACAAATGACTTATAAAAAGTCGGGAAGAAGAGAATGTAGTGCCACAGGTTCTTTACTTATGCCTGCATTGTACCAGCCTAGTCAAGCCACTCGTCTTGCCAGCAGCCCAGCTTAGCAATGAAGATTAACACAGTAGTAAACTAGAATCATTTGAGGTTGGTGTTTGTTTGTTTGTTTGTTTGTTTTACTGAGTGCAACTTTTTTTAAACTCACATCTTCCACATTCTGCAATTGTAGATGTCAATTTTAAATGTGAACTGCCCAAGAAGAACCTACAGTTCATTTGGGTTCCAGAGTGAATGACAACTCCCATACCAAGCTAGGAGTCAAGGGAGCCCAAGAAGAAACTAGATGTCAAAAAAAAAGATATTTGAAACTTGGACATGGGAAGTAAGTCATATTAGATCAAGCTCACACTTTTGTATTAATAAAAATGTGTTAAAATTGTAAATTATTACTGTCTCATTAATTGATATTGTAGCCATGTTAGTGAAGGAGTGGCATGTGATACAGGCAGGAATTTGAACCAACATGTGTTTCAGTTCAGCTCCAGTTCTGGCTTCTCTTCTGCCATGACAGAAGTGGGGCTGGCTGGCTCCAGTTCAGACCAGTAAAGCTTAGCTATCTGAGCCAGAAACCTTGCACTGTTTTGAAATAGTCTGTGCTGAAAAATTTATAGAAAATGAAAGGAGCAGGATGACATGGTGCTGCAGGCAAGAAGAACGAGCTTCTTGTGGCCATGAGAGGATGGGCAGAGGCACTGGTGATGATGATGCTCTGTACAACCTCACTGGAACAAACGCTCTCCATGCAGACAGGGCACACTACTTACCAGGGTGGGCACAGCAACCTTTCATTCCCACATAGACATTAGAACATAGACATTTGACCATAGCTCCACAAAATAACAAACCCTGTGAACATTCAATCTGGAGTAGTTCAACCAGATCTTGTTTGCACCAACACTGGACATGTCAAGGATTTTCTCACAGATGCAAGAAATCTGCAGATTCTGACTCCTCTGTGGGAGTCCACCTCCAACTCTTCCAGTGCTTGACCAAGCTGGCCTGGTGTAGCACCTGACATTTTCTGTCATGGTTATAACTAATCTGTGTGTTACAGCCTGGTATCTGTGCAGAGATCAGCCTCTGGGAAACAAAATGTCGTCTTCATACCAAGTATGAAACCAGGCTCAACAAAATTGCTTATCCAAGATGTGAACGCAGCTGCCACTCAAACAACAGGCTACACTAATCTACATAATTTTCCACTGGCCACCGTGTCAGTGTTTTAAATTCAAATCTCAACCCAAATAAATGATGCTTTTTTATTATATTTAATCTTGGGTTTCTTAAATATCTTTTAATAGTTGTTAAGTTGTTAAGAAAGGCTTACAAACCTTAAACCCTCACTAGATGGAGTGATTCTTACCTAGAAATGAAACGCAGACTTTACAGAAAGTATGAAACTGGAACTTGCTGGCAGCTTCCAGTAGGGTTTTTGCATTGGCTGAATCTATGATCAAAGAACCTGTATAAACAAACTCCAGGAGTAACTCCAGGACATCCGCAGTGAGGTTGGACATGGCCAGTTCCAGCTTCTCCCCGCTTCTGCTACTGTCTCGTGGTGACCTGGTAACAGCAGACAACTCAATTACGGACATTACACCATCCCCATTTTGTTGGCATTCATTGATTAGTGAGGGCTAGAAAATCGCTTTGCACCTCATTATATTTCTCCATTACTTTTGTTTACGGAACTGAAGAATATGAATTTTAAAATAACTCAACTTAAAAACTTTACTGGATCTGAAAGAGAAGAGTCTTAAAGCAAGTCTTATGAAAAATCTGTTTATTGCTACACTGCATTTTCATGCAAAAACAGTTGCGAAAGGAAAGGAAAGGAAAGGAAAGGAAAGGGAAAAGGGAAAAGGGAAAAGGGAAAAGGGAAAAGGGAAAAGGGAAGGGAAAGGAAGGAAAGGGAAAAAGGAAAAGGGAAAAGGGAAAAGGGAAAAGGGAAGGGAAGGGAAGGGACGGGAAGGGAAGGGAAGGGAAGGGAAAAGGGAAAAGGGAAGAACAAAAGCAAAACCGACACCAATTCAGGACAATATTTACTCAAAGCAAGACAGCTGTAAAGATCAGGTAAAATACTGTACGGGCTCAGGGAAACGATGTTGGACATTTGTGCTTAATTTCAAATGTAATTAGATTTTTTTTTCCAAATAATTTCATTAAAAAAACAAGGATAGACCTTTCAGACATATTGAAGAAGCCTGGTTCACCTCTGTGATAAAAGATGACTTGGCAGAGGCTGTTTAAACAATTCACATGAGGAGAAGGGCTGCTTAGGCTAAGTACAAAAAAGGCAATCAGCAGCTCCAGGTGCACTCTGATATCTGCATCTGGGAAATTAAAAAAATCAAGAGGCTGATAATATGGAATTAGATATCACTTCCTGGAGCAGAAGCAGATTTAGCAGGAGTGTTAAGAAAGTCTTCATCCTCTCCTGTCCAAGTCACATCTCATGGGATGAGGGCTGCCATGCAGCTGCACAGCTCCTACATCCACATGTATGGTTGCATTGTGCCATCAAAACACAATAATGCTTTATGGCAATGGCAAAATGCCTCCTATTTTATATTTAAAAACCAATACTTACACACGAGCAAAGACATTGCTTTCTACAGCTAATTAAACAGGAATTCTGGTGTTAGAAATCAAAGTATTCTCAAGACAAGAACCCCCAGCAGGCCTTGGAAAATTCCCTCTTCTAACAGTCTTAACAATGTTTGGAAGATACTGTTCCAATGAAGAAATCTTGTCAGAGGTTAAATAGGTCTCATCACTAAATTATTGATATGTGAATACAGAGTCTGTAATGGATTATTGGATGCAACTTCTTAATTTTGCCAAAAGACTACATTTACCATATGAGTAGGCAAGGAGCAGGTTACCTAGGAAGTGTGTATATAATCAAAGACTTAGCAAGAGCCAACCAAACCTAAAATAATATCTGTCTCATATTAGTGTTAATGCAATTGTGGTATCCAAACACCCATTAAAATAGCCATTTATTTGGGAAAGTGTTATATAATGCCTACATAATAAAAACATGAATTAATCTCCTAATGATAGGAGTGCTCAGGAATTCACATGAAAATAAATGGGAGAATGGGTGTCCCTGCTTGTTTTGACAGTGTTAAGTGCACTCTCCATCTATATTAGCAACAGAAATATCTCTGAATGCTTTTAGAGAAATGCTTACTCATAGCAGCTATCAGTAAGCTAATAACCTCTTTCCCATTCATTCATGGTGTTTCACAGGTGATCACTATACTGTTATTGCATTAATAAGGACTGAAGAGAGCAGCCACTCAGGATTCACATCCTAGCAATGACAAAATACTAAAACCACATCTAAGCCAGCCATTTCTCGGAGTTCCTTTGCAGTGCTGCATTCTCCTCCATTTATCCAATAACTGAGTAATCCAATGGTTCCTTTTCACCTCAGAAGCATTCAAATCCCTTGTTGGTCAGAAAAATCTGAAAGGATATCTCTCTCCACCCAAAAGAAACCAGTAAGGATATATACCTTCCTTGCCCTGTGGAAAATGTATCTTCTTGAATTAATTCTGAAAACGTAATCAGGTAAGAGACTGACTCTTAAGTTTTAGAGCTTAGACAGGTGAAAGTATTCCTGTCTCAGATAAAAGTTTTGTTGTGCAAGTGAAATAGATTTAAGAAATCTGAGAGGCAGACCCAAAGAGACTCTTACGGTTAAATCACTCTCTTGGAAAAGATACATTCAAATACTCATAAAGTGAGGGGAAGGGTGAAAAAGAACTGGACTCATATCATCTGCATCCACAGTGAATGCTCTACCCAGCCTGTTTTTGCTGTGCTGTATGCAGAACACACTCTGCTCAGTGTGCAGTAAATAATTGCTGGGTCAGATTGTGCAGAAATGCTAAACGAGGTTCCTAGATTATGACTCCTGGTGAGTACCAGTATAACAGAAACATTGATCTACTCCCCACTCTCAAGAACTGATCGGGTTTGGAAATTTTAATGCAGAAATAGAAGACTTTCAGCACTTCGGGGAACATTATGACAACTATAACTTACAGTGTGGCTATGTGCTTAGGATCTGAATTTGAGACTAGTCTGGCAGAGAAATTAGAAAAGCCCCAATTATTTGTAGCTGTAGCTTTTGACATACTGAGCTGGATTTTTCTACATACACGCATAAATAAATAAATGACCACAAGCCCTCAGGTGTCACCCTTTCACTCATAGCTAGTAGGTGACCTTCTGCTAGAGATGTAAATGGCCCAAATGCAACCGCTGCAAGTTTTTTTTCAAAAACTGAGCACATCCCCGTCAGAGTAAAAGACACTGTATGAAGAGCTTCAATAAAATAGTTGCTAATAGAAGTTAAAACAACAGTGAGAGTTAAGCTCAATATTGACTTAATGAAAGCAACAATTTCAGTATTGGCAAGCTAATAATGAAACTACCAGCAACTGAGATGTATTCAGCTAAAGGAGAACCACCACCACAACAAAATAAACCAAGCAAACATATAAAACCAAAAATGCATTCATCTTTGCCATAAAAGGTTTGCATCAAAAAGAGTAAATTTTGGACAGACCTGCTGCCACATAGGTTGGATTGCAGTTACCTATATACACTTGTCTGCATGCCTCTAGAAAGACAGCACATTTTATTACAGCACCATGTCCTAAAAGAAATTCTTTCAGAAAAATAGAATCTACCAATTTGTTTAGTAGTCTGCCCTGAGCAGGTAAATTCAGGCTTTTGTACAGAACTGTGAAATATCTAACATGAAGAACAAATACCATACAGCATAACCTGACAATGTTTGTTTGTTTGCTTTCTGGACTGAAGTACATACATTTATTGTGGCTGATCATTTCTGCTGATATATAATTTTCAGTGTATACAGAAACTGCAGATATTCAGGCCATATAGAAATGCAAACTGATATTTGTGAAGCATACTATTTTTCCTGATTGATTTCTCATGCTGGTTTTCAGTGTACAGATCAAGGCTCACGATTTTTGCACCCAACTTTGACTATCACATTAACTGAAGGGCTGCATTATTAGCATAATGGTGAGGCTACATAGTGAAGCAACAAAGACCTTAAGAAGACTTATAAACTCCATTTGTGTAGTACCTGTAGGTTCTTCTTGATTTTCCAGAAAAATCTTTTATAAGAAGACAATGCAGAACTTACTTATCAGCATCATTTAACTAGCTCAACCTTCAAAGCAGTTCAGTGCAAGAGACACCAAGCTTCTGGAATGATTCTGAAATCAACAGGACCCAGTTTGCACAAGTAGCAGTTCTAAGGTTAAAAAATCTCTTCTCCAATTAAACTGAATTCCTATGAAACAATGAAAGGCACCAAATCAAAAAGCAACTTCTAAACAGGTTACAGAAAAAAAATTTCATGTATGCAGCCACTCATACTGTCGAACTCATACTGGTTCTTAAAACTTCTGAGTTTTAAGTTCTTGGTTTTAAGAACTCATACTGGTTCTTAAAACAGCTTTGACTTGTGCCAACTGGGACAGTCCTACACAGTGCCCAAGCAGCATTCACTGAACAGTCTGGGCAAGGGACTGCCCCTGCCAGGTTAGATGCATGAAGCCTCTGAGTGAAGGGAGAAAACTATGTGCAATTTGCCACCACAGACTGGTTCTTTTTTTGCTTACTAACTGTATTGGATCTGGCTGAGATGGAGTTAGCTGTCCCCACAGCAGACCCCATAGTACTGTGCTTTGTATTGGTAGGTAGAAAGGTGTTGAAAACACACCAGGGGTTTGGCTACTGCTAGGCAGGGCTCATACAGCACCAAGGTTGTTCCCACTCTCACCAGTAGCCTGGGGTGGGCAAGATCTTGGGAGAGGACATAGCCAGGACAGCTGACCCAAACCAACAAAAAGAATTTTCCATACCATATGATGTCTACTCAGCAATAATGCTAAAAGAAAGAAGGAGGAAGCAGAGGGGCATTGGCTATTTACAACATTTGTCTTCTGAGGCAATCGCCAGGCGTATTGAAGCCCTGCAATGTGGGAAGTGGCCAGACATCACCTGCTGGTGGAAAGTAGAGAAGAGCATCTTTTGTTTTCTCTTGCCTCTGCACACGGCCTTTGGTTTTGCTTTATTAAACTGCCTTTATCTTGACTCACAAGGTTTTTTCATCTCATTTT
>JAVJGJ010000059.1:36576392-36587729 GCA_035590215.1 Microhierax caerulescens | reverse complement strand
GAAAGGAAAGGAAAGGAAAGGAAAGGAAAGGAAAGGAAAGGAAAGGAAAGGAAAGGAAAGGAAAGGAAAGGAAAGGGAAATGAATGAGCCAATATTAATGAAAATGAGTAATGGGATTAGCTTTCAAAGGGAAACAATACATTTTAACATCTTGGTTAACATCTGATCTTCTGTGCATAATATAACTGTTACGGAAAAAACACTCTCCAATTTCAAGAGAAAAGGTCATCTACTTTTTCAGGAATCTAGCACTGGAATAATTTTAAATGTCATGTGCATTTAAGGATACATTTAAAGACCTTTTCATAAAAAATAACAATAATAAATATTATTTTTTGTTTAGCTTGAATTTCTCAGTATGCTATACTAAAGTATAGATATGACAGATATGATATGCATATACAGATGTCATATAAAATATACGTACATATATGCTTATTCGAAAAATCTATTGTTCCCTTTTAGGCACTAAAAAAAGGAAGCCCTTCATGGCAATTGCTTTGAAAACTGAATACAAGACAAGCTAGACAGACAAAATGGTTAGAGCAGAGAAGGGAGAGGGGGGAAAACAACAACCAGCTCTGCCACAGGAAGCCAGCAGCCATCCTCTAGGAGTTTCATGACTGTGGCCTACGGTTTTTCCTGCATGAAGTGCTGAACAATTTGGGGATCACAGTATTTCCTGCATTTGAAGTGTGGATTAGTGCTTGTGAAATTATTGGACAAAAAGAAAATTATACTGAATTAAAGTAAGGGCCCAGTTCTTAATGCATGGTTGGCTGATGTGTCTGCAACACTAAAGACAGGTTACACCTGAAAGACAAAAGTGATGATAAATTTGGTAACATCAAGGAGGGGAGGGGAAATCTGTGGGAGTAAGAAAATAAACTCTTTTAATGGTTAGGACCATCCAACACCTTCTCAAAGAAACATGAACTTCTCCTAGTCACTGGACAGTCAACGTCTGCTTGCTCCAATTCTGCTAGAGTACTTGCAAAAGCCATTGCATGATTGACACAAAACGGGCATACGATGCTGCGTGACTTAACACGGACTGGCCAAAGCATCACTATCCACAGGCAATGCCAGCTTTAAGCATGAGCAAGAGCACTACCAACCTCTTGGATTCACAAAGCTGCCTAGAAAGGTGATGGTCAGACCTCTGCTATCATAATGGAGGAAACATAAGCAACACACAAGGTTCAGTTTTCTTCCCTCATGCCCCTCCGCCCACCCCCCTCCTCCGCCCCCAATAACTCCTAAAATCATTTGGGGAAATGCTTACAATTTGCAGTGGATGCTTTGTCACTGGTCTTCCATTGGCTAGCCTTGTTCAAGTCAAGAGCACAGCTTTAATTCATACAAATCTTTGCAGGATCAAAGCCTGAAAGAGGTTTAATTTTTCTACTGGAAGTATTTAGATGGTGTCCATTACCACAACGGAGGAGCAGCTAGCAGTCCTTCATTTCATAGGCTTCTCTAAGGTAGTAAACAATGGTTACTCCCATTCACAAAAGGAAACCAAGGCACAAGGAGACACACACTACTAAACCCCATTTTTAAATCTAAATATTAGCTTAGCCCTTTGCATGGGAATACAGGTGGGTTAGAACCTATTCCACAAGCAGATGGGTAAGAATGTACTACCTCTACATCCACAGATGTGTACGCTACCCTGAGTCCTTATGCTTTATCACAGCACAATATTCTTTCTGAACTCTTGCATATGGATTCAATTTTGCACTTGAGGCAATGAACACACTCAAGTGTCAAAACAGAAGAGCTGCCATTTCCTAGATCTTCAAGAGGTTGTCAGAAAATGTGCTGTTTTGTTTTTTTTCCTCCTCACACTCACATACCAATAACACGCCTCACATCTGATTTATCTCCAGTTGTGCTCACATCTAGTGCTGCACCCTGGGCTCTCAAAATGCCTCTTGGTACCGATGTAATTCTTGCTGAATTGTTTCCAGAAGTGGTTTGTACCTGACAGCTAGTTCATATTCACGTGGGCTGGTTAATAATGACATTGCCTAGAATTTAAGTGAGGTTTGGAGGTACCCAGCAAACAACAGAATCAGGCTCTTTGCACCGTGGGAAGCTCCACCGTAAGCAATTATTTATTTAATGCCACTAATTGCACTGTGCTGGCCATGGCTGCAAGAATGACTATGTGTGACCCACTGGGAATTGCACGCTCTCACCCAGTGCAGAGACCAGGAGGCACAAAGGAAAGGGATGACGTGACACCAATGTCAGCATAGACACATACCCGTGTTAGCAACAACTGCAAGCTGCTATTTTTCAGAATAATTAAGTAATAATCTCTTTAACTTTGTAATACACCAAGCAATAAACTGCTGCTGCAATTGATTAAACGCCAAAGAAAAGCTAAGGTGTTTAATCAATCACTAGAGCCACTTACGGCAAGTATAACACAAAGCTACAGAGATTATTGATATTACACAATGAGCCAGAAATGGGAAAGAAAATTATCCCTGTTCCTTTCTCTGTGATACCCTGAATGTATTGTGCTGTTTCCCTTGTGCTTTCTAAGCAGCGAGTGCTCTGGCTCCACGTTTAGCTGGATCAAAAACTGAGCGCAGGCTTGGTTCAGCCTGCACAGGGAAATCACAGCTACACTGGTTTCCACGCTGGGGATCTGGCTTGGTATGGGCTGAAGGATGGACCGGGAATTGGTTGAAGCAGGTCCTAATGGATCAAACCCGAGTGTTTGAAGGAAGAGAAGAAAATAATGTGGGGAAACAGACTGATGTGACTGAAGTGGGAAATTCCATAAATTTCTTTTTGAAATGATGTCAGTGAATCAGATTGTGGCATCCGCCCCTGAGCCTGACTGAAGCTTTCTGTGTTCCTTGCTTTCACAAGTATTAGAATACCAATATGCTCTGTGCAGTTATACTTCATCAATTTGGGATGCAGCCTTCTCTCAGCTACTCTAGAGGAACTGCAATGAAGTGGCTAAAGCCGTATTACAAGAATAGAATTTCGTCCTATAAATGCATAAGCAGTGGATTGGGCAAAATCTGTACAAATGTATACAGCTGTGCCCCAAATAGCTCATCCTGTATCACATCAGGAGGAGTTTTGTCAGCAGCATTGGTAGATGCAAACATTTCTAAGTCTGCTACCAGAAAAACACTGACTTGCCTTAGCTGGGAAAAGACATAGCTCTACCTGCATGATACACTGCTGCTCCCCCTCTCCTGGCAGAGACGGGGAGAATTTTGGGGATGGAGAGCCTGCCTGCTTCGTGTTTCAGTCTCACTTGAAGCCAGGCAATGTATGCTTATCGTCTGTGGACATCATTAAATGTGGCACATTCTGCTATTTGCCCTGTGAACTCTAAAGTTTAAACAGAATGATGTCATTTTATTGGCCTTGTAATCATTGCTCATATTATAAAGGTCACACATTTCACATTGTGGCAGAAAATCAATAGCTCTCCCAACAGCCTCTGGGGGAAAAAGTTTTGCTTCTGAAGAATAATATATAATAAACAATTTTAGTCCTTACTTTATCATGGCTGTAATCTTGGAGAATAGCTACTGTAAAAATCTGGCAAAGGCTGATATATAAACTCATTAAAATTGGGAAGTGATTTAGAACAGGACTTTTAAAAAGATTTATCTTGAGCTAAACAGCAAAGAGGTTTGTTTAGGTCTACATTTAAACAAGCTCCAAGAGCTCTTTAACAGCTTAATTTTATGGTAGCTGTTGGGGAATTCTTTCAGATTTACAAATCATCTATTTCTCCAGCAAGGTGATAGACCTGAGCAATGTGCAAGCAGAACTGAGCCTGCAGATAAGCAGGAAGCATAGATACAGTCTGAATGGGTAAGGGGGGAGTTATTGAAAAGTATTTTGTATTGTCTAGAATAATTAGGTCTAACAAAATAAAGCCAAGGCCTTTGAACATACTCTGGCTACTTACCCTTCAACTTAATTACTTAAACTAGAGAAGACAAAGGCACAGAGAATCTTTTAAGGCAAAAGATGGCTCGACTATGCTCACAAATCACAAATCGAAATTGGTGTCCCTTTCTGTTAACTTATAAAAAAAAGCTAAAACGTTTAAATACTGATAGCAGGAAAAATAACCCTAAAACCTCATCTGCAAGATTTATGAGTGGAACTGAAAAAAGTAGAGAACTTCACATTTTTGGTATTCATTTGTCCTTGAAAATAATTTCCAAACATGTAATACACACAGACAAGAATCAGCACCAGTGTTTTCATGCTTAATAGCGCCGCAACCGAATTTTCTGCATCTTGAGTTATAAATATATGTATATCTATGCATTCTCCCTGCATTATTCGTATCAACATGTTTAAGTAACAGAAATTCTGTGTGATTCAGTTCAAAACATTTAATAGTGAGATGCCTTGATTTGCAAAGCCGCATTTGGATTCTGGCTAAAGTAGCTGTGTAAGTGAAACACCGCTAGCGCATCAATTTGTCAATTTATGGACAGTGCTACCGCCTCTAATTCAGGCTTCCCTCATGCTTTGAATATGCTGCCTTTAACCGGCTTGCAACGTTGTTTTGACTGACTAATGGTTTGGCTACAGCCTCACTCAATTTTAGATCAAATACGAAAAGCTACCTATATCCGGTACAGATGCCAGCCAACTCTCTGTTTACAAGCTATAGTCACAAAGTCAAAACAAATTCTGGATGTTCAAAATGGAGCCATCTGCACGGAATAAACATGAAAAATGTGAAAGATTTTATGTAAATGTACATTACTGCCTAGAAACAGTTGGTTCAGCTTCCTCCCTGGCTGCCTAGTTGGGAACAGGAGGACTGACAGAGTTTGTGACACCTATTTACACTCGAAGCCATATGACTCACTGTGCTATAGACTCAAAGGTATGACACATATTTAAGCTTTGTGCTCCAAAAGGGCACTTAACTAAATGATTATCTTTTAAAAGAAAGACACATTCAGAATTATTATTTGTGATCTTTTTCCCAGACACGTGGGACTTGGTGTGCATCTTTTTCTTTCTGCCTCTCCAAGGTCCATCACTTCTGCTTGTGAACAGAGCCTACCAGCATTACCTGCTTCTCCCAACAGAGACCATGGCAAAGAGCTAGCTCCATAATATAGCCTCCGCGTTTTTCATATTACACTCAGAATTTATTTTTAAGAAACAGGAAAACACTAAGCAGTATAATAATAAAAAAATTAAAAAAATGCTATCTTTGACTCTATTACTCAGGATCTCATACAACTCAGGAATCTGAACATCCTTTACTAAAAGCACATGTTTGAGCTAGCAGGAGGCTACAAGACCGCTGGCATGCAGGTAGAAGTTCTAGCTCCATCCTGGACTGAGGCATCTGAAACCCATATTTTGGGGTTGGTTGCTCCCTGCATGGAGCAACGCAACAGCCTGTCCCACAGCCAGCTGCCTGCTGGTCTCTTCACCTCACACCCTCCCAGGATCTGCCCCATCAGCTCAACATGCTGATCTTGCTGGCTTGCTTTCATAATTAGGAACATGAATGTTTACCCTACAGTAATTGTGTTCCCATTCCACCAGGGCAAAATATTTGCTACCAGGATAGATAGGACACACACAAAAATTCAAATTAAATTGCTTTGTTTGCTGGACAGTGTTTTGGTCTCCAGAAAACAGGAAATCCAAGATATTTGTGTAAGATGAAGCACTTAAAATGAAGAGAAGTTACTTCCTTTTCTCCCTGTCAAATTATTTTGATTACCAAAGAAAGGACTCCAGGCTGGGAGAGGCACCTTCTCATGAGGCTTAGGAGTCTGTTAGCTACGTGCTCGTTAGAAACTCCCGTTCAAGTCTATACAGCTTAGACTGAACATCTTGTTTACTGTGGAACATAATCCTTAAAGCATTGAAACTCCAGGCAAAGGAGAGAGTGCAATGTTGCTGCATCTTAACTGTCTGCTATTTGACTTTTCATCATCTTCAGAGTTATTAATGGTTCAAAACCCACATGTCTATTTATCTTGGGAGAAGCAACAAAGGAACTTCATTATATTATAGCCAACCTTCAGCTATGAATAGAAAAGACACGGCACTCTACATGGAAAGTCTATTTCGTACCAAAGGGCTTGATCTATCATAATTACACGCTCATGAGATATAAAAGCATAGCTGCCCAAACAGACCAATGTACATTTCTGCGACACATGCACCAAGATGCATGTGCATACTGAGGTAACAGGTTATTTACTGAGTTATTCAAGTTTATGCAGCTGCAAGGTAATCAATCATGCAAATGATGACAGGAAGGGACATATATAGAGCAACATCATTGCAATATGTATGTCATAAGGCACTAAATGTTCTATTAAATAGGATTTTTTTTAAAAAATGAATTACACCCTAACATCGCTTCTCCTTTGGAATTATTTTATCAGCTCAAAATGTATTAACTTGCAAATCTCTGCCTTTGTTATACTATCTTGTAGATAAATATTATCTTTGAGCCTCAGCCACTACCCATCTGTCTCATGAGACAAGAAAACATATACTGTAATGGTGCTATTGTATGATTACAATAAATAACTAGTAAAATCACAAGATTAAATAAATTACATTGTTTAAACACAGGGCTGCAAATTTGTCATCAAAATTTACCTGACCAACAAATCCATTTGTTCACTTTTTACCAGGCTGTTGATACAAATAATGTTCCTTGTTCCAGGCAAACAAAATTTGGCAAGACTAGTGTAACTTATTAGGGTCAAACACTGCCAGTTTGCACCTGCTCTATCAGAAGAAAATCAGGAAAATTAATGGCTGTGAGCTTGGGCATGCACTAGCAGCTCCTGCTAATTCACCATCACAGAAATGATCATTACAAACCAAGACGAGCAATGGGATTAACAGCAAATGCTTTTGTTCATGGACAACATGGCTAGAATAAAATAAACAGAAGAGCTGTGTCTCTTATATACCCTTAATGCTATTCACTGACGGAACACAATCTAATTGCTCGGTCAAGACTATTTCTAAAGGCACGGGATCAGCGGCAGCCTGTAACGCTATAGTGTCGGAGATCACAGTTGGAGGCACAAATCTGCCTCCCTGCTGAGATTTAAGAAAGAAGATGACGAGTTTGAAGATGCTGGCTTAAACGACTAGCGAGTGAATGAAGCAGTGAATAGCGAGTGCCCTTGGAGGAACAGCTTTTCATGACCCAGACTTCTGCCAGGGACTGAGAATAAATTGAATCTCACAAGGTGCTAGTGGAGAAGTTAAAAAAAATGGGCCAAGTTATTAACAGCATGGGATCTAACTTGTTTGCAAGTATCTCTGGCAGGCTAATTCAGCAAATATGTGGCAAAATAGCATGGGGTGAGAGCTACTGTTTGTTAACGGTAAACAAACGATGCAAGCCGGTTTTGGTGGATTATATGGGAAAGAAGATTAAAAATAAAATGACAGAATAAAAAATTTATGCTCATCAAACTTAAAGTTCACCCCCTTAACCAACTCCTATCTGATTTGTTTTAATGATATTTATTACACCATCAAAAACCAGCTTAGCAGAGAGCTGGCATTATGCAGCTAATAAATCTGTTTCTTAGGAATGTAGTGAAATTTATACAAGTAATTATCTAGGTAAGTCTATCCCAGGTTCTTTCTCATCATTGCAATGTCTAGAGGGAAAAAAATAATAAAATAATGATAACCACAATTATTATTTATTACTACTGCTATGATTATGGTAGTGCCCGAAGATCCCAATCAGCATTTCAGTAATTAGAATTAATTCTGTCAAGCACTAGTTCTTTCTTATTCAGCTACAGGGTGTTGCTAGTGCTTTTCTACGGTCTATGCAGAGCCAGCCTGTGCTCTGGACGCCAATGAAAGGGAAATATTGCATTACCTATGGCCACAGTATATACAGGTAAGGGCAAGTAGCTCTTCTCATCAATCCCTGCCCACACCGCCACTCAGAACTGCTTGGTGTATTGCAGTCAATGAAGCTTAGTGCTATGCAAGCAAAAAGAGGGGATCGTGCCCTGATATGATCATAACCTGGTCATATTAATTCAAATTTGTTATCCCAATCTGGCAGCGGCTAATCCTTGATGATTTAAATGAAAGGAAGCGAACTGCTGATCCCTGGAGCTACCTGCGAGCACGCTGATTTGATTACCCTTGGTTTAGGGCAAGACTGGCTTTTGGAAGTAGCCCCAAAACGACAGCTTTCAATAACATGACTCCAGTTTCTATGCCGTGGAAGTTTTTTTCATTGTCTTTGATCCATTTAGCTTCAACTGCACCTCGTTAGATAACTGTTCCCTTTCACCCCTAAATTTCAACAGTCAAGCCTCGATGGGGCTGTGAGTTGTAAGTAAATATAGGTAGGTCACCGGCACCGGCATCTTATGAGTGGTTGCATGACAGCCGCATGGCTTGCAGATAGGTCTAGCCAGAGCAAGAGGTGATTAGTCTGTCATTCCTTGGATAAGATTTGCAGGATTTATAGTTGTGTCTAAAAATTATGTGAGCGAGAAGCCCAAACTACAGTAAATAGAGATGCTGTCAATGAGGGAGACGAGCGAGAGGTTAAGTGATTCTGCTTGATGCCTCTGCAAGCTGCAGCCATTATGAGGCAGAAGCTTAATTTCTGTGCTGTACCTCGAGGTTTGGAAAGGAGCCTTTCTGTCCTCCTTGCCATGGTTTCTCTTCTGAGCAGGGCACATCGATCTCTCCCTCCTTTCAGAGCAGCATCCAATCCCAGCCACTCACCATCCTAATCCAGCCACGCTCGCCAGGCTGGAAATAGCCAGGCTGCAACGCCTGCTACAGGGTTTGTGGCAGTTCCTTTGCCTGGCAGCCCAGCACCACCACTGAATATTTGTAAGCTGCAATTCATTTATGTAGAAGACCATACATTTTTGCTTGATGAAAACATGTTTTCCAAGGCCTGGCAGCTGCAAAATTTGAAACCCAGCAGGCAGCTCTGACAGGCGGGTGGGCGGGCGGCTGCTCGGCCAGGCAGAGCAAGCAAAGTGCGCTCGCGGAAAGGGGCCACCAAAAGCAGAAAGCTGTTTCCTGGGCCAAGATTTTGTGCCCAACGCAGAGCAATTATCAGTCCCTCATTTAAGAGAAAAATGTCATCCATAGCATAATTTGCACCTGCACCCTGGCAGTAAAAAGTGAAGAGTATTTTATGTTCCCATGCAACCTCCCATTCTCATAGACTTCTTTAAATGGGTTAACAGAAACCACTGGTGCTGCCTAGTCACAATATACCTCTCCTGGCACCTGAAACATACATCATATTTTTAACTCCATTTTCCTCTGTTTTTTAAAAAAATATGTTTTAATTTGTTTCAACAGTCATTCTGTTCACCTATGGAGCTGAAGCATGCAGATGTGGAAATGCTGCCTACTCCTCTCCCAGAGTAAAAGAGCAAGGCTCTTAATAAGCAGGAAAACACGAAGGGGTCACTAAGAGTAGATTTTTCTTTCATCTGCTATTTCTCATTTTGGGCTTTTTACAACGTAAACATAAACCAGACAGTCTGTTTTCCAGACACCTAAATGCTTTTGCAGTTTTGTCAGACTGTTTCAGATGGATAGTGGCAGGTTTCTCTGTCTTGCATCCAAATGCTGCCTTTCCACACAATGGTGTAAAATGCAGAATGACATCTCTGTCTTCAGTGTAGGTGTAAAGCAAGAGGAATTGGGTCCTCTCATCCTAAATACTTTACTTCTCCCGCCCTCCTGCCCTGCCTTCAAGCCCTCAGAGAGTATATACAATGATTTTTTTTTTTTTTTTTTTTTTTTTTTTGCGGGGGGAGGGAGAGATAAAATATCTGAACACTTGCAAAAAGAGGCAAGGTATTGTGGAAAAGCAATTTGGCCATGAAGTCACTAACTCTGCTCCTAAAGAAAAGAAGGATGAACATAGCGTTGCCAGATTACACTGCATCAAAAATGCTCGCTTCTTGTAACCGAATCTCTTTGTGTATGTGACTTACTGCTCTGTGCTAGTGGAATCAGACAGTCAGAATGACTTCAAGATTAGAAAGAACCATTAAAATAAAATCTTGAAAAGATACAGCTTGTAGGACAGGATCTGTATATCTTTAGTAACCGACCACAAAGAAATAAAACTAAAGTCTGCTTATAAAAGCCAGCATTTTGGCCAAGAAGAGACTTTTATATCAAGTGCTTCCTATTAATAATGTCATATTTGGTAGAGATTCCAGCACTTTGGGTTGGGTTAAGAAAAAGAAAGCAGCAAATTAAAATGTTCCGGTGAAACTTTCTTTGTTACGGAAATACCAGACATTCCATTTATCCAGCAACTGTATTTGTCTATCCCAAATACAGCTGGAAAAAAAATTATGCCTCTTCATGGGATTTTCCATTCCTTCCTTCCTTCCAGAACACACACATCTTCTACCATTTCTTCTAGGGGAGATACAAAGACACATTCCTCTCCTCCCCCAAACCAAGAATGGTTTAAATAAGGAAATTTGTGCTTTGTGAGAGGGGCATTTTGGAGATTTTTTTTTTTTTTTTAAATGGATCCTCATGTATTTCTTTCTTTCTGTGTACATATATAAGTATACGTATGTGACATTTAGACAAACATTAGCTTCCAGAAGGAATCATTCATGTACTTTTAGCCAACTACGATTCAGGCTGGGTGACTGGACTTTCTGGGCAATGAAAAATGAGCATTTCCAGAAGGCAGTTCATGTTATTTACCATAAGGTGGGTTGAACCACCCACCCTACAGATATTCCAGTGCTCCCCCATGACTGCAGGGGAAGCCTAGATAACCAGCTAAGGCTGGATCCCTGAAGGAAGCGATGTAACAGCCATAATAAGCAAACCATCTCACCTCTCTTTTAATAGTAAAGAGGGATGGCCTCCTCCTCCACCTCGTATCTTAAGACTTTTATGGTGAGAAGACTTGCCTCCTGGAGAGGCCTTCCCTCCCTCCGCAGACTATAGCCATAGTCTAGAAGGTGAGGTTAGAGTAAAACTGCCTTAGATGCCAACACCTCAATGTTGGTTGACTAACAGCGAGAGACAAGCACCTCTCATTGCTCCAGAGGGATCTCCTACCCGCCTGCACATTGGTACCTGAATTAGAAGAGGCTCCTTCTGGAAGCCTTCAAGGTGTTTCTCTTCCTTGCCTGTACCATAAATTAGGCCCTCGCTTTGGGAAGGCTGATCTCTTAAGTACCTAAAATATAGGTGCAAATCAGAGGGCAGTGCACTCAAAACACATAAGATGGCATTTAGGGAACACAACCCTATTATGGCTGCTATTATCACCCATTTTTTCCCTGAAGT
>JAVJGJ010000059.1:36549877-36569336 GCA_035590215.1 Microhierax caerulescens | reverse complement strand
AGGAGAGGAGAGGAGAGGAGAGGAGAGGAGAGGAGAGGAGAGGAGAGGAGAGGAGAGGAGAGGAGAGGAGAGGAGGAAACAGTTGCACTCTGAATAGGCTGAGGGTTTTTGGAGGTGAGCTCAGGGTAAGCAGGGCAGTAGAAAACATCCTTGAACTCGTGACTATGGCCAAGTTTGCTGACTAACAAGACACAAAGTCCAGCCATTGCATCTATAGATGTGCTCTCTGTGCTGTCTCCAGTACTGTGAGAGCTGGTTTGAGCATCTGAGTGCCCAAATGGCTCCCCCAGGTAACGGGATGATTACCTGGACTTTACTGAGCACCGTTTAATTACAGAGTCCTGCAGTTCCTGGGCACAGTTTCTATCTACATTCTTTACACACTTCAGTGTGCTTTATGCTGCATGCATTCATTAAGGGATGCAAACCAGAAAACACAGGTCTGGAGCAGTGGTGTGATTTGGCTTATAAAAAACCAGAAATCAGAAAAAGCCTTAATCAGAAACTGAAGCTCCTCTTTTTCCTATGGACATTTGGAGGCCGTATTTCTCTCCTTGTCCTGGTGACTTGTTATAGTGCTCTCCACAGAGAGATGACTGTGAACAGTCCTGTATTTTTTGTAGCTCAGCTTCTGAACTAAAAAAGAGAAGAGGCAGGTGGAGAGGAGAAGGAAGTCAGGAGACTGCATTGATTCATCGATCTTCCTCGCTGAGGCTCCTTTGTATTACTAAATAACTAGCAGGCATTAGTATTGGACACAAAGTTATATCAGAACGGGCCCTTATTCTCAGAGTATTTGTAATGCTCACACTGTGCTTAGCCAGGCATTAATGATTTATGAGGACTCAGGATGAGCTGCAAAACAAATTTTTTCACCAGGTAATAATGCCTGCCGATGAGTTGTAAAAGGAGAGGCAACACAGTGCAGTCCTAGCAGTGAAAAATGATCGCAGCTGTCTCCTGCTAGTCCCTCTTCTGGGGTCCTCCTAATTTTCAGCATTTCCTCCAACAAACGGAATTTCCTGAAACCTTCAGAAAGGGGTGTGCTGGGAATTTCCTACTGGTTATTTATTCCTCTGTTTCCTTTGTTCTTATAAGGAGTATTTTCTTTGTTGGCTTTTTTTCCTCATTTGATTTTTTTAAAAAAAGAGATCCAGGTAAAAATGAAGTGCAAGGACAGTTAAGGTGCAAGGGTTCAGCAGGATGGGCATGATGTTCCCTCTCCTCAGTGAATCACAGCAAATGCTCTCACATCCATAGTGCAAGGGATTTTCCTTCCTACCCCAGGTGCATGCATGCATTGGGATTGCAGAAACCAAGCCCGTCCTTTCTGTCTTCTTCATCACTACTGATGCTAAATCATTCTCAGTCAAAGACTGGCTGAATGTTCTCTTTATAAAGAAGTACACAGTAGACATCCCCATATTCTTCCATAATTACACGAGCCATGTCATGGTTGAACCTAAAGGGGACTTGACCTGAAACCTGCAACTGAACATCTCTATGGAGCTCGTGAAAGGAAGCGCTTTCTGTCTTGCCATTATCAGCTTTCATATCATTGCCTGAGGGCATTTAAACATAATTATATTGAGAGTCCCAGAGACAATATGGGCCAGAAAGTGTAAAGTGACTTTCCTTAGGTCAGGAACCGAACCAGGAAGGACTCAGAAGCTTTGATTCTTGGTCCCCAGCTCCACCCTCACACTACATTTTCTCCCTCTTAATTAACGGACAAATTACAAATCAAACTGAAGAGCCCACAAACCTTGGATGAAATGTAGGACCAAGAAAAACTGTATAATGGTGTTGATCAAGTAAAGGGAACAGAAATTATGCAGTGAAACTTTTTTAAAATTACTCCTGATCAGAAATAAAAATGAACAAGGAACTTATTCCCCAAGTTTATTTAGTCCATATTTAGCGCAGTGGAGACTGGATACTCAAAGATCCTCTCTTCTGCACATTCCTGTGGCACAATGGAAACTCTTGGGTTTCCTTCTACTTTTAATGAACTCTTCACTTAAATTCTATTAGGTAAGGCTTTAAAAGGGGGTAGCAAGATCTAAGATACAATGAGCCATGAAATATGGAAAACCACTTTTTACGGTGTTTTTTAAAAACTGCTTGGAAAAAACGACCTATTATAAAACTGCAAAGGGTAATTGATGAAACATCACTAACTTGTGAAGAAGAAGCAAGAGACCAGTGCTCACCCAGACAGCCTCATGCTTTCATGACTGGGACAGAAAATGTGGGAAAGCCAAGAAAAGTTACCAGAAGGAAAATCCAATTACCTCTTTGCCTTAGTAAGGAAATTAATTCCCAAGGTTATGCTCTAGTTATGGAAAATACTCATTTTAACCATTAAGTGCCAGCACTGTCCACATTTGCTCATTTTGATCGACAGTGGTAGAGTGCGTGTAGCTACAAGAAATTAAATTGTGAAGCAAAAGACCTAGCAGTCAGATAGGAGTTATGAGTGACAGGAAAGTGTGTACCATGGTGAACCCATCCTATTGATCCACACAGGAACTCACGATTTTTCACCAATTTTGACAACTCTTTCTCCTCACCACAATGCCCACAGACACACAGAGAACCCCAAAGCCTGGAGAGTGCCACAATAAAGTGCTCCGTTTACCCTCATGCTGTTGATACGTAGCTTGAATCAGCTGCACAAAGAGATGACAACTAAATACCTAGTTGTCTCAACAGGCCAGTCTGATGAAGTTAAGCAGACACACTTGGCGTTGCAGTGGCTGATGCTGTTCACCACTCCCGCTCGAACTGTGCAGTAGCAAGGCTGGTGACGGCTTGGGGTGGAAATGCTGGCTGTATGGTATTGGTGTGTCCATCCCTTCTCTCCCAGTCTGTATTAATTATGGCTTCCATGGGACACCGTCCTGCTCCACAGGCATCTGAAAATGCGTGACTGCTTGCGGCCATCTCCTGAATATAATGCTTTCATAAGCCCTTAAGCCAGATAAAATGAACTGAGAAAAGCTCAATACTGACTACGGGAGCACTACGAAGCTGTGCCCTACTGCGTCTGTGTTACCCAGCTACGCACCCTAGTGAAGATGGAGCATATGCTGATGGAGAGGTATCACTGCTGGCACAGCTACAACACCCTCTGAACAAAAGGCAACAGGAGTCATCTTCTGCTGGGTTTTGTCAGCACAGCAATGTGAAACGCAAGGTGTGAAGTTGTCATACTCCAAGCTGATACAGCTATGGCAGTAGGATTTTGTAGTACAGACCAACCTGTCTAGATCTTAGTCTTGTTGACACTGTTATACACCTGTACTGCTAAAGAAAACAGTAACAGATGCTGGAGAGTGGGAAAATATTTTTAAATCCCATACTGAACAACACATATGTGGCTGTATATGATAATTCTACTCAAAGAATCATTGGCAATGAGATGCCCCATTGCGCTAAATAATTTTTCACTGCTCATATAGACAAATTCTTCTCACCTTATTACGATGAGAAAGGGTCAACAAAGTCAGCTGTGGTAATTACTCACTTGAGGAAGACAACTACAACTCTATGTGTAAATGAAGCCTTTCTAAAGATATTTAGATATTTCTAAATTATTTCTAAAGATATTTCTAAAGATATTTCTAAAGATATTGAGTTCCTTAAGAACTCAAGGAAGTCACCGTATCATGTTTTGAAACCAATTTTCAGGCTATTATCATCACTAGAACTGACATCAGGAGGCACATCAAGGATGCCTTCACACATTACAGAGTTGATATTTTCCTATATTAGGCTGTAGAACTATTTCAGCATATTTTCTGACTATATGTAGAGATGAATTACACCCTTAATATCTAGAAAATCTACTTTAAATGCAACTTTGGAGAGATTCTGGTATCACAGTTATGCATAAAAATAACAAAGGGAGTTCAGGGGTTAGAATGCCTTTGCTGCTTTGATTTATAAAGTAAAGTCTTCCACAGTATCCAAGCCTGCTAATTTATAATCATACAGGGCTACAAATGCACAGTGAGCATATGTGACTGGCTTTGAAAATGAACTGCATTAAAAATTACATGTATGATTGTAAAGAATGAGAAAAAATATGGAGACAATCTGATCTCTTTCGTTTCCAACACAGACTTGTCCACGTAAGGACATGCAGTAAGACCCAAGGATCCAGTGTAAAAATGCCCACTGAGATTTTGAGATAAAGATGCAGCTTCCTGTATCAGGATCTGCTGTGGGGTTTTTTGAGGATTAACCCTAGATTAAATATAAAGTTGGCTGCAGCCTGTTCTATATTGGCCAAGGCAAACAAACCCCAGGGGATCCTAGCAAACTGCCAGCCTGGCCCCTGTTCCATATATAACATGCCACTATTTCAGTTAGCACTGTAACTTGATTTCCAGGCAGACAATAATTTTCTCTGGAGACAAAATGAGAGAGAGACAGGCAGAAGAAGAAGGGCGGGGGGGGGTGGGGGGTGGGGAAGTCTGTGAGCGCTGGAAACACAGAATAGCCCAGATTCAAAGGAAAATTTAATTCTGATTGTTTTATTTACCAGCAAGCAGCCCTGAATATCAATACACACTTAAGGGAAGGCTAAAATATTTATTACTACGTGATCTGGGATGGATTCAGTATTACCCTAATTGCTTGTAGCAGAAGACTAGCAGATAGCTTTTAGACCTTTTTGATCTCTTTATGTAGTGCAAGGCATTAGCTAAACGTTTCCTAGTTTTGAAGGCTTTGAACAAGAAGCACCCATCTGTGAAACCAATAGTGTAATCAACAGGCTCCCCGACATGTCAGCAATAGCCAAACGCTGGCCAGTTTTGGTGGTGTAAGAACAAAAGCTGCGAATTTGTATTAACAGCAATCAGTCACACATGCGTGCACACGTACAGCCGGCAAACAAAATGCTTCTTTTCCAGAGTGAGAAAATAAGAAAAGACAGGTTTCTGAAAATAAATCAGTGATGCACCCAGGACAAATTGCACATATTAGAGTTTTAAAAAAAAAAAAAAAAAGAAGATAGTAACTATAAGGTGTAACACCTGAGAATCAAAGACATCAAAGCACTTAACATACATTAATTAGCAAGGAGGGGGGGATTCCCCTGCCCCTTGTAAACAAAGGCAGTGCTGCCCAGTTTCAACAGGAGCAGGACTTAGTATGTAAGTGTAATCAACACAGTCCTTTGAAATAAATCCATCTTTACTGACCAGTGGTAATGCACTATTTTCTAGCATTCATATGCTGCAGTATGATGCCTAATGAAAACAAATAAAACCAACTCCAATCATTGGCACTGAAATCTCACCCTTTCAGAAGATGTTATGTATCATTTATAAACAATAAGGTACTACATCCAATTATTTAGGCCTTTATACTCAGTGGACGGCTTAGTACCAGGCATATGATGTGCACTGGGTTGAATGCATGTGACAGCATCTCTTGGTGCAGTGGACATCTCATGTGATAGAGAACTGTTATTTTGGTACACACTGTGTCTCCACAATGAGTCTCAGTAATTCGTTGTATTTTCAGAACAGACAAGTGTAATCAAACATTGCAAAATAAAAAAAATGAAAACGCAGTCAGTCAGCTCTAGGTCCTCCCTTGGAGAAGTCTGCAACGTAACAGCTCTGCTTCAGCAACTGGTTCCCTGCTCTGTAGCTTCAGCGTGTGTTGGTGGCTTCACTTATGTCTACTCACAATCACAGAAGTAATTACAGTAGTTGAATACAAGGCTGTTACCTTACCTAAGAATCATAAGTGACTACAGGTTTGGGAAAAAATGGTAAATGAGCTATTTTTTGTGCCCCGTGAGCTTTAGGAACATGGTATCACATGCAGAAAAAGCCATAATTTGTGTCCATTTCCTTTGAACATCTCCCTACTTATAACATTTTCAGATCTCTAGATTGTACCTGTCCTAAAGATGTGAAAGACCTTATAATTGATCTTTTTTCCCCCTCTTTATAAGCACTGTAAAGTTTTTAGAGTGTAACAGTGTTGTAGATGTTTAGGAAATGTTTTGTAAAATGCGCTCCTCACTTCTGCCTAATTAATGTTTCTCCTTAACAAGGGGTATCTCCTAATCAAGGGTAAACCTTGATTTTTAGATCTTTATTTTAAATAAACTTTTTGCAAGGTATTGTTAATATTAAGTATCTTTGTATACATCCTAGCAAAGTCATTTCCTAGTATCCATGTTGCGTGAACAGTGAGTTTGTACAGTATGGCAAGAGAATACGAGCTGTGACTGGCTGATAATGTAAGAAACCATTTAACTGCAGATGTTGTTTATATTCATAGAGGAACAAGTTATCAGGAAGCGTTTAAGTAGCTGCCTTACCAAACTCAAATAAAAAAAAAAAAGAAAAGAAAAGACACTTTTAAGAAGTCTGTTGAGATTAAAGGACAAAGATTTATTTAATGACTATTAAAATTTATGGGCTCTCTAAGAATTAAGCAAGCTTATAAAGACTATTTTGAGAGCTGAATGGCTTTCACATAATGAAGATGGTTGATAAGACTTGGTTAAAACGTTTCAAATACAAACGAAAACAAAGGAACACCTCAGAAAAACACAGTGATTAAATCAAAATTTCAGCTGTGAAGGCAATATACAAATTTCACAATAATTTCATAATCTGAAAATGCTACTAAGACCAACCCGCAAAGGTGCTGAACCTATGAAAGGCTGACAACAGGCAATTTTGAATCTAGACAAGCATGAAAGAAGCATGTTTTTCTCCTTCTGTGTAGTTATGGAAACAGAGAGATATAAACCCCCTCCTAACCGAACAAGGGCTTTTTTCCTCTCTGCTCCCATCCGCAACTTTACAGCTGTCACCACAAGTCATCCCGCTCGCTCATGCAAGCCAGCAGGCAGCAAGCAGGCATCTAAGGCGAGGCGAGAACAAAAGAGGCTGCAATACAGCTTCAGTTCAAATGACAGCCTCACCAGGGCTCCAGCTTGCACTGGGAAGACAAAGTTGTAAAGTTTTATGAAAGAATTGAAGTAAATTTTTTTTCTAGAGGTCTTAGCGGGAAACCAAAGATCTATTTTAATTTAAGATACTAGCAGCTTCTCTTGCTAATGACTGAAATATCCAGACCAATAGCTCCCCAACAGTAGTTTGCAGGATGACAGGGGTCCATAAAGCCACTTGCACTCTTCTGAAAAGACATGTACAGAGTAAAACATCAACTGTTCCCAGTTTTAAATCTAAGCATTAAAGATCGTGAAATGTAAGAAACATCGAGGGCTGATGGGTATCTTTGAAAAATGCAGATCTGGAGAGGGGACATGCTACAGCTTTAGGTAAACTGGAAATAACAGGATCTAATTTAATAACCTAGGGTGCCAATTTTAAAATGGAAATACATGTCCATCCATAAACTACCTTACTGATCTGTCACACACTAAAAAAGGGTTTACTACTAATTTGGAGAAGAGGGCTTCCTCTGAGGTCCTCTCAAACAGCAGATGCTTTCTTGCAGCCTTAAATTCAGTCATGAGATCTCCAAAAAGCAACATACAGAACTGGAAATTAAATAACCGCCTTTTATTGTCTGTGGTCTTTTTAATTTTTATTTTGCATTCTTCAGGAACAAAACAGGTGGTGACTATTAACTTTGTTTTCAGTGATATTTTGCCCTATGACACAGAGCAGAACCTGGTGTCTCTTAACTAGTGTAAGCTGTGTGTCTGAACAGGTTTCAGGAGAGATAATTATTATAATTTCGTTTATTATTTCTCATTTTTCTAGACCTTAATTTTCATATATCATATACATATTTATGAAAATTGCGGTACTTTTCATTAACTATATGGTATTAGCAGTTCATATGTACAAATGAACAACCCTGGGAACAAACTCATTAAAAATCTATGGCTAAACTTCAAAGGCTTCAGGATTTCACCTCTCGTGTACTTGCCCTCTCCCCGCTCTGGCAGCAGAAGGCTAACATGTATTTAAAAAGAACAAATATCTACCTGTGCAAAAGCTGCCCTTTACGTTTCACAGGAAATGTCAATATTTCAAAAGTTGGTTTTGTCTTCCCAAGTATCTGTGACCCTTTCTGTGGACTGAAGATTTCACACACAGGCTTTTAAAAATGAAAAATGTTCTCAAATTCTCTTTTTTTTTCATTTGTAGGTACATTTTAAAGTTGTTTAATAAAATGTCATTAATAGTGACAATATGGCACAACTGTCACGTCTCACTGTGCTGACGTCTTTAGGTTAGTTTGGAATCTTTTTTCTGGGTCATTATTTTTAATTAATACAACGAATTAGTAATTTTTTCTTCAAAATGTCAAACTGTTTTAATCATAACACAAATATGAAACATTGACCTAGAAAATAGGATGTTTCTCTGGTACTAAATAGCAACAACATAATTAAAAGCATGACATTCTAAAATGAAAATAGAGTATCTGACCATTTTACGTCTTAATGAACTATCATATATACTTGCTATTTAAATTTTATTAAACTGGATAACAAATATAAAGCGTATTTTGAAACATCATCTCTCATAACGAATTCGGGAAATATATACCTTGATAATGATGGTTAAATGACTCCTAATTAGTGTGATTTGGAAAAAAACTCTGATTGAAATGGTGTCTTACAGCAAAAAATAGTTTCAAGGACAATCTATTTCTGTGAAGACTCTGTCAATACTACATCAGGAGGCAGCTATTTACCTATAATCAGAGCTTGCTTTGACTCAAGTTACAGCTGTGCAGTAACTAGTTGAGGTAAACCGATACAAAGCCCTGTTCGGTGACACTAAGTGATTACCAGTTCGAATCAACACACCAGTTTAACTGAGAACAGAATTTGGTTCCACTGCTGCACTGTAAAATAAATACAGTTATACAGACACATGCTTGCAGTACTATCAAAGGAGCACTGTTTCTCGATTTCCTGACACTTTTAAATGTTAATTTTCTAGTCAGCTTAACTTATGTCTTGGGTTTTGTTTAGTTTTCCTTTTTTCCTTTAACTGTTACATCTTTATTCTTCAACTCCCTCTTGCATACTTGTGATTTTCTCCTAGCGGTATTTTTTAAAGGTAGTAATATATCACTGAAGAATGCGATTAAGATAATTCGGTGCATTCCTAAGGACATTAAATTGCTAGACTGAAGTGTAATTTGGGTAGGCTGCAACTTTTTTTGAAAAATACATAATGCTATAAGCGCAAAATAAAACTGAAGATGGATTGGCAGCTCTGGGGTCCTTATCTGCAACAACAAGAAAAGAAATCCCAAAACTTTAGATTAAAATTTTCAAAATGCCCAAGTAACTTTGGAGCCTAGGACTTAACAGCTCTTGAAAATGTAACTTATCTATAATTTATCATAAAGAAAACCAATGATTATTCCTGAAATAATAGGGTCAAACTGGTTTTGACTAATCTAAGTAATGTCAAAGGTCAAAAAGATAAAGCTAGAAGGGAAGTACCTACTCTGTAAAACAGCCATTCATCAGAGCTTTAAATCTCTCCTTGTTCTGCAGGGAATAGTCTGCAATGACAACTTCATATAAAAGTAAGACATCCCCTTTTGTAGGGGACTATACCATTCTTGTCTTAATCACAGAAATTTTGCATCATTTTAACACCAGTCATTAATACTGTTTTAAGTCAAAGAAGTCAGAGTTCAGAACAGAAGGTTGAGAACTCAAGCTGTTCGCGTGTTTTTTTCCTCTGTACTTGATGGACCCAAAAAGTGGCCCAACCCAGTTCTTTCATGGCCTTTAATATTCAATCTATAAATGAGAAAAATGAACATGTCTTTAAAACCAGCTGTGGAGTATCAAATAGAGCTTCGAGAAGGGACAAAGACATTCAATAAATGACTTGGTTTAACACTACTTGAATAATCTTGTTCAAGTCCTTTTTTGAAAGCAAAAAGAGAATACGGTGGCTGCACACTCACATATTTGGTGGTGCACGGAAACAATGTCTTTCCTATGCTGAAAATTAGAGAGCCACAAAGATTTCCTGTATGTATTAACTTAAAAAAAACAGTTATACACTTTTTTTTGGTATGTAACAAGCCAGCTGCTGTGGATTTGTATGGAATCTACTGACAGGGCTGCTGATTATATTTTTGGGTTATTTTCTTTTTTTTTTCTTCTTGGAAGAAGAGGGCCAAGTAGACTTATAGGCAAAATTCAGAGCGAAGCTAGGAGTAAACCTAGTCAAAAGACATCTTGGAGCACAATAACTATAAAGTAACATTGCAAAGCAAGAAAATAATAAAATAAAATAAAAAAAAAAAGAAAAAGGAAGAACCTGGAGTTTTGAGGGACTACTGTGCCAAAAAACAGAAAATGGAAGATATGCTCTTGAGTGCAAAAGGTAGAGGTCAAGACCATAATGACAATCTGATACTCTTAACTGTGCAAAGCAGGGTTGTTTTAGGACTCTGCCAGTGGCAGAAATCAGCCTGCAGATGATCAAAGAGGTTGTTTTATGTTCTGAAAAACACCTAGCACCTCACATACACATACTAAAAATGATCCAGGAACATTAACAGCTGATATGCTGGAGTTAAATCCTCAAAGACCAGGCTAACTCTAAAATAATGCAAGTATAAAAGGTTTTAAAAAGTTACGCAACTTCCTCGGTGTCAGGTATGAAGAGAAACCTTCTACTATATTGGACCTTCCTCAAAGAGAGTATTTGCCTCCCATGGAAACAGAATTGTAACTATGCAGCTGTGGCAGATGTTAGTATATGAATATTTATACATCCAGAGGATATTTTGGTCTACCTCACCAGGCATGTTAATATTTGAATAGATTAATCAAAGCACTGAGTTCACAAAGCAAACTGCCCCCTCACCTCCTGATAGATGGATGTGGCTCATATTCTAAATGAAGTGATGCTCCTCATGTACTCAGCTCCTAAGCTCATGCCTGCATCACCTCATCAGGTACCTCCAGTCCACAAAAGAGAGTGCAGGGTAGCAGCACTGCGTTTCAAAAGGACCCAGGGCGTGACAGAAATAAAACAGTACAGTGGTGTGTGGGCATTGCTAGCTCAGGACCAAATGAAATCAGGCTGGTCTGATGGTGCTGTGCTTATGCTTATAGCTCATCCCTCTAGAAGGACTTCCAGCTGTCCCAGTGGCTCACAGGTGTAATTAGCCTGCACTTGGACCTGTGACAACAAAGCCCTCCTGGCACGTATAGTACGGTTTGCCCCATCAGCTTAAGTGTCCTTTAACTCAAACTGCTCTAAGTCACCCACCCAGCACCAAAAGTAAAGCACCATACGTCCCAAAGCACTGGCCATGATGGGTTGGTGGAAACTTCAGCAATAAACCTTAAATGCATTTTTTTTTCACGGAGCAATAGAAAATCTAGAGTTTGCATTAATAGCAGGAAGACAACAAAACTTTTTAAACCGGAACTGAACTAAGTTTTGTTTTTAGTGGGAGGAATCTAAATGGCATTAAAGCAAGAACAGAATTCAAACTGCTTTTCATGCCTTAAAACCAGCAAAGGAGAACAATGTACTGTACATGTATGTATTCATTTCTACTAGACAGGAAAGTAACACAGCTTTTGCCCCCTTATCACTTTCAAATTGAAGTACTTATTTTGTATATAACTTCACATATACTACATACATGCACTGGCATTACATACTATTAACTCAGTTTTATTCCCCAGTATTAACGGTATCCTATGTGGATGAATGTTTTTAATAAGAAGAATCACAACTGTCCTTGAGTGATGGAAAAATAACTATCTTTATTGTTTGTTTGTTTGTTTTTTTTAAATGAGAAGTGGGGCATTCTTGGAAAATCTACAAAATGTTTAAAGAAAACATCTGAGTGGGTTGCTTTTCTCAAGGCTGAGAAATGCTGGAAAGATCTTTGATGTGTCAGCTTTGACAGTTGTTTCAGTCCACCTCTGTTTGCATTGCAGCAGACGGCTGAGGATGCGATTGCTTCCTTTGCGCTCGCTGGTCCCTCAGGTAGAGGACAGGAGAGCACTCCTCAAAATACTGCTTATTAAAGTTGAATTGTGATAAACATACTTGCATACTTTTATACAGGGTACATATTTTGGGCTAAAATTAATCAAATATACATTTAGCTGTATAAAAAGCATTTAGCGTTAACTTTGCTATGCAGGCTCCTTCCATAGACAGACACAGGCACCTTGAGAGGGGAAGTCTTCTCGATTCCTTGGACATCTGTTTCAGCACAGCTGGGTTTCCCCTGGGATTGTCCATCTCTCTCTATTAAGCAGAAGGGAAGGCTAGCTGATTAGCTTTGATTAGCCATCCGCATTTTTCAACTCCTTTGATCCAGCTGGGTTGACTCTCATCCACTGAAAGGCAGAGATTGCTGAGGGCTGCCCGCATTGCTCCCAGTGGATGGGGAGCACCCGGGACCGGAGCCAGTGGCATGAAGGACACCATGCATATGCTGGCAGCTGATTAGGACTCCTGAGTCTGGGGAAAATCAGCACGTGAATTTTTCACTATTTGGGAAGTCACTGGGAGGAACTGAAGAGGCTTCTGAAGCCATAAAAGCTCTGAAAGCAAAAAAGTGACCTGAATGCAAAGAGGGAAAGGAGAATTCAAATAGAAAGAGAAGGAAGTTAGGGTTTACTTTTGACAACCAAGCTGTTGGTCCGGGCATAACTGAAGTGGAAAACTCTTTTATGACCCAAAAGGCTGGATGACTGCTTTTGAATAGCAGCTACATAAAAGCAAACCTTAATTGGGACTTTTTTGTTCCTGGCCTATTGTAGTGCAACTTTCATTACAATATTACCATTCAGAGCCGAGGAATATTTGCTATCCAAAATCACATTGAAGAAATAGAGCAATAATTTGTATATCCATTGAGACTAAGGAACCACAGCAGCGTATCAAAGAGAGGAGAAAGAGAGCTAGATATGCATAGGAGGCCGTTTATTTATTTAAAAGCATTCAGGAAAGGCTGTCTTCAATCTGAACTACTCCTGCCCAAAAATAATTATTTGAATGAGCACCAAATGAAGGGCAACTTAAGATTCTGATCTCCTTATGTGTTTATGTCACCCAACTGCTTGACGGCTTCACCATCCCCTTGCTGCTGGCTGATTTTCTTAGGAGCTGCTACTCAACCCCGGCTGCATCCTCCGCCGTGGTTGGGCTGTGATCCTCAATGCGCTGCTATCCCAGAGCCCCCAGCCCTGCTGGCACAACAGCCTTTCCCGTGACAGGGCATGGACAGGCATGGGGCAACCTCCGCCACCTCACGTGATGGTGAACTTGACAAACGATGTGCTCACTCTGGCTGTGGACGTCCAAATGTGTCCTCCATGATTTTGATCAGAGAAGAAGCGCAGCTCCGTTTGCTTCAGAAACCCCGCATACATGACTTGAAACATTAAGAGCCACAGCCAGGCTGGGACTTAGCACTCCAGCTTTACCCTGCAACCCAAATCTCCTGGCTGACAATGAAATGCTTCGTTGCTGCTCTGCCAGGACGCAATTTTCTTTCCACCCAGCAACAGGCACGAAGGTATTTGAAATCACACTGTAACCCTGACAGGCGCTTGGAAGCCTTTCAAGGCCAGCAGAAAGAAAAGACAGACAGGGAGTGAAAGAAAGACAGAAAGAGTATGCAAGGATGGGGAAACTACACTGAATTAGAGTTAATTAAACCCAAGCTTTGACAATGTTTAAATAACAGGATTTTACACCTAGCCCTGGAATGCCTGTACGAGCTGTCATTTAATTTAAAAGAGCACAATAGCTAAATGTCAGTCTCCAGGCAGATCTTTTGCATCTTTCTGATACTGTATTAAAAAGTTATTATAAAGCAGAAGTTCAGATTCTTTTGTCAGAGTTTGATAATAGCCTTCTCAAAGTTCACATTGCAAACACTAGTTATGGCACTTGTTCTTGTGAAACCGGGAAGAGAATTATCTTGGATAGTGCTAGGAAAACAAAAACCCCAAATCCTGAAATATCCCAAGCTAAGTCTCAGTCTAATCAGAAGATGAAAAAAGGAGAGTATTTTCCTAGCAAGACAAATCATCTAATAGTAAAATGCTCCTATAATAAAATCAGTTTATAAAAAAGATCAGAGGTCGTCGTCCCCTTTGTAAAACATTTGATCAAAACTTAGTGAATATTGTATTGCACAGTGCTAATACTTAGCAGTGCTATGCTCAGCTTTTCATTTTCAATGTGTTTTAAGAAGGATCTCATTAATTCTCCCATATCCTGTTCAGTGATGGTTGTGGATCTCTTTTCAACTGCAAGAAAACTTAGAAATGTTTTCTCAGCTTGAATTTATTTGAATTAGCATTTCTAATTGATTAGAAATGCTAATTGATATCAAAACAATCAGAAAATAAGTACCATATTTTAATATAAATGTTGATAATGCAATCTTTCATATTTTAAGTTACATTCTTGAAAATAGTGTATCTTCAATGAAATTTGGCTATTATTTCTTCAGCTATTCAACATCTGAATTTTGCTATATTCATATTTCATTTTGGTGTATAATCTCATATTACTCAAAAGACACTCAAAAGCAGAAACATGCAAAATGACCAAAGTTGTCAAATCAGTGCACAGGAGTTACATGGAAGAAAAATACAGAAAGCTAATATTTAGTCTCTCAATTAATGATCACGATGCCTTATAGTATATTAAGAATAGAATTAAGGGCTCCTGATGACACATCCATTTGAATATATTTTTTACATGACTATTAAAAGAAAGTAAGGTTACAGAGTTAATCCACAGCAGAGGTAGCAATTTAGAGAAGAGATGCTAATTTAGAAGCTCCTTGCTCTCAAAAAGCAGAAAACAACCTATTTAGCACCAGCCAGCTGGAAATACCACACTGCTGGGTGCCCCTCCAGATATGAAGTCAGAGGATGGCGGCTGAGCTTCATGATTTTGGTGTAGATAACAGAAACAGGATACCCGAGTTCAGGCAAAAGTACAAGCAGAAAGGTAATCAAGGGCAAGATTCAAGTTGCCCAAGGATTTGGGTGGACACAAGCTTTAGGGTAACCTAGAAAGTGTGTGCATGAGCACTGCCTGAGAGTGGAGTACCCAAAAACTCACTGGGCATCTCACTTGTATGGCTGCAGTTCCCTGGACGCCAACCTTCCAGCTCTCAGTCCCAGCCCACACCAAACTCCACTGTAGTCCAAAGTAAGGCATCAACCCTGCCCCAGGTCCAGAGGAGCAAAGTCTGGGGGATACTTTCTCTAAAGACAGTGAATAATTGATTTCTGGCTCACTGCTAGAGCCTAAAAGCTACATTCAAAGGCAGGGAAGACTGCAAGTAGGACTTCTGTAAGGGCTGTTTTGGAAATTGTTTAAATACTAGCAGAAATCAGGTAAATGAGGTGGATGTGTAGACTGCCTGACTGTAATACAGGCTGAATCTCACCCTTCTAGAATGCATTTAAGTGCAAGGATAACCCTCCCTTCCTTTTGGAGGCTGTCAAATGTTAAATAAATGATCAGCTGAAATACAGAGTGCTCTTTGTGGGAGAATGCAATATCGAACTCTTTTAGCAGTTGTCCCTCTTATGCGTACCTGAAAGAATTTCAGTGTCGTACTACAATATGATGGGGTCATTGAGACACAAAATTATCCACACTGCGAACCACGGAGCCAAGCAAAAGGTGCCAGGAAATCAAATACTGTGATACAGGACGAATGACATTTCTAAAGACAACAAATAACTTTTCATTTCAATCTGGTGGAAGCAAAAGCAGAAAGGAATAACACACTGTGAAAAATACAGGAAGTGAGAAAAGCTTGGACTATTAATAGTTTCAGTACAAATTAAAACAGCGCAGAGAGAAATATTCCTTTCCTCCCTCTGCTGGGCTCTACTGCCCTACTAAAAATCTTCTCTCTTTAGGCAGTAACCTTCACGGATCCTAACACGGGTCTAGATTTGCTTGTGTGCCTCTCTCTTGCTGAGAAATCTGTCCTTCCTAATTACTTCTAGAGCAGTGACAAAAACCTTGTTGATCTGACCAGACAAATTCTGGCAAGTAAAACATTCAGAACTGTAACTATGAGCATGCTGACTGCTGAGAGACAGGGATGATAATAGCACTGTTGATAACAATAAAAGGGACATAGGGAAGGATGAGAACTTAATTTTTGGCCATGTTCCATTTAAAGCAACTACAAAAGACATCTAAAAGAGATGTCAGAGGCAGAGACTCTGACAAGACATCTAAGAGAAGATGTCACAGAGGCAAGGGGCTGCTTACAAAGATTGCATACCCAGCTGAAGTGATACAATCTTCCTTCTGGACTGTATCCTCAGAGACTATATGGAGGTATAATGATAAGTCATTTTTTTTTTTTTTAATTGAGAAGGCAAGACAGTCTTAAAGGATCTTGATATGCAATATATTTTTGTTGCAAAATCCCATGTGAGGAAGTGTGTTGCCATCAGATGCAAGCGCTCTCTCCCTTGAGGGAAAACACGCAGCAGTTCTGTGGTTTACAGTGGACAGATACACTAGTGAGAACATTTCAGAGCTTTACTACTTATGCCTTAAATAAAAAAAGATAAATTATGATCTCTTAATATCTTTCAACAGTTGGTCACTTGTGCTTGGTCTATTCTTTGCAGTCTGTTGTAGCATTGTATGATACATGCTCAAATACAGGTACTTCTCTAATAGCTTTGAAGATTTCCTTCCTTCCTTCTTTCCTCCTCAGAGGCATCATGGCTGATGTCACTTGAATATTGACAGCATTTTAGGTGACTCATAATTCTAATTGATCGATATCCTGTCTCTTCCATTTAAAACCAAATGCATGAGTACAATCGCCCTGTTTGAATGGACTTGCTGCTTTTCCAGGTCTGGCTATCCATTTTTTGATTTCTCCCCTGCTCTCTCTCAGACATGATCAGTCTGGGATAATTCTAAAAAGATCTTGATCTTTATTAATGAGGAGAATGAGACGAGGGCATGGAAGAGCAGCAAGAATTGCACGACCTCTCATCAGCGAGAGATACAGGAAGGGCTTGACTGGAACAGAGATTGACTCACAGGACTATCAGCGATATATGTCTTTGCTCCTCAGAGTTAGGTACTTTGTAGTGACTGAAGCCTTTCTGCATATTTGACTAATACTTGTTTGGAAGATTTTTTGAATATTTTTTTTCCTCCATTTGCTCCGGAGTCAGGTTTGTTTGTTCCCAGGATGAAGCTGATACCTTCAAAAAGTGCAGGTTAAGCACTTCCTGCACAAGGGATCTAGTATAACCTCACATCAGCATCTGTGTGCAGACTAGTCTGATAAGCATCAGTATCAGAAACAGTGTCAATGACAAGGGAAGCAAATGTACCTTCTGGACACTGAGCAGTTAGTGATATAGACCTATGTCTTCTACATGGCTATATTTAGGGGAACCTCCCTTGCAATACAGAGCCTTGGTGTGTCCTTCATATACCTTCCCCTATCTCTAACAGAGTCTGTCTTTGTAATTTCAGTTTCAGCTTGTCCTATAGCACTGATACTGTCTTGGTCCTTCACAAGGTCCTTCCAGGCAAAATGTTGACGCCTGCTGGACTCTTCTGCAATGCTAGTTTCACCAGAAAGAACAAATTTCTTAGAAAAGCCAAGGAAAGCACTCCTACTCTCTGCTCGCCTCTTGCTAAAGGTCTGCCAGATGAGGAAACCCTGTGATTCCCATTCGACTCGCTCTAACAGTGTTTTCCATATAGCATGCATGTACAATGTACAGCACACAATTTTTGTATTGGAAAACTGCCTTTATTTCCAAATGCCACCTATGAGTCAAAAATATGCACCCCTATAGCAGAGATTCTGTTACTACGCGTACGTATGTGCAGAACATTGGGGAGCATCGTATCACAAAGAACATTTTCTTATGTTTTGTCTTTTCAATAATTCTTCAGTTGCAACACAGAAGTCAGTATTTCAGAAAATGCAAATGCTGCTGAATTAGTGGTTCTGTGGCACTCAAACTCCCCTGAGCAGCATAACTGAGAGACCCCCCCCTGGATTTTCAGTGTCTATGTTTTACAGTAAATGAGTGATAAAAGATGCACTGCTTGGATTCTTGTCTTTGCTAATAATTTCCAATATATATGAAGAGAATGAAACGTTTAAACTCCGGGATGGGGATTAAAGGATATCCATGATGAATGAGCTGTAGAGCCGAAGAGAATTTGTTGTACATCCTGACCAATATAGCAGTGAAAGTAATCAATCCATTACCTCTCTACTGAGAGAAATGGCAGAGAGATAAGAGGATAATGAATGCCAGGCACAATACTGATAAGGAAGACACTTAAAATGACCAGCCAGAATATATTCCATAGTTAATAGTGCTGACAAAAACAGTGACAAAGTAATAATTTATTCATGGAATAAGAGCCTTTCCTGTGAAAATCAAGGTAGCATTTTAAATTAAGGCAACTATTGAAATCAGAGTAGTCTTATTAACCAGTAGCCATAAATGAAGTATTGTAGAAAAGAATACTTTGAGGGGCTCATTTTGCCATTAACATATGGGCTAAATTGCAAAATTCTGTTACTTACAAACGCAGATTTTTTAATTTTTTTTTTTTCCTCTGCGAAACCCTGCTGGCTTTTTCCTTAACCCTTTTCTTTAATGCAATAAAAATTCTTATGAAGCTCTGCATATTCACATGCAGCCTGAATGGATAATGCTTTTGCCCAGTGCTGACATGCCCCTATCCCACAATATTTTAAGAGGCTGACCTAGATTTGGAGTCCAATAATAACACTGAGTACTGCCAAGACTGAAATTTAAATATATTTGATGATTCAAAATGCAACACTTAATTAAGAAACCACACCTATCTAAGAACTGTTAAGTTTTTCTCTCTCTGTGCCTGAAGATTGTGCTGTATGAACACACTGTGCAACAAGAAGTGCTGGAGATATATAAGGAACAGCAGCAACTGTGTTGAACGAAATAAAATCTTCATTTGCTCCAAATGGCTAAAGGTTATGATTGAAAACCAGGCTGCTCCATTCTGATTTTCTTTTCAGATTTTATTATACTATTTCTTAAGTGTTTACACTATTTCAAAGAATGTTTGGGGTCATTATCTGCTTGGAAACTTAACCTGTGGTCAAGCATACTGGTTTTCCTGGTACACAAATGAGCTACCTAACCACATAACCTAATATTGTTAAAACTTTAAAAATTTTACTTTCACCACCAATAAAAAAATCTTCCAATTATTCAAAGAATGTCTTTCTCATATTTCAGTCCTGGTGCCAGACAGAGATGGGTTTAGAGCAGGGGTCCTCAAACTATGGCCTGCGGGCCGAATACGCCACCCCAGGGTCCTCAATCTGCCCCCCCCCTAAATCTTTATTTATTCTTTAAATAAAGACACCCCCACCCCCACCCCGGGCCAGGGGTTCGGGGGGG